>OZ026508.1:9435589-9940589 GCA_964019985.1 Aurelia sp. 4 Dawson et al 2005 | reverse complement strand
GCAAACGAATACAATAAGGAATGCAATTACAGGAAAAGTTTCAAAAATTTCTTGAGGTACTTGTCACAGTAAAAACGTAATCTACGCATCAGAGTGCAATAAACATAACATTCTTTACGTTGGTTATACCTCGACTTCAGTCAGTCAAAGATTTAACAAACATAGGAGCGACTCGAAGAATGATCCCTCTGCAACGGAACTCGGAAGACACTTTTTTAACAGTCAAGACTGTAATTTTGATCGGAATTTGAAAGTGCACATTTTGCAGCAAGTGGTAGGAAATGAAGCCAATTTAGGCAACTTTGAGGACAAATGGATCACTAGATTGGACACCAAAGAGCCTCATAGAATGAACAGCACCATGGGTGATCTAGCAAAAACGCATTATAAACTATTCCCAAGTTTTTGATGTTGTAATAGCATTTCCTTGTATTTATTTCTTATTTCGAGTTTTATGTTCTTATGTATTTATCCAATTCGTTATCAACAGTCGACGCCACGTTATTAGAATCAAAAATTCCACGGAGATTTGTAGAACTCTTAAATCGAATTTATAATTCTTCCCTTTATCGTTATAGTACACACTATTGTAATTTACTCACCTTGTGACTGAAGAAGATCTACGTAAGATTGAAATATTTCACTGAAAAGTTATTGTTTTTCTTGAATCTATTACACTTAAATAGTCCAGACGAAAGAATCTTTACTTACAATTATAATATGGAAACAAAGATTTGAAGATGAACGGCCTGGACAGCTATCGAAAGAGCATTGGGCTGTTCAAAGTGTTTGTTATTATTATTATTAGATTGAGAATTTATGTTCAGCAAGTTACTTTAAGAAAGAAAAAGAACAATTCTTATTCAGTTACAATCGCTCCAAAATATCAAGTACGAATTATGAAATCGATCTTTTCAGCTTTACTGCCAGATGATTTGTTGCTGGTCTTTTCAGTTTGATATTCAAGGAAATGTCTCTTTTTGCTACTTTATTATCGTCTGATCAGTCCACAGCATCTTTTGCAAGAAACTTCCGCAAAAGAAATTGTAATTGCAATTTGAATTGTTTCAAGCAGGTCAGAGGGCAGGTTTTCAAATCATCATTTGATGGGATTTTTTCCAGAGCAGTAGCAAATAAGGATCCCTACAGCCAACGGCAGGCATGCACTGGGTAAGATTACTCGGAACATTGAAATGGATGGGTCTGGGGCTAAGTCACCAGAAAAAGTTTTGAGAACATGCATTCTACTTTGGCGTAAAATGCCTCTCCCAACCTTGTTCAAGCATTTCTTAGAAACCAAACCTTGACATAGCGTAGATTCTCTCCTTGTTTTTCAAGAATCTCAAAGAGTCTCAACCTCAAAGAATCTCACCTCACAGAATCTCACCTCACAGAATCTCACCTCACAGAATCTCACCTCTCGACAGATCTGCCTGAATCTCCTTGACGTACACTTTATTACGTTTTTCTGCGAATCTGGAAAACCCACTTTTCGAGAAGTGGGGGTGCAGATCTCCCCCTATTTCCCCATTGGATGCACCGTTAGAGAAACAAGAATGTTTAGTACTCTAATTAAATAAGCAGACTAAACTTTCGGTGCCAGAATTAAAATGCAAGTGACGAACGTTTCTCCTTTTCTTTCAGTCATATTTGAATTCTGGCAAAGATTTTGAAATTTAGTACCATGGGTACCAGAGCAAAAAATAAAAAGATAGCAGTATAGGAAGTCTCTTGTAACAGGAGAATATGTGTGTCACACTGCACAGATGGATTAGAAACACTTTTCTGCAGGAGAATTGAGCCTTCAAGGCCCCTCGAAGAATAATGGGACTTATGGTATCGTTAACAATTTTCAACGTTGAATCATTTTGAAACTCTGATCAAAACTGTAGAAAGAGCAGTGATTCTTATAATTTTTTAGAAGCACACTCAAAATTTCAATCCATGGTTGAAATGTGACATCATTGTAAAGGAGATGCACAGTGGATTAAAGTTAAGGAGCATTGAAGTTGAATTCATACATACTTGTAATGCTGGATACATGGGAAGATGAAGAAATCTTTATATATAAGGCAGGTAAACGATTATCCAATTACCTTTGTTCCTTTGTTAACCATTGTAAATTGAAGAATCCTTCGTTGTAAAATAACAATAATCAATTGTGTTTAAACAATAAGTCTATTGGATGTATGTCCAGGGATTGAATTCAAAAGAGTTCCCTCGGGGGTTGGCTGTGGCCCTGGGTGCTCAGTCACAAAATCGCAATCCTGCCCTTTTGCCCTATGTAAAAACAATAGATTCTAAAAGTTCTTCCTCCTATTGAATTTGCAAAAGGGCACTTCTTCCTATATGTGAGAACAATAAATTTTCCTCCCATGCAATTTGAAAACAATGAATTGTAAAATTTTTCCGGCAATTGAATTTACACCCACACACATCTCCTAGGGTGGTTCCAGTTAATGTCCGTACCCCCCTCCCCTATGGAAGAGAAAATCCAGAGATATGCGAAAATCCCCCAAAATCAGGGGCATGCAGAGGATTTTGCCAAAACTTTAACACACTTTCAGGAGTGAAATGCCCCTTAGGTAAAACCCCCAAAAATCTGGACATTCCTGTACTTTTAGAGGCAAAATCCGGATCTTCCCACCACAATTTAGGAACCAATGGGGTTGGAAGATGCTTTTATCGATGATAAACATTTTTCATAACCCCTTCATTTCCTCATTTAGATTTTCAAGGGCCCCTGATTATCAGCTGTAATTTTTGGTGGCCCCTCTCTGTATCTAATTCGATGACACACTCCCAAGCAACAAATCATATTTTCCGATGGCAAGTGGCGCAAAAGGACATAGAAAAGCTTTCAAGAGAAGAAAGTTTTTTCTTATCACATAAAACATTACAACTGCAACTAAGCAACGCAAATATTCTATGGCTGCCATAGCTGGAAAGGACATGATGTCAGCGAGTTCCAACTACGACAGCCACTTACAATAATTTCAAGATATATGTACAAATAATCAACATAAGAAAGAAAAGCAACTCGAACGGGTGTCTCGGAAAGAGGACCTCCTCCACCTTACTGCAGATTGTCAATGAAGCACTCCGACATATCATGGAAACACGCCCTTTCGACAAAACAGCGCGAGCCAGGCAACCACGGCCGATCCCCTGCACGCGCCGCACGCAACACGCGCAGGAGACCGACCCCAATCAACCAGCACGCACCGCCCTGCCGAAAGGGCACACTGTAGTATGCATTTCTGCTATCCAGGGTGGAAATGGGAGTACCTCCCTACAAGATACCCGTTACTATTACTACATACAAACGAAAATGTTGCTGCTGTTTTGTGCTTAAGGTCAATCTGAAAACCTTTTCGTATTTTTGATGAAAGAAATTGTTGCTTCAAGGATTATTCGATTGATGATGACACTTTTCTTTGAGTCTCCGAACAGAAGCAAGTCACACAATGGTTTGTCATCTAGATCACTATTTAAACCAGGGATTCTGAGAGCCGCCAAAAGAGATCTTGCCGCATCACATCAAACTGGGGGCAGCACAGGAGAAAGTGCTCATTGTCCTCCATGTCATTACCACAAGCACAAAATGGAGTAAGACTATCAAAGTTGTGTCTAAATTTATGTTCATTCAGCACACTAAACTTTAAAACGCAACTTTGTGAGTAATCTCACACCTTCAATATCAGAAATATTGTAGACAGAATTTCCCTCCGGTCTTATGATTTTTGATAATTTGTTCTTAAACTGAGAAAGGGATATTGAATTGTTGATCTCTTCCCCAAGCAAATTCCACTCGAACAGGGCATTATGAAAGTAAGTATTGGAAAAGTGATTGGTTCTAGCAACGTGTACCTCATAATCACGAGGGTGTCTAAGACCGTAGTTAAGTTGACGTTCAGGAGGGATTTCATCAAAAAGGTAACTTGGTGATTGTGATTTCACTAAGTTAAAGAAATGGCATAGCCTTCTGTACCATCTTCTGTGATACAGACTTTCCCATCCTAATTTTTCATACAATCTTTGCCTATTTGTACCTCTCCAAGCACCAGCTACAGCTAAGGCTGCAGAGTATTGGGTCTGTTCCAGCCTTTGCGTAAAAGTTAAGCGCATTTCTGGGTCATATTTGTGATAAATGATGTCTCCATAGTCTAAGTGTGGTCTCACGTACAATTTGTATATTTGGTCTAGCACATCCCTAGCTACATACTTAGACAGAAATCTTATCATTCCTATGCCCCTTCTAGCCTTGCCAATAGCCTCTTTAATATGACTAAGAAAATTCAGTTCAGAGTCAAGCTGCATTCCAAGATGCTTGTGCTCAGATTTTCTCTCAACTTCATCATTGCCTAGCAGAAGGTGAGGATGGAACGGTTTTCTTTTTTTACAAGAGAAAACAACCTCTTCAGTCTTATTTACATTAAACTGCATTTTCCATTGCCATGCCCATAACCGCACCCTATCAAGATCTGCATTGAGCTCATTAGCAGATCTTCTTTCATCTTCAACATCCGAGAAGAGAGAGGTATCATCCGCAAACATTTTGACATCACAGTTCACATTCTCAACAAGATCATTAATGTAGACAAGAAAAAACAATGGACCCAAGACAGAGCCATGTGGCACACCAACACGTATCGGTGCCCATTTCGAGCTTTTACCGTTCAAGACAACTCGCTGTTTACGATTTGCTAAGTAGTTCTGGATCAAAGCAAGGACGTTCCCATTTATACCATTGCATTTCAATTTGTACAAAAGGCCCTCGTGCCAAACCCTATCAAACGCTTTGGAAAGATCAAGAAAGACGGCTCTAGTTTCAAGGGCAGGACAAGCTTCAAATGCTTTGTAGATGTTGTGAGTTATAGATAACAATTGATTAATAGTGGAGTCTCCCGGCCGAAAGCCTGATTGTTGTTGAGCTAGAAGTCCATTCTCACAAAGATGTTTATAAATTTCATCGAACATTATTTTTCAAATATCTTTCCAAAGATAGGGAGGAGTGAAATAGGCCTGTAGTTCATCTTGTTCTGCCCGCCGTCTTCTTTGTTGACAGGAATTATATTAGCCTTCTTCCAGACAGAAGGATACGTTCCCGTCTCCAGAGATTTTGCGAAAATTAAACACAGGGGCTCAACTATTGAGGCATCGCATATCTTAATCATGTGAACAGATATGTTGTCACAATCACCAGCTTTTTTGGAATCAAGTGCCCGAATTAGTCGTAAAATTCTATCCCTGTTAATGGCAACGTCCTTTAACGATGAATTGCACGGAGGCAAAAAGTTGGCAATTGTGCTGCCGGTTGATATTTCGGAACATTGTTGCACAAAGAAATCATTCAAAATGTTTGCCTTGATATCTACATTGGTAACAATGATTCCATTTTCTAGAATTGGAGGAATTCCTGCAATGCTCTTCTTAATCATTAATTTGTTCAAGGTAGTCCAATATGTTTTGATACCATTGCTGGGATCAGATAATTTCCTACCTAGCTTTAGGTAATACTTTTCTTTGGCATCAAGAATTATTTTTGATGTTTCTTTCCGAACGTCCTTAGCTTTGATCCAGTCCTCTTGCTTTCTGCCACGCTGTAGAAACTTTTTGTAAACCCTATGTTTTCGCCTTATTGCTGTGTTTACTTCCGCTGTCACCCATGGTGCATCCTTGTCATTGCATTTAACAACTTTGTTTGGTATGTTAGAAGACAATATGGAATAAATCGTTGCAGTGAAGACTTCGCTCATCTCATTTGGACCAAAACCCATAAACCGCGATTCCCAATCGATTCCGTTAATTCTGTCCCTAATTGTCTGGGTGTCCGCTTTTGCGTAATCCCACATGGTCTTCTTATAGGGTGGTGGGGCAGGGATAGTCAAATTCAATTTACCATAAATAAGCTGATGTTGACAATGATCATCCAAGGAAGGGTGAACTCCAGATTCAACAAAAAGACTTGGCTGGTCAGTTATGATAAGATCGATACAAGACATGCTTTCACCACATATGTTTGTGGGCTCATTTATTAATTGGTATAAGTTATTTGTCTCTATAAAGTCATCCAAAGCAGTTCCTTCTGGATATTCATTATCTCCCTCCCACCACTGAGATGACCTACAGTTAGAATCCCCTGTTATAATCAATGCAGTTGGTTTCTCCTGTCTAAGACGAGTCAACGTCATCTGCAGTTTATCCATAAATACTTCAAATTGTTCACTGTTTTGGCTAGGGCTGCGGTAAGCAGTAACTATGAATATTTTCTTTCGCCCTATTTTTATATCAGCTACAATTATTTCATGTAACAGTTCAAGATCCTTCCTACGTCGAATTGGCCGACCATCTCGAAAATACATGCAGACACCCCCGACTTTGGAATCGCTTGGATGATCATTGCGAAACACCTCTTTGCTAAAACTTTCCATGGAGATTTCCTCATCTCGCACTTTACTATCCAGCATAGATTCCGATACAGCGATTACATCATATTTGTAGAGAGACTTATAGGCCTCAATAAGTGGAATTTTTACACCATTCCTTGCGCAGATGCCTTTTAAGTTCCAGTGAAAAAATCGTAAGGAGTTTTCAGTTTGTGGACCAGGATTCAATTCAATATCCCCTGCGAGGAGTAAAAGTGTGTCTAAAGGGAATAGGTATATTGAATCAATTGCTGCACCTAACAACAATACATACAACAAGTGAGGGGAAATTGCCAAAACTGTTTTTATTAGACGATTAGATTTCACTTGTGATATAAATCTCGTGTCAGAAATATGCAGCAGCAGGTAGATTACAAAATACACGGTAGTTATGGCATAACTGGTTATTTGCACGTAATTGCGACGTATTCCCTGGGTACCCAGCCCCATAGAAAGAGGCCGAGGAAGAATATTTAGCAAAGAATCAATCATGAGTGACAGCGGAAGAGTTACTACTGATAGGCAATGAGCAGGTACAAACAGGCAAAGGAACAAAGCACTGTAACAAGTATGCTCACAACGGAAGTGAATTTAGTGACCACTGGGACCAGTCTGAACCTAAGCGCAATCCCTGCACGCAATTCGTTAATTCCTATGGGCATATGATGACTCCATAATCTCTTTGGCAGCTCTCAAAGTCCTCTTTGATAGCAAAAATGCAGCAGCTGAAGCGAAGGAATTTATTGAAAAACAACATTACAAAAGAAGAATCGAACAAAATAAAAAAAACAACAAGACAAACAACAAGTTAGATTTTCCGCACGACCAGTGATCCTGGGGAACCAAACGTGTAACCGGACGGAAACTGCGAAGGACTTTTTGAGGCATATCAACAATTTTCTTTGAGCGTTTTGGAAAGGGCCGAAAAACGAATTCATCCAAATGAATAGGCTAACAAGGAAGCTAAAGCACAAAATAAACAAGTGCCACGTTGAGACTTCAATAGCAATAATGAAAACCGTTGAAGGAATTTTGGGTATTCCAGCATAGAGCCATTGAGAGTATTTTGGGGGTAGCTCACCAACAAAAAAAAACAGCAACAGTCCAAGTCTTCAAATCGTTCACAAATCTCCATCTGGGAGTCAATGAAACAAATAAAGAAGCTAAAATGAATGGAAATTTTTGCAAGAAATTTTACTTTATTTGTTGGCAGGCTACCTTTAGAGGTGGGGTTCGAAGAGGGGTAGAAGTAGGGAAAATGAGGCAAAAACCAAATCTAATTCAAAAAAGAAAAAACTAACAGGCCAGATGCGACTAAATTTGGTAGCTATTATGATTGCCAACACATTTTACCCCTTGTCAATCACTCTTTTGCCACCCCAGTCACACATTTAATCTAATATAACTATACAATGATGCTGTGAGAAGAAACCATAACTGCCATCATCAGTAGCTTTAAGTATAACACAAAAAAGGGTTCATATAAAGGGTCTATAACAAAGGTATTTATCCAGAATTAGTCTCATTTCCTCCATCAACATTATTATCATCATCGTCATCAGCATCGTCTTCATCATCATCATGATCACCTTGCTGATCATCAGTATCACTTCGGCTATCATTTTGGGCATCACTTCTTTCATCATATTCTCCGATGATATCATGCAAATCGTCTTCACTATTTATGTGATGAAACTCCTCGCCAATCTTCACGCATAAACGGCAATTAACATCTGCAAATGCAAAACCGAGCTTCTTCCTTGTTAGGAATTTGCTTATCTTCTCAATTGTTTCGACCTTCTTTTTTGTCAAATCCAACTTTATCTTGTACTTTACACACAGTTCTTTCTGGCCCTATAAACCAGGGTTCTGTGTCTCCAGGTTGTGAATCTTACTATTACCTGATGAACTCTTTTCCCTTGCACAATTCTTGGGCGACCAATCCGATGAGCGCGGTCAATTACGACATCGGGAATGTCAACACCCAATTCATTGAAAACATTTTTGACTTTTTCTAAACAGCTTTCGCTGGACTCATTCTTGCCTTCTGGTACAGGGGGAATTCCATTAATTCGCAAACACAGTCTGTGACTATACTGTTCATCCTCATCAACATTGTTTTGCAATACAGAAATGTGCCTCTCTATGATGGCGATCCTCGCCTCTAAAATGTGGATTTTCTCATTTTGATCTTTAATGGTAGTATGAAGTTTCTCAATGCAGTCCTTGATCGCCATACTGTCCTTCAACTCTGAAAATTTTCGTCGAAGTATGCCTGATAGGCTTCTAAGTTTCTTGTTTTCTTTACACCGCCCGCCAATAGGCCACATCAACACGTGCAAGCGAAATGAGCAAGCAAAGTTAAAAATTTTCCTCACGAATGCGATGAATCAACCTAAAGTCCTCATAACTCTTAACATTTCATTCATAACCCATTTTACAGCCTAATCGATCGAACTAGAATCATACATTAATCCTCAAAGCCCTTCGCTACAACGAACTCAAAGAAACGTCTGCTCTCCACCGGAAGCCATGACGGAAGAAAGTGGCATGGCACCTGGAGATTTTATGAAAACTTGATAGTTTGAGGAAAAACTCAAGGCTTAACAAAGATCATAGATGGATAACGTTTGCGTTTCAGATAGCTCAGATCAGATTTGTTTGGTTTTCATGGGCCCTTATTTTACACTCGAGGTTTTCAGTGGCCCCCATTCACTGCCCTAAATTTTTGGTCGCCCCTCTGAATATCTATCAGCCCCTACCAAGTAATGAGTGGTCCTTTATCAAGAAAAATCCGGGGCCTTTGACCTTGATGAATTGTTTTTCCATAGGAGGGTACGGATATCAACTGCAACCACCCCTAACAACGTTCCATTGAAAATCGATACGATTTTCCTCGTGAGACTATTCCTCGCACCGGCCAAATTATTTGCTCTACGTCAGAAATTGAGAAACGGAAAAATATCGAAAGATATTGCAAAATCTTGCAAAATGAGAAGCTGCAAAAATATTGAACACTATTGCAAAATTATGAAACTGATGGCCCAAATGTAGCAAAACTTATTTGGCTCCGTCGGAAAATCAAATGACATGGATAAGAATGACTGCTTGTCAGTTCTTCATATTTTCCGGCTTGAACACGCAATTTTACGGATCAAATGCGTAAATTCGGCACAGAGTTTATACCAAACGACATCAAACCAATCAAAATACAACGCTTTATTAGCTAAACAAATTGAAAATCTTTTGTAATTTCTTGAATTTGATATAAGTGGGGGGGCTTAATAGAGAAGGGGGTTAACTAAAATTTTGCCTCAGGGGTGGCTTTTTAGGGAGGGGGCTTAATAGAGAGTGGGCAAAATAGATCTTTAACGGTTGACAGAGCTTCTATCTTCAGAAACTGATCTCAAGATACTTTTTTCTGAGAGCTCCAAAGGGTCAAAACCAGTTTTCCTATTGGGGCTTAACTGTGGAACTGTCTAGAAAGAGAAACTGAATTGTCACCATCTGCAAAACATTCAACAAGAAAATATCGACAAACAGTACAGGGGTGCAATTGCCCTGCATTCTATAATCACTCCTTCATTTCCTCCCTTCGCAGAAAATTGTTCATCTCTTGGTTGATTACTGTGTAAATAGAGGGGAAGACAGGGTAGTGGTACCATGATACCAGAGGGGTGGTACCAGGTACAATATTGTGCAAATGGGGTGGAATCTGGTACCAAAGGTAGGGGTACCGGTACTAAGCTTATATGAGTAGGTATCAATAAAAATTTCGTCCATGCATGTTTTTGGAATTCCCAGAACAAATTTTAGCCTTTAACAGTGCGGACAGTGACACAGATGCCACACTGACGTGGTCTGGAGTGATTTGGTCTTGCATTATTGGTCTCATGAGGAATTGACGTAGACCTCCTTTCAGAATTCGTCATATTCATGATTAAATATTAATAATCAGTCATTAGCTCCTCCCCCAAAAGTTGGTGGTACCAATACCTTTAATTTGGGTGAAACCTGGCACCTTATGAGTTGGTACCGGTACAAAAGACTCTCCCTGTCACCCCCTCTAAATATACATGGATACAATGAAAATTGAACAACTAACCTCCTACTTGCAATTAACAAATTCCTCTTACTTTCTTGCATTTATCTTCATTTCTCCTAGGTTTTGATCTGCTCCCTGTTTACTCTCTACTTTCAAGTAATGACACATTCACGGGAAGTCCTTCATCCTTAAGCTTTTAGCTTTCAAAAGAAATTTCTCTCTTTTGAATTCTCAAAATTTGCATTGAGAGGCATGCCAATCAAAGATTTGTAAACTTTTCTTTCATAATTCAATCCTTTTTCCTACTACACAGTACCTTTTGTTTCAAATTCAAAACTTTTTCCTCTGTGACATAGATATTTCTCGATTTCATATCTATATGCGTCATAGGAATCACCCGAAACCTTTTGTTTTCAAATTGTTCCCTCTTTCAGCACTGTAAGCAGCACAAGTAAGAAACTGCATCTCTCCCACGGAAAAGAACCTTCCCAGCTTTTGTTCCGAAGTCTGAAGTGGATACGAATGGTTTTATTTTCTTTGTCTACAATATGGGGGCTGGGGTACATCCATTTTTATCCCAGGCTCAACTCGCAAGGGAATGATCCTTGTACATATCCTCATCCTTTATGTAACGAAAAAGCTAAAAGAGAGGCCAGGCCAGTGGCGTAACGCACGGTGTGCACTTTTAAGCACAAAACTCAGGGCCCCCGAACATTTGGGACGCGAAGGGGTGCCCCAAGTAATTTGGCAAAAACAACGGGTTTTTGGATGGAAGGGGATGAAAGGATATGTTTCAGCATTCACAACATTATCAAAATGAGTGTAAGACTGGATTTGATTTGTGAGTAAGCACATAATAATGATGTAAAGTGACTGTCTCAATTCACTTGATTGTCACCTCAGAAAAGAAAGCGGAAAAAAATAATGCAAAAGTCCTGAATAAGGATTTCAACTTGGAAGTATCAGGAAATGAAGAAAATTATTTCATTTGACACTGATCTCTAAAATTTGCATGGAATATAGTTAAGTATGAGGACCCCTAACCATTATTTTCACTAAGGGCCCCACACTCCTCCGTTACGCCACTGGGCCAGGCTTACCTAGATCGCTTTCTTTTTCCAACTAAGCTCCAGAGTAGGCATAAAGGAAGGTTTTAACGGGGGTCTTGAATGAGAGGGAAGGCTAATTCTGAGCGAAATGGCACTGAAAACGTCTCAAAATCCCATGCTTTATGTCCTCTACCGCTCTGGATTATATACCTCAAACTACAAAGAAACCATCATTCCTTTGAAATGATCAACAGCTTTGTTTGAGATTGCAAGGAGGCTTATAGAAAACTTTTCAGCATTGAAATTTTGAAAGAAGGCTTTGAAAAAAGGTGAATGCATTCCGTTCATCTGACGGAAGACCAAGGTAATGAATTCCTGGAAATGAGAAATCTGAGCGAGAACGATATGGAAGTGTTCTATCACAGAGAGCTTCAAGGGGGATGCAGTGAGAGGGCAAGTTTTTCTGTGGGGCATTGGGCTAAAAAGAGACAGAAGCTCATGTGTTCTCACACTTTCATTAGATTAGTACGGCTTCTTTTCCCAGCCAAAACAGGCGGTTGGAGGTTTAAGAGGTTCATAGATTCTGTTCCATACCAAGGTGAGCCTCAAGGGGGCTAGAATTAGCAACTTCTCTTAAGACATTACTTGGTACGACGGCAGGCCAGCGCGGCGCCGCCGGCGTCGCGAGGCAAGCCTAGTCATTAAAGAAGACAAGTGGCAGTAGCAGAAGGTTGGCCAATCCGAAAGTAAAAGGGGTGCCTGCCTAAATCGGATTCATTGAAGCTAATGAAGCTGCATGCCTTGCCTACACATGGTAGCAAGCCAGGCGGTACTAAGATGATACAATGTTTGGAAGTGCGAGCGAAGCGAGCAGAAAATTTTTGATTCTTTTCTTGGCTTAAATCGTGCCAAGATGTCATCTATTTGCAAGAATATAATTCCTATTTTCTTTTTAACATTAACAAACGACGCTGCCACTGGTGTTGGAGAAAAATGCAGCTTACCCCCCCTCCCTTCAGTTTCTCAACGGATTTGGAAGAATTACAAAACAATCTTTGCTGACGATTGGGGGCGGCCGCCCCCTTGCCCCCTGGCTACGCTACTGGAATGCGGATATTTCTCCAAAATTAGTGTTATTTGCTTAAACGTAGCATGTTTGATGCTAATTCTGTAAAAATATTGTGTAATAATGACTTAAAGGCACTAAAACAAACGAAAACAATTATATCACGAAGATCTGACAACTACCACAACAACAACTACTAAAAAAAATTTCGTGTAAAAAGAATGCCCATGACGACAGCAAAACTGCTTGATGTAATTGGCACATGCAAAATAGAAAGAAAGTGGCTTTGGTTGATAGTGTTGTGTTTTGATATGAAGCAGGAAGACTTTGGTCACAGGCCCAACAAATAGCAGAAATAATAATGTTCTGTGTTCGGATTTGCGAAAATAGGGCCGAAAAATTGCGGAAATGCGCAATCGCATACCCCCCAGTGGCCCCCCAAGAAGCGCTGCATCAGTTAGAACACAATTATTGTATAACAAAAGAAGGAATACATAAGGTACGAAAAGAAAGTCTTGAAATCCTCTGGAAATATGCAGATGACTGTGGATATGCCATTGTATCAGAAAATGGAATGAATTCCATGGAGACTTTTAGAATTTCTTGAAGTCATTAGAAAATCTAAAAGGGAATACTTTGTTGATGCTGTTGATAGTGTGGAGGACAATCCCAAGAGAATGTGGAAGATACTGAAAAAGCTACTGCCCTCCAAGCGTGCTAAGACTCCAACCAAAATCAAAATCAAAATCAAAATCAATTTCGAAGGCAAAACCTACACATCCCCCAGTGACATAGCAAATTCCTTCAACGAGTTTTTCACAACAGTCGCTGCTAAAATCACATCACATCTTGAACCCCCGCAAGTAGATAATGTGTCAATATTAACAAAAAGTAAGTTAACTATCCCATCTGCATCTCCAAACAGTATTTCCAAGATCATATCAAAGTTGAACAATTCTAAAGGAATTGGTCTGGATGAGCTATCGGTCAAGACCATCAAAATTTTCTGTAAATCACCAGCATTTGTTAAAAGTCTTGCTGAAATTATCAATTTTTCCTTCAAAACTGGCTGCTTTCCTAACATTTGGAAAAAAGCAAGAGTTGTTCCTGTTTTCAAATGTGGAGACATTCATAATATCGATAACTATAGGCCAATATCAGTGCTATGTTGCCTTAGCAAAATAATTGAGAGAGTTACGTTCAACCACATCTATTCGTTCCTGATAAAGGAAGGCCTGTTACACAAATTTCAATCTGGATTCAGACATCTACACTCAACTACTACAGCTCTCCTGCATCTTATCAATACCATTTATACGGATAGGGATAATAGTTCACTCACAGGAGCCCTCTTTCTGGACCTTCGAAAGGCATTTGATACTGTGAACCACACTATTATGCTTGCCAAAATTAAAGCTCTTAATCCCGATGAACAGTTACTGAATTGGTTCACATCATATCTTGAAAACAGAACACAAGTAGTAGATTTCGATGGCAAACATTCTAAGCCAGCTACCATAAAAACTGGCGTTCCCCAGGGCTCGATCCTCGGTCCACTGTTGTTTTTACTTTATGTAAATGACTTGCCTTCACTAATTGAATCTGAGACAATAATGTTTGCTGATGATACCACAGTGTTATCACATGGCTCCTCGCATCAAGTTGTTACATCTACTATCCAAAGGGATCTAAATAGTATTTGTTTGTACTCATCAAGGAATCATCTAGTGCCCCATCCAAAGAAAACGAAGGTTATTCTTTTCAGTAAGCCATCACAAGCTACACCTTTAGAGGAAAGATCACCTTTATCACTGAACAATGTTGGTATTGAATATGTAACAAGTTACAAGTGTCTCGGATTCACTCTAGATCAGCATTTGGACTATTCTTTACACCTAAAAGATATGTGCAGAAAGATCAATTACGGCTTACAAATAATGAGACGTGTAAATGTGTACCTCCCCAAAGAAAGTCTAATCCTTCTTGCCAACTCCTTGGTCCTAAGCCATCTGGATTATTGCTCCCCTATCCTATATAATTTGAACTGCGGTCAGCTTGACATATTGCTGAAGCTCCAGAAACAATGTGCGCGCATCATTTTTGGCTATGATAGAAGAACTCATAGCAAGCCATTATTCATCCAACTTAACTGACTACCATTGCACCAACGAATCGAATATAACATATGCCTCCTTCTCTACAAAGTCAACAATAATATAGCACCACCTTACTTGTCTGAAATGTTTGTGAAAACAGCTGAAGTTCATCAACATCGAACAAGAGCTGCTGTAAATAGTCACTTTTTCAAAATTAGAGGAACTGGACATACTTACCTAAAATCATTTAGATATTATGGAGCAAAAGTTTGGAATTTGTTACCAACTGAAATACGTCACACTGAGCCTATTGAGAACTTTAAGATAAAATGTAAAGCCTACTTTATGGACAAAATTAAATCTGACTCTTATGTAAAATATGACTGGTCATTCCATTGAACTTTTATTCCAAAGAATTTTTTTACTGTACACAATTTGATTAGGATTTTAGTTTTTCTTTTTTTACTTTGTGAACCAGGCTGTAAACAAGTTTTTAACTTAGCCCTGTTATTCACGTTAAAGAATTTCATACATACATACATACATACAAAATCAAAACCTAATGAAATATAATGCAGTCACCATAACATCTCAACTAATAGAACGAATCTATCATTTAATGAAGAGAAAAATGAAGAATTTCATATCACAAGAAAAGATGAAATAAAATGGCAAAATTGTAATTACTTAGGGCCTTTACTAGCAACTGAGAAAGATATCAAAAGGAGGAAATCATTGACTCTAACAGCTATGAATGACTTGCAAAAACGTCTGGAATAGTAACCTACCTTTGAGCTAAAAAAGAATATTCAGCTCTTGTATTGCACCAATTTTCCTCAGCAATGCCCATCTGTGGACCGTGAATCAAATAATAAATGGACAGATCGATGCAGACTCTACAGGTATCTGCTAAATATTAAATATCCAAAGAACATTAGTAATCTAACAATAGAGAAAATCATAAAAGAGCAAAAATTGAATGCCTATCAAACAATAAGATGGATAAGTCATGTATATAGGCCACCAGAAAATGCACCAGCTTGATTAGCACTCAAGGAATCAGATAAGCCAACCAATAACCCACGAGGAAGACAGAAAACCAAATGGCTTGATGTCATGAAAACAACTACATGAAATTGATATTCAATGGGATGAAGTTCCTCAACTAGCAAGAAATAGAAAGACCTGGAACTGTTGCGACTGATCAACACGTTTTCTATGGTCTCTTCTTGTACTTCTCATACAGCTTTATCCTCAATGTCTAAATCAAATTCTGAAATCTATTTGCGAGCTAAGGCATATTTATAGTCTCTAGGAATGCTACTAGAAATTTCTGTCCTAGAATATTCTAGAAAGGTCTAATTATATTTAGTCTCTAAATGATAATAATGAGTAATAACATTAAGTTCTGATATTGCTCCTGTTTGATACTAGTTCTTTCGAGAATGTTCTAGTCATGTTCAGAAAGTTCCAGAATGTTCTTTCAATTTCGTGATCATTCGCGACAGGAACAACGTCATAACAAGCTGAAAGAGAAAGCTGACTACTGATAACTCGGTGCAAACAGTCTAGTAGTAGTAGTAGTAGTAGTAGTAGTAGTAGTAATAGCAGTTGGCAAAATTTTACATCTTGTAGCTCATAAATTTAGAAGAATACCAGAAAATAAATGCCTGACATAAATCTGTCTGCATAAATGTTGCTAAGGAGATATGAATTGGGTGGGACGGGGAAAAGAGTCTTTTCTCCCCCCTCCCTTTCACCCTTGAAGCTAAATTCATTTAATTCGAAAGAATAATGATAGAAGAAAGTCTTTCAACCAAAATCTCAAACTTGATGAAAAACGTTTTTTTGAAAAATTTACTGCTAACATCCTCCTTAACTTTGAAAAGTTTCTTAAAGGTCTGATATCACCATTTTCGATAAGTTGCAATATGGACCTCCTCTGACAGCTGAATTCAATAACATCATTCAAATCGCGATATTTTGCCAACAGGTGCCCCTAAAAGCCCCCTAAAGTTGCGAATTTGCGGACATTTCTCAAAATTACCGCACAGAGAAAAGAAGACTGGTAACGAGCGCTGCAACGTCACGGCAGGAACACATGAGAGGATCGCAGCGCAGGTCTTCATGGGAAACACTTCAAGGTTGCTTCTTGTTTCTTCCAACAAATATGTTGTTTCAGCCATGCCTGAGAGATGTAGCGTTTATGGTAGCAGCAATTACCTATGACAAAGAGTTGGGTATTTCAGTCCATAAACTGGCTTCTTTGGAAATGACAAGCCTGAAGCGAAGAAACAAAGGAAGAAGTCGACTGAACTTTCAGAGAGAGAGAAGGCAAATGAACCGAATAGAAGCACTCCGTCGCTTGCTTGAAGCATTTCTTTTTCATACCATAAGACATCGATCAAGTGTGCCTCTGTTCCCGGGATGGAATTATCAAACGGAAGAAGAAAAGCTAGCCTAAAAGTCACTCTAAAAGAGCAGGGTCTTCACATAGGCCAGGTAAAAGCTTTTCCTTCAAAACAAGAACCATTTCCCTAAATACTATATCTGGCGTTCCGCAGAGAAAAGGTAATTCTCCGGGGTAACATTGAAAGCTGAAGGAAACAATAATTATGTATGAATAGCTCAAAGAATCTTCTTTCGAATGGTGTCAAATGTTAATACATCTTACACTAAATTTTTGCAGTTATTGTGAGCCTGAAATCAGCAGTTCAAGATTTGTTTGCGATCTGGCTTTCGATCATGGACGTTTCTGTTGTAGAAATTTTAAAGGGAGTTCCCAAGGACAAGAGTTGTGACGATATATCAATGAAAGCTTTGATAGGAGTTACATCTCATAGCTACATTGAATTTTGTGATGTCTTATCATTTGCAGAAAGTTCTTTTGAGGACGGCAAAGCGGAACGTTGGGCAGCGTTGAGGAACTCTGTGCCGTTTCGTAGAGGCGTAAATCTTGGCTCGTTCTCGGAGAACCCGAGGTGCATTTTCATTTCATTTCATTTTAAATTTTTTATACACGGTGGCCCCATCAACCAAGAGTGGTAGCTTTTCAGGGGGCCGTGGAAAAAACCTAATTACAATTCTACTAAAATAAAAAAGAATATTTACAATGTTAAATTAGAATAAATGAAAAATTAAAATCTATTTACATTTCAGTCTACATTTAAAAGTAGACAGAGAGGGGGCTAGCTTGACCTCATGTTTTAATTCATTCCAAACCTTTGCTCCACGGAACGAAAATGCTTTTTGGCCATTACTTGTTTTCATTCATGGAGCAAGTAAGTCAGTCTCACGATTTCTCAAATTTACAATCTCCCGTGTCGAGTTTCTCGTGAATAAAGTAGAGAGGTAAGTGGGCGCGAGACCACTTATTGATTTGAAAACAATGGTAGTCGTCTCTTGTTTGATCATGTCGTGGACTGTCGGCCATTTGAGCTCTTTAATCAAGTTTGCTGCTGCTGCATCATAGCTACTGTTGGTAACCATTCTCGCAGCACGATTTTGTAACTTTTGTAGCATCAAAAGGCGAGATTCTCCACAGCTACCCCACACAGAGCAACAGTAGCGAAAATGGGGCTCAACGATACCTCTATACATCTGACTCAGGGTATGCTTTGGAAGCAATTTCTTAGCATATTTTAGGAATCCCAAAGAGCGAGAAATCTTTGAACGTAAAGCCTTAGTATGCTCATCCCACACAAGATGTTTATCAAGTTGTACTCCCAAGTATTTCGCATTATCTACAACATCAATATGCGAGTTGCCAATGGCGAAAGACGGGGTCGGTACTAATTTATCTGATATCTTCTTGATATTAGGCCTAGAGCCTATAACCATTGCTTGTGTTTTGATTACATTGAGAGACAACTTATTACCTTCAAGCCATTGTTTCAAAGAGTCTAGATCACTGTTAAGGGTTTCATTAAGCTCTTCGATATTCTTAGAAGAATATGATATACTGGTATCATCGGCATACATCGTTACTTCACTGTTTTTAAGAGCAAATGGCAGATCATTTATGTATATGAGGAATAAAAGGGGCCCAAGGCAAGAGCCTTGAGGAACTCCACATTTTATTTGTTCCATATTTGAGGCTACCCTATTCACTCTACAAAGCTGCCGCCTGTTTTTCAGGTATGAGGAAAACCAGGTATGTTCAAGGCCAATCACTCCATACTTTCCTAACTTTTGGAGTAGAATATCGTGATCTACAGTATCGAATGCCTTTTTCAAGTCAATAAATACTGTAGCAGTGAATCTACCTTTGTCCATATTAACATACCAATCATTGTTAGACTTCAGCAGACAAGTGACAGCGGAGTGTAAGGACCTAAACCCAGACTGTTTATAGTATATGAGCTTGTTTTTATCTAGATACTCATAAAGCTGGTTAAAAACCAACTTTTCAAATACCCTAGACAAGAAAGAAAGCACTGAAATCGGCCTATAATTTGATCGATCATCAGATTGACCACTTTTAAAGATGGGGGCAACTCTAGCAATTTTCCAACAATCTGGGAATACACCAGTTGCTATAGAAAGATTGAAAACGTTGCAAAGTGATTCACCGATGACAGGAAGCGCAATTTTCAAGAAATGATTGGCAATACCATCAGTGCCAAAACCCAAGGACTTTTTGAATTTTCCAAAGACCTTCTCTACCTGAGCAATATTTACATCTTATTATTTGGTCGCGAACTCAGCCTTGTCGCTGTAAACTGAGGTAAGAGCCTTCGTATTAACATCAGTTGTGGGTTTCTTATCGTTTCAGTATGCTTTAGTCACTTGTTTGCTCATTCCTCGTCCGCAAGTGTCATCTTGACATAGATCTTTTATGTGCAAGCCTGGGTCTATCTACGCACAATGTGAAGTTTGCTGTAGTACGGTCATTGCTCGCTGTTGCGGCTTCGTCTTCTTGTCCAGCAACATATTCTTCGAGGTTGTAGCAAAATAGCACACATCTTTTGATTTCCATGATGATTCAGACCATGTTTCCGACATGTTTTGCAGATCTAGTTCGTTTGTTCCCACGGTTTATCGGCACGCTTCACATTCCTCGATGATGCATTGGATACTTGCGCGTGGCGTGGTTCCTGTTGTTACGTCACAAACACTCGACCCAGTCTCATTCTTTTGCACGGTAATTTTTCACACCACCCAATCTTTCAGAGGCTTTTAGGGGCACTTCTTGTCGAAATATCACGATTTGAGTGATGGTATCGAATTCAGCGATGATAGAATGTCCATTTTACAAAATTTTCAGGAATGGTGATATTAGACCTTTAATACTCCTCAGACATAGTATTAGAGTTTCTTAAAATTTTAGCCATCTTAGTACAAGTTTCTTACAAACCATTTTCTTATAAAAAATGTGTAGGTGAAGGGGCAAGGCATTTCTTGGATAGAAACATGGACCAGGGAGCTGGGTGAGCCAAAAAACGATTCCATACGTCTGAAAATTCATAGCACCTAGAGCGTCTGAAGCATCGATATTTGCTTGATAGCCAAGAGCCGAGAAAATTGAAGCATTTCTGTGTGTGTCATCTTATTTTATTTCGAAAAAACTAAAAAGTTCTGTTCAAAAAAACTTCTGTAAGTTGCTTCTGTTTTTATGAGTACTGCACTGGAAAGATAAGCAAATTCGAGTTCATAAAAACGTTGCGAAAGGCGTGAAAAAGGGCCTAAGAACAGCAAAGAGAAAAAAGGACCATAGAATGGGGAGGCAAAGCACTGCAAAAAATTGTAACTGGAGGGGCAAGCAAGCAGGACTAGGGGCCTTTTGCCCCCTAGTTTAAAAAGAGGCCCTGGGTGCTCTATTTATTTCGAAAAATGCCAAATTTAAACCCAATGTGCTCCACCTTACCCTATCCAGCTGCTGGCAAAAAACTAGCAGAGGGACAGAGCAATATTTATTCTATAATATGACAGGTGGAGAGGAAAATCTTTGGGGAAAAATCTGCTTGCAATGTATAAAACTATTGCAGAAAAATTAACTGCCCGTCGCCTTTTCTTTAACCGTATCTGACCTGGACGATTTGAAACACTCAATGCCTGGGGGGGGGGGCGGGTGGATTCCTCCCCCTGTTTATCTCTGTTGTTGCTTGAGATATGGAAACCAAATTTGGCACAAAGGTTGTTCATTATATAAACAATGAATTTTTGAAAAAATGGTTTAATTAGCGTTGTTATTGTTGTTGCTAGAGCATATTTAATATCATTTTTTTTTCTTTTTTTTTTCTTCAATTTATTTAACGTTGGCTAACAATATACAAATAGCACAAGATGCTAATTTAGGCCAACTAAAATTATGAATTAAAAAAGAAATTAACTGTATCCTAAATTTTCTACTAAATCAAATGTACCCTAAATTTTCCACATATCGCTTGCATGGTCTGCAGTCACAACTAACCGTGTACGTTTTGATTTTTCTTTTAAACACTGAAAGAGATTCAGAATCCTTTATGTCGGCAGATAGTGTCCTCCAGAGCTTCTGCCCGAGGAACCGCACAGTTTCTGTTCCAAACCTCATTGTTTTAACTTTTGGTAAACATATGTTTCCGCCATCCCTCAGCTCATATGAAGGAACCTTTTCTATGAAAATCTCCTTCATAAAGCTAGGGGCGTTTCCTGATTTTGTTTTATATATTTCAGTTAGAAGTAACCGCAGATTTCTCTGATGGACAGATGCCGAATTTTGATTCACGAGTAGAGTTTCAAAATCTGAATGATTATCTTTATATGCAATACGTAAGGCCCTTTCTTGTATCTTATTGATTTTTATGTTCCTATCATGAAACATCCATACCAATGGGCAATGACTAAAATGTGACATGATGAACGCATTCATCAATGATGCAAGTTGTTCAGTTTCCACATAATTCGCAATTCTAGCTAGAGCATGTAATTTTTGGGCAGCCTTCTTACAGAGCGTTTCAACGTGGGACTTAAATGTTAGTTTATTGTCTATGTTGATTCCTAAGAGCATTTGCTCCTTTTTCTCTTTGATCACAGAAGTACCAATTTTAACACGTAGATCGTCATGCATGCCACCAAAAATGATTACATGGCATTTTTCTTCGTTAAGTTTCATATAGTTATTAGGAAACCAGTTTAAGATGGCTGCAACGCCATCCTCTAATCTTCGCACAACATCATGTATCTTATCACTCACAACGTAAATAGTGGTATCGTCAGCGTAATTGCAAATTTCGGCATCCTCCATCAGATAGAGCATATCATATAAATATATGTTGAATAAAAGTGGTCCCAGAACGGAACCTTGTGGAACACGGAGATTTGTTTCACGCCAATTGCTGAAGAGCCATTTACCTTCACACGCTGTTTCCTCGCTGGTAGATAACTATAGATAAATTCAAGTGCAGATCTGCCTAAGCCATATGCATCGAGTTTGGCTATCAGCAGTTCATGATTCAGACAATCAAAGGCTTTTGACGGATCCATTAAAATTGCACCCGCAAATTTTTTGTTGTCTAATCCCATTTTGACTTTTTCTAGAAAACGCAAAAGCGCATTTTGTGTAGAGAATCCTCTTCGAAAACCGCATAGTAATATGGAGAGAAATGAGTCTGCGAATTGCATTAACTGGGAGTGCATCAGTCGCTCAAAAACCTTTGATACTGCAGGGAGCACAGTGATTGGCCTGAAATTCTTCCTCAGAGAAGCGTCATCCTTTTTAAAGAGTGATATTATCTCTCCGGCTTTTAGTTCCAATGGAAATGTGCTATGAGCAACACTTTGATTGAAGAGGTTACATAGATTATGCGCAAATATATCTGGGTACTCTTTTAAAATTTTAGCCGGGATTGCGCCAACAGGCGAAGATTTCTTTGGATCTAACCGTGCCAGTTGCGAAACAACCTGCTGAATGGATACTTCACTGAAACTAAATCTTTCAGTATATTTCGTATTGGACTGAATCCTTATAATGCTTGGATGCAAACTAAATTTTTTAATAGAAATATCTATGGGATCAACTAGTCCAGACACAGAGGAGATAGTCTCTGTGATTTTCTTAATACCCAATGCATCAGTAATATTCGCAAAATAGTTATTAAACACCTCAGCTACTTCCTCATCATTTGATATTAAATTGTTATTTTCAAGCAGTTTTAACTTGTGGGAACCTGTACCTTGTCAGAAAATAGAGGTTTTACCGTCCGCTCAAATTTGCGATTATCATTAACGATGGTGGTGTCCAGATTTTTGTAATAACTCATTTTCGCTTTCCGCAGGAGCTTAACACATTGATTTCTCTGCTTCTTATATAACTTTAAATTGGAATCATTTTCGTTTTCATTGTATTTCTTTCTCAAATGAGACCTGCGCATTATGGCTTTACGGAGGGTTTTATTCATGAAAGGACCATCATTTGCTCTCACATGCTTCTTTTTCAGGGGTGCATGCTTATCCAGCAATTGGCTCACTATATCATTAAAAATCCCATAATTCTCAATAAGACCTTGATCAGAACCAACTTCTGATAGTCTCACTGCAAGTTCTATACGAAATGCCTGTACGTCAAATTTTTTATAGTCTCTATATAAGATTAGTTTTGGGCCTTTCTTAACAAAGCCACTTCTAAATACTGTTACAATCATTTCGTGAAAGTCTGATAGTCCCGTTTCAATTGTTTTCGTATTCTTGAAACTTCTTGATCTATTTGTTAAAATATGATCTATACAAGTAGAGCTATCAGATTTATGACAGGTGGGACTGTTTACCAAATTTTTTAACCCATATGCGTCCAAGAAATTTCTGATATTCTGACCATCTTCCACTGTGTTAAAGTCACCAACTAGTATGAAGTTTTCATTTGTGGTGCTATAGTTATCTAATGCCTTACCAATTTCATTAAAAAAGTATTCTTCCTGTTGAGATGGTGGACGATAGATGCCTAGAAGTAACCATTTCTTCTTGTTGAGGTTTATCTCAATAATTCCACACTCGATGTTAGAAGGTAGCTTTAAGTCTGTTTTCAGTTTTGCTGGAACCCCTTCCTTCACATAAATCAATAAGCCGCCTCCATTTTTGTCCCGGTCAAATCGAAAAGGTTCCTTAAAGCCATTGATATAAAACTGACTAGACGTAAATGTCCTATCAATTTTCGTTTCAGCAATTATTAGTATATCAACATTGTCAGAAATCAGAAGTCGCAACGATTCAATCTTGTTTCTTGGAGATAATTAGACCATTACGGTTTTGGATCCTAAGATTTTTCAAATTCGTATAGGCACTATCATCTTCGCTTTGAGTATCAGAAATGTCTTGTGACGTTACATTTTTGTTATGTGTACAAGAATTGTTACCTGTTATCTTTGTTTGTCAATTGCAAAGGAATTTGATAAAATTATTTGCTATTATTGCAGTTCCACGTTTGTTTGTGTGCAGCCTGCTTCCATTTAGATGGTTTTCGGGGTTGATATTGCTATGATCTATAAATCCAAACTTACAGCTTCGAGCTGTTTCCATCAATTCATCATTCACTTTGACCACTTTACCATTGAGCATTTGATCCCCTCGTGGAACAAGGCCGGATATTGTCACCATGTTGTCATTTGTCTTCAAGCTTTGCGCGATATCATGAATATCTTTGGCAATCTCTTTTGGGGTTTTATCACTTTCCAGATCGTTTGTCCCAACATGGATTACGACATGACCAGGGTTTCTTCTCTTTGTTGGCAAAATGTAACTCTTCATGTCGTCAGTTGTTGCGCCACGAAAGGAGTGAACAACAACATTTTCCCCGTTCCTTAATGCTTTGCGCATTTTCCATCCTTCGATGTGCTTGACCATTGAATCTCCCAAGATGACTGTTATTTTCCTTTGGACTTTTGCATTTGATTCTCGTGGCTTGGTATTTTGTGATTTGTTTGCGACCTGCTCTTTATTTGATTTGCTATTTTGCTGATTCCTGGATTTTGCTCCCATGGGCCTGGATTTGTTGATTACATTTGTTGAATCATTACCTTTCTCTTCACCTCTGGTTTCCTTTTGTGCCACATTTCCTCTTTTCACTGTTTCTGCATAACTTGCTTCCCCAGGGAAATTTCTTGCAGGAATGCTTTTTTCTCTTGGGAATGTTGTTTGTACGATTGGTTGGATAGACTCTTGTCTGTTAAGAATAGATTGTAATTCATCTTCGCTTTTTTCTTGTAGTATACCATATCTGTTGGCGGTTGGTAATTTCATTGTATATCGAGATGGAGAGGCTACATTTGATACCTTTGGGATTTTCCATGTTCCCTCTTCAGCATTTTTATTTCCTCGGGAGAAAATGATACCGTTCTCTTCGTGTATGCATCCTCCAGGTGGGTTAATTGTTGTGGTACTGGTTTCCCCTGCTCTAGCCCCGTTCCAATTGTATTGATGTTGGGGATGTGCTTGATTTATTCCAAATGCATATGGGGCACCAGCTGCGATTTTATTTTGATTTTGGCTAAAAACGTTTTCTTGTAAAAATTGACTACTCGGTCTTGGCCTAATCTCGATTGAATTCTTTGCAACCATTGCTTCTAAATTCATAATTTTATTTTTTAACTAGGAGTTCTCATATATCAAACTCTGATTTTCTTGCTCGAGACAGTTCATTTTTTTAAAAAACTATCACACATGATTTGAAATTTCCCCATATCATTACATTCTCTATCGTTCAACTTGGATTCGATGGATTGGATTTGTTGTTCTACTTCGGCCAGGCGTCTGTTTGTACTTTGCCATAAAGATTCATCAATGTTTTTTCTATTTTCATTCATATTTTCAATAAAATCACAGTCTGTTATTTCACTTATCTGACTTTCAGTATCTGTGTCACAGTTTTCAGAAATATAAATAGATGGACTACCTTCACTGTCTTTGATGGTGTTGCTGGTGTCGGTATTTGAGGCCGAGGCAATTTTCAGGAGTTCACTGCGACATTTAACCATCCTTTCTTCATCCTGTGAGACTTTGCGTTCTTTCGTCGATTCATCTTGACTTGATTTCTTCTTTTCCGGCAATCTCAAGGATTCTTTGCCGCGTGGAAATGCTCTTGTAACTTTTCCTGTATTGGTCATGAAACTCAATGCCTGACGCACAACACCTTCGGTTAGGCCATGTGCCTTATGCAGCCCTTGGCATACCAATTTCGTTTCAGCACGCTGTTTTTTCTCTTGAATTTAAAGAATTTCTGCTTCTATAAGATCTTCGATCTCTTTACTTCCTAATATTATTCCCGAATCGGAAATCAGATCGTCTTTACCAGGTGAGCTGTCCAAGGCTGTGCAGAGAGTGTCCTCACGTGCAGTAGCCATCATGATGTCATATGACGTCATAAAGATGAAAGTGTGTTAAAAGGTTTTAAAACTGTACTTTTCGTAAAGAAATAAAATACATAGATCAAAATAAATGTAAATTCATAGTTTGGACTTAATTGGACCAATTAGAAAGGATTTAGAGAGATACAATGTATATTTTTTACAGAGTGGTGCACGAAAACTTGGTTACGATAGAGACGAGGCTAAAAATAGAACACCAAATTGTTATAGTTTCATTGCTGTATGATAGAAGTTAATCTTGACAAATCTCAGAGGTATTCAGCAAACATGGAAAAAGCATAAATGAAAATGCAAGAGGGGGGGGGCAGAATCCCCAGGTCGGTTAAAGTCCTTAAAAATGTATCTACACAGTATTCATGAACAACAGTTTGTTTCAATTTGTTTTTGAGTGGGCTTGTCAGGATTGCTAGCTACTGAAAGCTACTTTAGGCTCAGTTTGCATGCCGCATCCAGGATCCAGGCATGGGACCCCTAGCTTAACGTCCCTTCCGAAGGACGACGAGGTGAGTTGTGAGGTCAGGTCTCCGAGGGCACCCATCCGGAGTCTGACCTCACTCGACCAAGCTTTACTTCAGTCACCTGACAAAGACTGTATAAGCAACTCGGCCACTCACCCCTTACAGTAGTGATACGTGGTGATACGTACTGTAAGCAAGAGCACGGAAAAACAAGCCTAAAGTACAACCAAAAACTATGTAGAGTTAAAACGTTTTTCGATGCCATTTCGGCTCTATTTGCTTTAATAGTAAAATTTAAGGTGTTGTGGTGCCGTGGTATAATCCTCTGACATTGCAGCCAGAATTGTCAGGCGAAGTGGGTTTGAGTCTCGGTAGAGCCCACCACTTGAGCGTCATGGCAAGGGGTCGCGGATTCGATTAGGTCTGCTCTATTTCTGCAATCCCAGCGCTTGGGGCTGAAAAACGCAACTTCACCTTCACCTTCTAAGGTCTCTTTCGAAAGAGGAAGAGAAGCGTAATATCCTTAAGCAGCATTTGCGAAATTTAAACTTACAGAAGGGGGTTGCAATCAAGCCTAAAATAATGCAACTGTTAGCCCACG
This sequence comes from Aurelia sp. 4 Dawson et al 2005, assembly GCA_964019985.1. NCBI lineage: Eukaryota > Metazoa > Cnidaria > Scyphozoa > Semaeostomeae > Ulmaridae > Aurelia > Aurelia sp. 4 Dawson et al 2005. The sequence goes on along the minus strand of OZ026508.1, from coordinate 9,913,510 downwards.
CAGCCGTCGAAGTTGAAAAATATATGGCTAACAGCTCTATCGTAGCTGTATCCAAATCTGTGCTCAGAGACGCAAAAGCACCACACACCTACAAACCCGAGGCAGTTTCAAACAAAAAATTGAGGAAGGTTATTTGAAAAAGTGAGAATTTATAATATCTTATGTCCTTATATAGGGAAATTGAATCTGCAAGGCAGGGAGTCTTAGCCAATGCAAAGGTTGATTTCCTCAGAAATTTTCTTGCTTATATAAATTCGTAGGAGACTGTCACAAAGTTGTGGCGTATATTCAAAAATCTTCCCAGAGGCTGCAACCCCGTATTCAATGTCTGTAGTAAAGTAACCCTTGCTACGCCACCGCATGTGATTGACTGACACTGTCAATCATATACGGTGGCACTGTATATGACTGACTGACACTGACTTTCAAATAAGTCATCCAAAAAATCGTTCGAGTTAAAACTTTAACTGGGTGTGCAAACTACTTTCTGAATTTCTTTGCAGACTGCAGGTAATAGTTTCTAACACATGGAATGATTCTGATGTATCATGGAAAAGAAAGATCAGTCGATACCTTCCTTGATACATCAAAGCCCTATTTTACCAGTTTTTACGAAATTTTGAAATGAGGAAGATGGGACCTTGAAATCTAGGTTTGGAGGAAGGTCAAGGACTTTTTGCAACTCTGTCTGTGCTCCGTTTATTTGTTAAGAGGGGGTGATCAAGGGGGCTAGAAATCCGCCGTTCCGCGCGATTTTCAGTTAAAATTTGCCGTTCCGGTCATTTTTAGCCAAAATTCCGCGTCCCGCCTTTTCACCATCAATTATGGCACAAAGTAGTATTGTTAGACATTAGAAATTGGAAATATGCAAACACGAAATTAAAAAGTAAATCGAAAGTTCCCGATTTGAAATTAAGCGAAGAGTCGTATACTTCAATTGACCAGGAAAAGATCGATATTTTGAATGAGTTCTTCTCTTCAGTTTTCACACATGAAGACTTAAATAATTTCCCTAAATCTCTGACACGTATCTCTAGATTGAAATTTGAAGATATTGAAATCACAGAAGAGATTGTCTTAGATGCGCTAACTTCGTTGAATGGTTCAAAATCTCCGGGACCTGATGCTATTCACCCGAGAGTACTCAAAGAATGTGCTACAGTTATTGCTCAACCTTTATCATTAATTTTTACTTCAAGCCTCGCATCTAGCAAACTTCCAACGCAGTGGAAATTAGCCAACGTGACACCAGTTTTCAAAAAGGAGAAAAAGCATAGTAGAGGAAGCTACAGGCCCATAAGCCTCACCTCTATCGTTTGCAGATTAATGGAGAGGCTTCTAAAAAACGCCATTGTGGATCATTTAGAGAAAAATAGCTCATTCTCAAACAGTCAGTGGGGGTTCCGAGGAAAAAGATCTTGCGCCTCATAACTCTTAAAAGTGTTCGAAGAAGTAACTGCGTACATAGAAGAAGACCACTGCGAAGACATCATATATTTCGATGTTGCTAAAGCCTTTGACTCCGTGCCTCATGAACGACTGTTACGCAAAATAGAATCATATGGTATTGGTGGCAACTTCTTGAATTGGATTAAATCATTTCTCCGCGATCGCAAGTAAAGAGTCGTATTAAATGGATTCAAATCGAGCTGGAGTACCGTTGTAAGTGGTGTTCCACAAGGGAATGTATTAGGCCCGCTGTTATTTCTAATGTATGTTAACGACTTACCAGAATGTATCGAAAATTTCAAGGTTGCAATGTTCGCAGATGATCTCAAACTTTTTTCAACTCTCGTATCAAATGATGATAAAACTCAATGTGATATTTCAAACGTAGAAAAATGATCATCAGCTTGGCAACTCCGATTAAACAACGAAAAATGTCATTTTATGCAATTAGGTCGAAAGAAGTCGGATCAGATAAATTATTATGACTGATGCCGCAATCAATTCATTTGTACCTATTTCGAAAGTGTCACACGTCAAAGACTTGGGAGTATATATCGATGAAAATCTAAAGTTTGAAAAACAAGTAGCAGAGTGTACAAAAAAGGCAAATGGTATTCTGGCGTCAATAAAAAGAACAATAAAGTTTATAAACGGTGATACTTTCAAACTGCTTTACAAAAGTTTAGTTCGTCCAATACTCAAGTTAACGGGTACAGTCTGGAATCCTTATAAATTGAAACACATCAGATCACTGGAGAGCGTACAAAGAAGAGCAACGAAATTGGTTCGGGCTATGAAAGACCTTCCGTATGAGGATCGTTTACTTTCCCTTGACCTACCAACACTTGCAGACAGACGCTCTCGAGGAGGTATGATCTCAACGTTCAAAATTTCAAAGGACATATCGACATTGATCCGAACATATTCTTCAAGCTGAACGACATAGCCTAAAAATATACAAGAAAAGATCAAACACTACAATTCTTAAAGCTTTCTTTTCGCAAAGAGTTATTAATCAGTGGAATGACCTTCCAGCGTCCATTGTTAATTTGACATCAGTTCCTGAGTTCGAGAAAGCATACGACAGACACATGAGTGACAACAAATTCATAGTTAGTTGAATAGTATGAGAAACTTAATAGGGCTACATAGGCTATTTAGCCTTTCATACCCTTAACCCCATATATTATTATTATTTTATTATTATATAGACATTTTCATCCATCCAGGTGGAAAGAGGAGGAGAGCGGTAGTCAAAATTCTTGTGCAAAGCTTGGAAGTTATTCTCATAAAGCTGGCTAGAAAAACAGAGATGTGACCACGACATTTTTCTACAAGACAACAGATGAAAGATCCACAAATTCATAAAATTTCATAACAATTCCGCATTTCGCTCATCATTTTCGAGAAAATCCGCGTCCGATGGGGTCGGAGAATTCCGTCGTTCCGCAAAGAAGTTGCTAAAATTCCGTATTCCGTGACGAATTTTCTTGCAATTCCGCTGTTCCGCAAACCCTGATGACCCCCACTGTTAACTAATTACCTTTTGTCCATATGCGAAGAAATGACCAAGGGTTAGTAGATTTTGGAAAAGTTGGTTTCCTCAAAATCGGGGGAAGCAACGAGTCGCTACTCCAACGAATAACACGGAATTTATCACTGCAAACTGTATCGAGCATGGAAGGTTATCATATGGGAGTTCAACCGAAAATCACCTCTCGTGATCATTGACAGGGCCTCTTTTAACATACAAACTAGGGGGAAAGCCCCCAGTCCTCCTTGCTTGCCCCTCCAGTTACAACCTTTCACAGTGTTTTGCCCCCCTAGTTTATGGTCCCTTTTTCATTTTGCTGTTCTTAAGTTCCTTTTCAGGCCTTTCGCGGCATTTTTATTAAATCGAATTTGCTTCTCTTTCCAGTACAGTACTCATAAAAACAGAAGAAACTTGCAGAAATGCTTCAATATTCTCGGCTCTTGGCTATCAAGCAAATATCGATGCATGAAACCCTCTTGGTGCTATGAATTTTCAGACGTACGGAATCGTTATTTGGCTCACCCAGCTCCCTGGTCCATGTTTCTATCCACGAAATGCCTTTCTTCACCCTACAGGTTTTTTCTTATGAAACTGGTTTATAAGAAACTAGTACTAAGATGGCCGAAATTTTAAGAAACTCTAGTACTGTCTGAAAAGTATTAAGAAACTTTTCAACGTTAAAAGCATGGATTTTGTAGCAAATCGATCGTTGAACCTTTATTCTTTTGCAATATCAACTAACCATTTGTGTTTTTATCATGACAGAACACTGTTTATTCCTATATGATGTTTTAAATGTCAAGAAACATTTCTGCAGCAGTGTTAGCGACCACAGTGACAAATCATGCATTCAAAAAATAAGAAACCAATTAAGAAACTTTTAGTACTAAAATGGACCAAAATTTCATGTTTTAAGAAACTTTTAGTACTATGTTTAGTGCTAAGTTTCTTATAAAAAACAACATTTATATGTGACAATAGATTGACTATCTCTACAGTTTGTTCATAATGGATGACCAGTTCGATGTGATAGCCGGGTTAGGGGCAAAAAATGGCTACCAGAGCGATTCTAGCATCAAAGATTTTTAAAAGTTTTCCAGGGAAGCATGCCCCTGGATCCCCTAGATGGATGCGCTTTTGGCCTACCTTTCAAACCTTACTTTGCAAAAGGCCCATGTTTTCCCTGACCCTAGGCCATCCATAAATCCTCTCCTCGTCGTGATTATAAAGATGAACGGCATAATAACTATGATTGGCCTTCTACAATAATTTATACCTTGAAAGCAGTACAGCTTTCCTAAGGAGTTCATAAAGAGAAGTATTTCTTGTGTCAAAAATGAGGTCCCTTTTTGAAACTTGCCCCCCCCCAAGTTATGATTCCTTAAAAAAGGCCCTGATCATTGATGCTTTCTTTGAAAACATATTCTATTTGAATTTTAAGTTTTTCGGTCAAGCATCTTAGATATCAATTATTTCTTGAAAAAGCACATTAAATGTATTGATTGTACTCTCTCAAGCGGCTAGATTCGCAAACGACAAACACTGCGCTACTGCAAAGGCTCTTTCAAAAACTGTAAGCGTATCAAATTTTATTGTTTAGAATCTAAGCAAAATAGCCTTTGAAAGAAATCAACAAAATTTAGGAAGAGAAAGTGAATTTCGACTAAACTCTCTTGAGACAATCTTTCATGCTCGATACAGTCTTTTATGGGGGGCCTATTATGGGGGGTCCAAAAGCCGCGAAACCGTGTGAAAATCGGCTAAAAGCCGTAATCTGCAGCATAATAATGTGCAAAGCCGCAGCCGCAATGGTAAAACATGCCTTTTGGTGCAGAAAATAGTCAACTACCCGTCAACAAAGAACAGGGAGACGGCAAAACAAGTACCCGTTCTTTGTAGATCTTATGGTTCTTACTCTTTTTCACTGAACGAGCTGCTGTATCGATTTTACCATTTCATTTCATTTATGACAACTGTAATAACTTCCTTGTATCTTTATTTCTTTAAATCTTATTTCCATTAACCTGACTTTTAGAGCTTTTTCCAGTGAAAAAGGAAAACATGTAAGCGAATTGTGGGAGAGGCTAACGCTCTCTAGCCCCCCCGCTTCCGACAGGTCTAATTGAACTTTCTGTTCGACCAAATCATGACTTTGAACCAAAAAGGAATCTTTTTAATTCATTGATAATGGTAGTACTATCCTCTTCTTCCAGGCCTGAAGGAGCGTTTTCGCGTTTGAGGGTGCAACATCTCGCGCCCAAGGTGTGACGAAATGGGGTTCTCGGAGCGAAGCTCCAAAAAATTCATTGGGCCACGCCCTTTACTTGGCCTAAAATTCTTCTCTCGACGTTATGTTTCCCACTGCTAAAATGGGAATTTGGCCAAATTTTGCAGTTATTTCTATATGAATGAGCACCTCAGGAATTTTTTAGGGTGCAGTCTCTACTTATGCTTACAACGCATCTTTCAATCAAATAACTACAGCTATTGTTTTGAATTTACTTCTCTCATTTGTCTTGCAATCATTATACAATAGACGATTGTGCTAAAGATGGTGGACATGAATTTTTACCATGAAGCTTTGCGTCGCATGAACTTCGATTGATCTGAGTGGCCGATTTCTTCAATACCGCAAAGGATCTTGGTTAAAAATTCCTCGATGCCATTTTAAGCACTATCGTCTATTGCTTGTCAACTGTTAATCAACACTGATCCCTTTGTTAAGTTATTCTTATTACATTTCTGCGCGATCTAGAGATCTTTTTAACCCCATTCCGTTTGAAGTCAATGACCTGACCGCAGGCCGTTCTTTTGACTAGAAGCCGCATCCGCATCCCAAATGTCACAAACCGTTGCCAATTCACAGCTGAAGACGCAAGAAGCATCTTATGCTGAAGCTGCAATCCGTAGAAAAATCATTGCCAAATCCGTAGGCCGCACGTAAAAATGGGGTCGAAGCCGTGAAGTCGCAAACCTATAATAGGCCCTTACAGATTTCTGCTTGCAACCATATTGTAGACCTTCATAAACTATGGTTATCTTGAAGATTGCATCAATTTCTCTCGATTAATTTAAGATTTACGACGATTTTAATTTCTTCAAAATTTTCGATGAATTTTTGCAAAATAAGTCAAAATGCCGCCATTTTAAAATAATCAATATATTAAAAAATTGCCACGGTAGATTTATAGCAAATTACCCAAAGTTCCTTTCAAGCACTTTAACTGAAAGAACAGTGTTATACAATTTTACACCCACCTTTTTAGAGATTTGAAAGATTTGAGCCGTATGCTGCTAAAGAAGAGCTTTTCAGCCATATATTTTTCAACTTTGACGGCTGCGTGGGCCAAGAGTTGCCTTTTTTGAGGCTTGATTTCAACCCCCTTCTGTAAGTTTGAATTTCTAAGATGCTGCTTACGAATATTGCGCTTCTCTTCCTCTTTCTAAAAAGACGTTAACTTTTACTATTAAGCAAATAGCACCGAAATGGCATCGAAAAAGTACGCAGATTTTGTCGTACTTTGGTGAAAGGAGACTTGCTACGCATGCGTTATAAGGTATTACGTCATTTCTATTTTGTGATTTTTGACGGTGTTGCTGTTGCTCTTTCTGGGAAACAGACCAGATTTTGTGAAAGCATGAAAGCAAGAAAATGTCTGTCAAGAAAGTAGCCGCGAAGAGCCAAGGAAAGCAATAATAGCGTTCGGAAATTGAACAAGTTTTGCGTGGTCAAGGCTTAGCATTACTTTGCTTTATCCGCTCAGTGTTGTTACGTCGAATTCGTAAGTGCTCTTGCAGCTTGCATGTAGTTGTCATTTTATTTTTATGCAGTGTTTCGTTGAAACAACCAAACTTCGGCCTTAGAATAATGCCTGCCTATAAAAGTTGTTGCAAATAAGTTACAAGGATAAAGATCTCAGCGGTTATGTGTTGCCCTAAACAATAATCCAAGCACTGTCCTTTCAATTGCATCTCAAAGTCGCATTCGATTTTCAGTCAACTTCTTCTGCCAGAAATGTGATCTGGGCCTAAACCCTGTCTGTATCCTTTGTTGTGTGCTGGGAAGGTCTTCGCCGCGCCACTTCGACTGCTGTTAGCCACAACCGCACCATGACCCTGTAATAGCACTATCTTTAACAGCTGTTTTATGAAAATTACAAGAAACCCCAGCCCTCAAATGCGCCAAAATCTATATATCTATATATATAAGGCAGGTAAACGATTATCCAATTAGCTTTGTTCTTTTGTTCTCCATTGTAAATTTAACAATCAAAACAATGGGAAGACAAAGGGGGCATTCGATGTAAAGACAACGAGACCATTCGATGTATATCCTTGTTTATTCACTTTTTGATTTGTTGTAAAAGCAATAGCTTTGGGGCTCACCAGGGCTCACGATGTCATGCGCTTCGGCACTATTGTTTCTTGCACTTGTTCTCAATAGCTACCTAATTTCCATATAACATCGCTTAGATAAATCGTAAATGCGCATGCGATGTGGAGCCTTTTGGGGATTCCTTGACCTTCACAACTTTCCTTTTCGTGTCCCCTGTCCCTTCCAAATGATGAGCTGGATGATGGCGACAATGGCTTCCAATTATTGCAGAGACGATCACAGCTATGGTCGGCCTTTATAGCAGGCCTAACTCAGAAAAGAGCATTATCAGATCAGAAGAAATTCGTAAACATTGCAGGTTAAAGGTAATGTCAGACAACATTTTCATAGCTAGATGCCTCTCAATTCTGATTGATTTGAAGGATTTTCCTCATTTGCTTAAATTTTAGGCCGGCAGGCCCCATCATGGCCATGCTATCTTATTGCTGCATTTTTTTATCCATTTTTTTATCAAACTGCATTTTTTAGCCATTTGAGCCCCCGGTAGGAAGCTTGTACCCCCCATCAGAAGATTTCCGGGCCACCCCTGCCTCAAAGTAGATTTATCCCTAACATTTCAAGAAGTATTTATAACACAGGTTACTTATGGAAATTTCAACAAAGCTGTAGATGGTATGGCATCGTAACATTTTTCTAAATTTTTTTACCAAAAATATGCATAATGCAGTTTTGAGTAAAATAAATTGAAGGTGTAAGCTGCAAGTAAACTTTTAAAGGCTGTAAGAATAAACATAGATACTCTGTTATGAGATGCAAGAACATGTTGTTGTAGCTTCAGTCGGCAAGATGCAAAAATTTGTACAGTTCATTAATGGAAGTTTTCCAAGCTGGCCTGGAGTAACCTTTCAAGTAGTATTATTACAAATAGCAAATTTTAAGAGTATCTAATTTCTACCCTCTTGGTATAACTGCCACCTATAAGAAACAGTTGGTTTCATATTTTAAAGATTAAGATGAGATTGTTTAATGCAAAATAGTATTTTTATGGCAAAAGAATCATGTGGGGTATGGAAACAGCTCATAAACAAACAGTTATTGCTGAGATGGGATGCGTAGTGGCTATCAGGAGATAATAAGTCCATTTTCATTATCATTCCATATGTGATCTTGGCAGTCTAATGTGAATGCACCATTTGCAGTTTGCGCCATATGCAATGAAACAATGTATTGTGCTTCTTGATGATGAACATGGACATTGGTGTCAAAATTAATGTTCCATACAGTGCTCCCTTTATTGATTGTTGAAATTCATGGAACAAAGATTTCAAGATCAGTCTAACAAAAAACATGTTGCAAAGGTTTACATGCCTTATATATACCTAGTATTTAGGATTTTCCTTTTTTCATTTCCTTTAGGTTCCTGCAAACCAGATTGGAATGCATTCTTGATTTGGCCTCTCCGTAGTGATGAGTGAAAGAAAGTGAAAGATGCAAGCACAAGTAAAGTTTAAAGGCTGTGAGGGTAAAAATAGATCCTTATCAGATGCAAAGAACCTTTGTTGTACCTGCAAGCTCCAAAAGTTGTACACCTTATGAATGCAAGTTTTCTAAGCTGGCCAGCAGATCAGACTGTTACCAACTTGCTAACGGCTTGTGTAAAATGCAGGTCAAAATTTTGCAGGTCACCGCGGCAGGTCACCGTGAGGGCCGAGGGCTCATAGGCTGCACAAAGGAATTCTGTTGTACATCAGATACTGCGAACCGCTAGTGTACTGACGTATTCCTTAATTTGTATGTATTTGTTAATTTCAGGATTCGCAAAAGATACGAGGGTGGCAAAATGATTTTCTTATTTCCCGAAAGCTCACAAAACTGTGTAATAATGCCTCTCCCTTTGGTGTTAAATGGGAACGCAATCCTAGCCTCGCTTTTGTAATTACACAATGCCTGGTTACACCATGAGAGATGGTTATCAAATCCCTTTGATTTTCATGTTACACAAAGTGATGATAACTTGACATAGAAGAAAGCCGCCCTAACCCCATGACGGTACTCCGCGCATAACTCAAACGACTGAAAGCATTAACCAGCTGGTGATCTAATTCTGATAAGAGAATTGGTGCTATAATTCTCAATAATTTGCTGGTGATAAAGTCCTCTTGAGTAAGGAAGACAAAAGCGGTCTTATTGCACACACCCAGAGTTGCATATTTCCCTTGACATATTACACGTCAACACACTAGCGGCTCTCAGTATCTCATACACAACAGAATTCCTCTGTGCAGCCTATGAGCCCTTGGCCCTCACAGTGGCCTGCCGCGGTGACCTGCAAAAATCCGACCTGCATTTTACACAAGCCGAAATTTGCTAAGGTTACAGGGCGCCCAATTTCTAGACTCTTTGATATGAGAAACTTTAAGGAACAGTAGGCTGTATTTTTCAAATGATTAACATGGGATCATTTAATGCAAAATAAAGTATTTTGGTGACAAAGCATTATCTGGGGTTTATTTCTATTGAATTAGCAAGATTTTGATGTTATAATTAAGGTGGAAAACAAGCTATTATCACTAAGAAGGGGTGCTTCTTGGTATGATCATACTTGGATGCAGATCTTGGCAATCTGATGGAAGTGCATGACTGCACCACATATTGATTCCAGTCATAAGTCGAAAACAATTGAATGTATTTTCCTTTGATCCAGTGTTAGAATTTATTTAACAACTGATAAACTGAAACATGATAGACAGTCAAGAACTCACTGCATTTCTTATATTGTTACAATATTATGAAACAAATATATTCAGGTCAAGAATGAACAAATATGATGCAGGCCTTACTGGGAATGGCGTGCGATCGCTCTCGCACGCCTTGGCGCACACCTTCTCTTTCCAAGGAGTGCGATAGATCGCACGCCTCATCTGTCCAAATGAGGATTGAAATCTTTTATTTCTCTACAAACATAAGCCAATCAGGAACTCCTAAATTCAAAATCCTTAATGATTTGATAGTTGTCATCAAATTGTTTACAAAAGATAATGCTGCAGGATGTAACATAACTTAGACTGAAGAGTTATTTCTCTGACCTACTGTTTCTTCTTGAGAGACTATATTTCCTCTCGTGGTAATTCAACTTACTGTACTTTCGAATACTTATACATTTTTATAAGAAACTAAGAACATGGGCCAGCGCTGAAAATCATCAGATCTTGAGTCCGTAGAGTTTCTTACAAGTTTCTTAAAGGTTCCATAACAATCTTCACGTATACTACCTGTTCCCTTGCAAACATTAAAAACGATGTTATTTGAAGCCATTCCGATGTTTATACATTACTCAAGTACCTTCCGAGTAATTCAATACAGAAAACAAATGCAAATAACATAAAACTATGTTAGGGATTGCTTTTATCACAATAAATAGTTTCTTAAGTTACATTTTCCCGGTACTAGAGTTTCTTTTTTTGGCGATCGGAGAGTTTCTTGTGAACAGTTTCTTATGAAAAAATACTGGTACACAAAAATCCATTTGATAATCTGGTGTCTAGGAAAATACTAGAAGTATTGTCTTGGCTAATTCTAATGGGAATTTTACAAAGTTTGGCCTGTTGAAGGACAGGTGTGAAAATTCACTATGATGAGCCAATTCACAGATGTTCAAAATGTGGGATAAAAGTCTTCAAGATATCGAAAATCCTGAGAGTTTGAGTTAGTCCCATATGGCCACGAAAATGAGTAAGAGTTGTGACAGATCTCTTAACAGAATACTTAATTTCAACACTGAAATATCCTAAGAATGAACAAGGCTAGTTATCTCCAATAGTAGTAGGCTAGAGTTATCCAGATAATATTTCACAAGACTTCAAAATGCTGAGTTTTCAAGAGATGATCTTACTGTATGCTCCAATAAAAAAGTGGTAGAATATGGTACATTTTGAGCCCAACCTCTCCAATGTTCCAGAAACGTTTGAGTTTTCTGCTTTGTAGTATTCCTTAACAACACTATAGGTAATGTCAAAACTCTCAAGCACAGCGAATGTGCCTTATCAAGCGCTTTAGTGGAATATTGAAACATCCTTTCCTGCTTGATATCGAAAACAGAGTTTTTTGTGCTCCTTTTGTCTTCGTTATCCACGATTACAGTTTATTCAAAATGAAAAAAATGCTTTGAACAATCAAACACTTACCTTTCAAGAGTGAAGGATGGGCATAACCTTGCATTAGTAAAACTGGTCAAGTAAAACTCCAGTTAACATATTTTTAATGCTGATTTGCAACTGCACTCCATCACACGCCTAAAATGGACTAGGAGTGCAATTTGCCACTCCCCTACCGAAATATTCCCAGTAAGGCCTGTGATGTGAGATGTAAGCTCATAGTACCAGCCACAAGCACATTGATCAACTTTACTATCAGCAATTCTTTGAATTCCTAACATTTTTCAAGAATCCTTCGTTTCCTGAAAAGACATGCTAGAATTTTGCGCACCTGCCTTTGGTCTTTCTTTTGCAAAATTTAAAGAACTGGGCAGTTCTGTGCATCACAAAAGAGGTTTGTTTTATGCCTGGTGCGGCAAAATGAAATTTATGACGATAATCTGTTGTATCAAATTGTTCACATCCAAAAAAATACAAATTAAAGATGCAACGGAGCTGATTTTGTTGTGGTTCAGAAAAAGGCGGTAATTGGCTCATATTGCAATTGATTATTTTGTCAAATGCAAACAATTGTTCATTTAGCCAATTGTGCAGTCTTTCTGTTTTCTTATTCTTTCAACTTACACCACTGAAACGCTGCATTGAGGCTAGCACACCGGGCATTTGCTGATGTTCATATGCTTATAGGCAGTTGAGGTGAATCATATCCATTTTTGGTGTGAATTGCGGCAACAAAATATTTTTGCTTTATGAATGAACTTAAGAACATGAAATAAATTTTACAAACAGACGGGGCTGTCACAATCAACCTGCTAAACAACAGACTGCACAAAGCCTTCCACTTTGATGGATGCATAACAACAAGTTTTGATCCACAATTACAGCTACTTATTATGCATTCAAGATGGATTGTCAGATATTCTTTGAAAGCTCTCTGCAGGAGCTAGGAATGTTGAAGCGCGAGCGAAGCAAGTGCTTAACTTCCTAGTTACTTTATAATGAGCTTCCTCGCGCCAAAATCAAGCAATGCAAACTGGGCCTAAACTTTTTACCAATCAAAACAGATCAAAACTCGTTCATGGCCACCGAAGGGGATCAGTTTGGATGAGCTCAATGGTTCACTTGCCAATGACTCAAGGATCAATTTAACTCATTTTCCATTTAGGTGTCTCCAAGTTTCATTATATGAACATCCAGTCTGGAGCAATTCTTGCAAATTTGTCTTGTTCCATACTTTTTCTGCAAGCACCAGTTATCTCCGTGAAAACATTGCTTTGATATGCTTTTAACCTGTGTGCAGATAATACCCAGGGAAAACGTATTGTGCATTTCATTTCAATAGCAGTTTCAGCGGCCCTTTCTACTTTATGGTCCGTGTATTGTCTGCCTCAGGGTACTTAAAATTCCACAGTAATGTGTTGGGCTTTGCAGCAACACCTGAGATTTAATCGCATGATAGCCGCTCTCAAATCTGATTGCTTCCTTATTTTGCAGGAAAGCGATATCATTGGCTGTTACAACATGCATTTTCTGAAGCACACACTACACAACAGCGAGCAGCGTTGCGCAGACTATACCATTTTCATGGGTATAGTCTGCACACTGGCTAATAGGCTTTGTGCTACAGACAATGCAATTTGATACAGTTCATGCACTCATGAATAGATAGGCATGTCTGATTTTACTCAATTCATTCAAATAGAAACAAAACAGATTAAACATGTTTTGGCTGTTTGGTTCACCAATGAATAGATCTTACACAAAACACCAAAACTAAATGTTTCGCTGCGCTGAAAGTTTACCGCTCTGCTCTTTTGTTTGATTGTATTGGCTCATGAATAGTTTTGAACCAATACAAAACAAACGAGATCAAACAATTTCTGCTCTACAAAATAGTAAATAATCTAACACCTTCGTATATAACAGAACCGATCCCCCCTCTTCAGCAGTCAAATTACACTCTTCGCAATCCGGATGTCATAGGGCGAATAAGGGCAAGAACAGAAAAATTCAAGTCTAGTTTCTATCCTAGTTGCCTTACTGAATGGAATGAACTTGACCCAGAGATTAGACTTGCACCGTCTGTCACTGTCTTTAAGAAGAAACTTTTGTCGATTATCCGCCCCCTGCAAAATCTGTTTTCGGGATTCATGACCCAATGGGATTATCACACCTTACTCAGCTTAGAGTGGGTCTCAGCAAATTGAATTTTCACAAATTCAGGCTTAATTTAAAGGACATTGTAAACCCAATGTGCCCTACCAACGATGGTGTTGAGGATACGGAGCACTTTTTTTGCTTTGCCCATCTTTTGCAGTTCAACGACAAAACGTTCTTGCTGAAATTCTTCTACTGTTACGACCATTTGGATATGCTAATCTTTCAAATGAGGTTCTAACGCAGCTCTTATTGTATGGCGATGAAAACCTCCCTAATAATGTTAACAGGAATATGCTCGAGCTAACATTACAATTAATCAAGGAAACCGGTCATTTAGATTAAGCTCTTTCCAAACTCTGCTACAAACCACGCAACCACCAAGCACTCTTTCTTTGCAGCACCTTTTTGTTTTGTTTACTTTTTGTTCTATATCTTTCTTAATAGTTCTGTCTGGTCTTCGTTTAAATGTTTTTTCTTTTTACTTTTCTTTTTTTTCTTTTTTTTAAGGCCTCGGGGTTGTCATTGTATTTTGCTCCTCTTTGTATCGTCGTCGTAGTATTGTAAAGTAGTTTAAGTAGTGTATTTAGTAATTTTGTCATGTAAATTTTTAGATTGAATATATATATATATATTTATATATATAAAATAGTTTTGACACATTGCATTTCTTGCACAAATTTTTAGTTGCATTGTTATTTTGTGTAAAATCTATCCATTTGTGAACCAAATAGTCAATGATTATCGGGTTTTTTCCATTTGAATGAATTAAGCAAAATCAGGCATGCCGTATCAATTCATGACTGTATGAACTGTATCAAATCACGTTATCTGTAGCACAAAGCCTATCAATGCAACTGATTTGAGGAGATTACTGGCGCTTGCAGAGAAAATGTTGAACGAGACGAATTTACAAGACGTTGCTCAAGGCTTGCTTTTTTATACAAAATTTGGAGACATAGATGAAAAATGAGTCAAATTGATCCTAGGGTTGTTGGCAAGTGAATCATTTAGCCCAAGAATGCAAACTAAGCCCTTTCTTGGGGTGTGGGGGTAACAAATCAGTTTTAATCCGTAAGAAGTTTACGCCCAGATCACATTTCTGGTAGAAATTGCTGAATATCACCTGCAATTTTGAGATGAAATTGAAGGAACAGTGCTTGGGTTATTGAACAAATGTCAATAGTCGTCGACTGAATATATGATGAATGTAATTTCGGCTCTAAATGAGATATTTTTGCAAGCACACTGCAAACTGTGGAGGGGCATCCCCTTCTACTGAATTATCAAAGAAAATTCCATGTATTATTGTAACTTAGTAGCCATAGGATAGGAGAATTTTGTTTTAATCCAATCAGCGGATTTGTTATGGTGCGCTTTGGCCAATCAGGTCGCTAGAAATGACAATGGAATATGCGGGTGTCAGCGTTATTTTACAAAAGTAAACAAACAAAGCTGTGGGAAGATGCCAAAAACCACGACCCTTTCAAAGTGTGCGATGCAGTCGTTTTTTGGCCAATGTCATCAGCTTAAAAACTTTTTCGTAGAGAACAGGAGTTTCTCTCAAATGTTACCGCGTAGATTTTCAATATCTGCATTGGTTCGTCGTAAATCAGAGCTTCGAGGCGGGGCTTTCCCTGGATATCGGCGTACGTATTATGACACTCAAGTTGCGTGAACAGACGAAGAGACAGCACGAAAAAGAAGACTGAAAATATATTGGAACACTTCGAGTGCAATACCAATTTGGTTAAAAGCCATCTGAATGCATGGTTTGCTTCAACCGTCCAAAATGAAAATCGCTATTTTATCGTCGATGGCTGCTATGCCTTGCCTTCCTTCGTTTTCGTGGTTTTCGTCTTCCTTGATAGAAATTTGTTTCTAAACAACACAGTTTTCAACGCAACGGAAACTAATATTTGGAAATGCTTTTCAACAACATTTTTCTTGATTTAACAACACTGCACAATTGTACTGGAAAGCTCAAGGTTACCTCAACTGTTAGATTTTAGATCTTAGATCGTTATTGAACTAAGTGAGATTGCTTGTGATCCCTCTGCATTTTGAGTTTCAATTTTACAGTTTGCTACATCAGAAATAACGCGATGGAAAAGGAATGAAGGGAGTAAAACAACTTCAAGGCATAAATGATTACAGTGAAGTGTAGATCTATTCTCTACTCGCAAGTATCTCTAGAAAATTAAATGTATCCAGGATTTACTTGACTATGCGTTGAGAATTCTGCCTGACCTCTGGTTGACCTCATATAGTCTCATCACATCAGATTGGCCTTAGTCAGAAAACCGAAAGTTAAAGTAATTCTGAAATAAGTAATAACTTACCCAGCTTTCATTCACTGAGACCAAGCAATACTGAATAAACAAAAGTCCACTTGCCTAATCCTGAACAGAGCGAATTCTCAGCGATAAAATGAAACTGTTGTCACAAGCCAAGTTTGACCAACACAGCCTTGACCGTGCCCACACAATAAGTTGACGAATGTGAAATGTACATCGATCCCGAATCAAGGAAGAAATGGCGCGAAAACTATCTTGTTTCCAGTCTCCAAAAATATTTCTATAAATGTCTATATCGCTATAAATATAGGTTGACTTGTTAAATTTATTCAGTTGCTCTGAAGATGCCCTAGTGGGCGAAACGTCAGCACTGAAAAGAAAAAGCGCAAAAGACCAAACAGATGCCTGTTTCTTTGAGTAGTTAGGCCCTCTTCTAACCGTACACTATATATTTCTATTTTATGAAATATACAAATTTACTTGATAACAATAAAAAATCTGGCTTTATAAGAAACCAAACTCTCAGATTACGCAAAACTACGAGACTATTTGAGGTCAACCAGAGGTCAGGCAGAATTCTCAACGCCTAGTCAAGTAAATCCTGGATACATTTAATTTTCTAGAGATGCTTGCGAGTAGAGAATAGATCTACACTTCACTGTAATCTTTTGTGCCTTGAAGTTGTTTTATTCCCTTCATTCCTTTTCCATCGCGTTATTTCTGATGTAGCAAACTGTAAAATTGAAACTCAAAATGCAGAGGGATCACAAGCAATCTCACTCAGTTCAATGACGATCTAAGACCTAAAATCTAACAGTTGAGGTAACCTTGAGCTTTCTAGTACAATTGTGCAGTGTTGTTAAATCAAGAAAAATGTTGTTGAAAAGCATTTTCAAGTATTAGTTTCCGTTGCGTTGAAAACTGTGTTGTGTAGAAACAAATTTCTATCAAGGAAGACGAAAACCACGAAAACGAAGGAAGGCAAGGCATAGCAGCCATCGACGATAAAATAGCGATTTTCATTTTGGACGGTTGAAGCAAACCATGCATTCAGATGGCTTTTAACCAAATTGGTATTGAACTCGAAGTGTTCCAATATATTTTCAGTCTTCTTTTTCGTGCTGTCTCCTCGTCTGTTCACGCAACTTGAGTGTCATAATACGTACGCCGATATCCAGGGAAAGCCCCGCCTCGAAGCTTTGATTTACGACGAACCAATGCAGATATTGAAAATCTACGCGGTAACATTTGAGAGAAACTCCTGTTCTCTACGAAAAAGTTTTAAGCTGATGAAATTGGCCAAAAAACGACTGCATCGCACACTTTGAAAGGGTCGTGGTTTTTGGCATCTTCCCACAGCTTTGTTTGTTAATAACGCTGACACCCGCATATTCCATTGTCATTTCTAGCGACCTGATTGGCCAAAGCGCACCATAACAAATCCGCTGATTGGATTAAAACAAATTCTCCTATCCTAGTAGCCATTCCAATTTTCATGAGGGGTACCCAAGAATTCACTTCAAACAGCCAATTTGGTATCACATGATAGGAGAGGGGCTATGTGATTGGCTGCAAACCAAGACATTGGATTATTTCCATGTGCTTCAGCAACCAGTAAGGATTTGAGCTGCATGCTCCCCCATTGAGGAGTCCTGCAGCGCAGAGCAGGGTTGGATAGAGCAGAAGGGGTGAGCAGAAAATCTGAGGAAATTAACTCGCAACCAATATGAAGTTATTTGAAGACGGTAGATTAACTTTGCGCTCTTTTTATTTTACTTCCCAGAGAAGTGCCGATCTGACAGAGATGAAATAAGTGGATTTTTAATTTCAACTGCCACTTACTTGCACCATTCAATAAATACAGACAGGCTGTCTCCGCTAACTCGAGATTTTGCTGAACAAGTTTTTGAGTTTTGGGCTGTAGTCATCATCCTTCAGTTCATCAGTTCTCAGTCATCAGTTCTCCATTTGGCCATCAGGGATTCAGCAATTTACGAAAAGCAGGTCCTTGGGGGGGGGGTACCTTGGAGTCTCTATCAAGCCATCAGGGATTTAGCAACTTAAGAAAAGCAGATCCTTGAAGAAGGTATTTTAGAGTCTCCATCTGGTCATCAGGGATTTAACAATTTTGCAAAAGCAGGTCCTTTGAGGGTATTTTGTTTTGAGTCTCCATCTAGTCCAGTGTCCTGGGTTTAATAGCGTGGATTCTAGTCCCTGGTCAATGTAAACTGCGGAAGCTAGATGGAAAACAACCTTGAATCTTTTCATTTGAAAACGGAAATCATGCTTTGATTCGGCGCAGAGTAAAGGGTTTTCAAATATTTTACATTCTAGTTATACCTTAGAGACTGTATCTTTATCTATAAATACTTGGCTGTTTTCATTGTAAAGCACTGATGAAGATTTTATAATTGAAACGTCTGGTTTTTAACAGTTACGTTTTTATTGTTATTATTATGTGTCTTTTTCACAGGAGTGATCTTATTTCCTGGTTCATTTGCCACGATAGCGGACCACACCCAGTGGTCTTTGGTATCTTGACATTACTTATTTTCTTGTTTTAGTTTTAGTTGGGGGAAACGAACATATTTACCTAAATTTCCCAATGGGGAAATGGAATTTTCCGTGTCTTTTTGATTTTCAAGAGGGAAGTGTCCGTTTCCCTCAAATTTCCATGCGAAAACCATAAAAATTTTGGTATTTTTTGCTGTGAATTGCACGAAGTTCCAAAACTGTCTCTGTTATATTTTTGTAGAACTCGATTGCTCAAAATTCCCTTTTCTGTCTTCCAAACACTTTGCATTTGATGTATATGCCTTGAGGTAGCGAGGGTGGGTCCTGTGGGGCGGTGGGGTTGGCTCTCTTGCATTGTTGGGCGTTTTGCCTTTCTGGGAGTAGATTTCAAGTCATCAGTGCAGCAAAATTTTTTTCTACATTTCATTTTTATCTTTTTAAAATGTAGCGCACACTGGCAAGTGGAATCTGCTCTTTGGGGGCGGGTCGCTCGGTGGTGGGGGGCTAGCTCCTTCGTCTTGGGGCATTCGCCGTTGCTGCCTTGGGCAGGTACCCAGCAGTTTTGTGTGTGTGTGTTTTTCCCGAACATCCCAGGAGAGTATGATAAACGGACTTTTTGTCACGGATCAAATTATATTTCTCCTTTCTTGTTGGCTAAAGAAATTTGATACAAAGCTGCTTTTACTGCACGGCCATATGATGAAAAAGCCAAGCTTCGGGCTGGGTCTGTTGGGTCGTTGGGGTCGTGCAGAGGAGCCCAGGGCACAAGGGGCTTAACCTCTGTGTCTTTGTGTTTTGGGTCCTCGGCACAGCCCTGATGCCCCGGGGGACCTAGTGTGAATAAGGCTTAAGGAAAATGTAACTCAATTCAATGTGTTCTTACAACGAGGAAAAATGTTTTTCATAGTCTTTTCTTTGCAGTATTTTCGAAAACACAGTATTCCCATTGCAAAGCATGCTTTCACCTTACATCTACCTGGGACTTGTACGTTTTAACCATTACTACTTTTTGTGTGTGTACTTCGTATTTTTGTCTGTATTCAATATGTCTGTCTTTCTTGGGAACTTAAGAAATGGGGCAGATTTCGAAAGGAAGTACTTGTTCACAATTATTGGTTTGGCTATCAAAACATCAGTGAGGGGATTCCCATTGTATGATGCTGGTTGACATTTGTCAATGGCGGGCAGCAATTGGTTGTTTCCGTGCCTCCACCCAAAGATCAGTTAGATTTCATTGTGCGCTTACACTTGTTTCGATGGTTTTGCGGGTCTTTCGTTTGTACAAATTCGCATGTTCGTTTATCTTCATCTCTACCATTATTTTGCCATTTACAATTGCGCTTCAATTTTTTGTTGGCATTTTTAAGAAGAATCTATTTGCACAAATAAGACCACCTGCGAACTCCGTATATGGTATTCATGATCCAAAAGGGGTTGCATACTTAACTCAACTCAGGGTCGGACTGAGCAAACTTAACTGCCACAAATTTAGGCACAATTTTAGAGACACAATGAATCCAATGTGTCCAATCAATGATGGTATAGAGGATACGGAACACTTCTTGCTGCTTTGCAACTCTTTCAAAGAACACAGATGCAATCTTCTCACTGATGTCAATGTTGTTCTTCAAAATAGTGGGCATTCTGTCTGGAGCAATAGCTTTTTGCAGCTTCTTTTGTACGGTGATGAGAGTCTGTCTTATGAGGTAAACAGATCAATTGTTGAAGTCAATAGCTGAATATGAAGTAGAACTGAGGAGATTTCAGTTTTCAGTTTCATATGTTTTAAATTCACTACATACAATTTATATAAAATACTAATACTACAATTAAACTAAGATGAACAATAATAGAGAAAATTAATACATTGATACGGAACATTAACACAGTAGGAACAGGATAAATTGTATGAAGCGAATTACTTAAAGGAGGAGCTCTCTCAATAGGTAAACTAATCGAGGAGAGAGCCCCCCCTGTCCTTCAACAAATTCAATTGATTTTGATTGGATTATAAAGTTTTAGGAAAGATTGAATGTGCCACAAGTCCCACTCCCCAACCCCGGAGAGAGCAAAAAGAAGAAAAGAAAAACAGAAAAGAAAAGAAGAAAAAAAAACTTCTTCCCTTCCCTCTCATCCCTCTCCCCCCCCCGGATCAGAGAAAGAGACATGGAGCAACTCAAAAGATACATATGGATTTGAATTTCATACAATAAGATGGAAATTGTGCAGGTATAAAAAATATCTCTGAATCAATGATTGACCTTGTTCAGTAAGAAAACTTTCAGTTGCTTTTTAAATGATATTTTTGATGGAGCATTCCGCAGTTCCACAGGTAATGAATTCCAAAGTTTAGCACCAAGATATCGAATTGACTTTAGACCATATTGAAGACTGTTTATTCGAGATATGTATAAATCACCTTGACTGGCCTGTCTTGTGTAATACTGATGAACAGATGAACTGAATAGGAAGAAGTTATGAAAGCAACTAGGTGACGTTTTATTAACTGAGTCAAAGACAAAGATTAAAAGTCTGAGTTCAAAGATTTCAGAAAGTTTGAGAAGTTTAAGATCTTTAAAAATTGGAAGAGAGGGTGACAAGCGAGGCTGAAATGAGATAGCTCTGACTGCTTTTTCTGTAATCTAAAAATTGGATCAACGTATGATGCATATGTTTGACCCCAAACAATAAGCCCATATTGTAAAAAGGACAGAAACAAAGCATTGTACAAGCAAAGTAAAACATCTAATGGAAGTAAGTTTCTTATTTTGAAAAAGATTCCACATGTTCTAGCTAATTTTTTAGAAAGTTCACTGAGATGGTATTTCCAACTTAAATGTTCATCTAGGAGGAGCCCTAAGAATTTAACAAACTTAACCCTTTTAATATGTTTCTTCCCTATTTTTATTGTAGAATCAGAAGAAATATTCCTAGAAGAGGAATGAAAAATAATATAGTTAGTCTTATCAATGTTTAATGATAATCTATTAGCATCAAGCCATCTCTTTATAGCTCTAAGTTCTTTGTTAGCAATTTTAAATAAATTAGGTAAATCATTGGATTCACAGTAGATGTTTGTATCATCAGCAAAGAGATAGAATTTCAGTTTCTTAGAAGCATTTGGTAGATCATTGATGTAGATAAGAAAAAGTAATTGGCCCAGTACAGAACCTTGTGGTACACCACAAGTAATTGAAAGTAGGTTGGAATCACTTCCATTGACAGAAACATATTGCTTTCTGTCAGATAAATAAGATCTAAACCACTCAAGGGCACAACCACGCACACCATAGTGCTCCAATTTAGATAATAAAATTTTGTGATTAACAGTATCAAAAGCCTTCTGTAGATCAATGAAGATACCACAACCAAATCTTTTATTGTCAAGTGTGTTTCTCACAGCTTCTGTCAAACTTACTAGGGCATGATCAATGGAATGGTTTTCTTGAAATCCAAATTGTAAAGAATAAAGAATATTATTTAGTTCAAGGAATTTATACAGTCGTCTGTACATTAACTTCTCAAATACCTTACTGAAGATGGGTAAGAGAGAAATTGGCCTATAGTTAGATGGTAGCTCAGGATTCCCTTTTTTGAAAAGAGTTATCACCTTAGCTATCTTAAGTTTGTCTGGAAAAATACCGGACTGGAAAGACTGATTCACAAGGACAGCAAGAAGAGGGGCGATCGAGGATCCCAGGATCTTTAGTAATTTTATAGGTATACTATTAGGACCTACAGATTTAGATGGATTTAAAATGTTGATTAGGTCATTAACTTCTATCCAAGTAACTGGAGTAAGAAAAAGTGAATTAGAAGTTCTGTTAGATAAATAATCAAGGGGGGATTTAGGAGTTAGTGGGATTGTCTTTGTTATATCATCAGCAACATTTACAAAAAAGTCATTAAAAATATTTGAGATTCTGCCTGGTTCAGATGTTACATTTCCTTCCTTGTCTTTAATTTTATTAATTGAAGAAGAATTAGAAGATTTATGAGAGATGATTGTCTTTATACCTGACCATAGGTTTTTCATATTTTGAGTGTTAGTAGAAAAAAAGTTGTGGAAATAGATTTCTTTGCTTCTTTTTATTTCATTGGAAACACGATTTCTAAATTTCTTATATAGTTTAAGGTTGTCGTCAGTTGCATGTTTTTTAAATCTTAGTAAAACTCTATCACGGATTCTCATCATCTTTTGTATTCTACTATTTATCCATGGCTTATCTTTCATTCTTAATTCCTTTCTACTCCTCTTTTTGATTGGTGCATGCTTATTTGTCAAAGTACTAAGGTCTTTCAAAAATCTGTCAAATTTTGTACTCACACCCATATCATTGCTTTCTAGATAAGTAAAGTCAATCTGGTTAAAGTCCTCAAGGAATTTGTCTTCCTTGAATTTGGAATAATCATATTTGAATGACTCTGATTTAATATGACTGATCTGAGTATTTTTCAAAATCAAAAACTGGGGAAAATGATCAGTAATTTGTGTTAAAATGTTGCCACCTGTTAAATTGGAATTGGTAGCATTAGTGTAGATGTTATCTATAATGGAGGCTCTATGTTCTGACACTCTAGTAGGATGATGAATGGAAGGAAGAAGACTATATGAAAAAAAGCCGTTGACAAAATCAGTTGTTGGTGAATGGGAAGCATAATCTAAAAGATTGACATTGAAATCACCCATTATAAATAACAGCTTGTTTGAAGGTATTTTTGATAAAAGATTCTTGAAATGAGATGTGAATTTATCAACATTAGAACTCGGGTGTCTGTAGACACAACAAATGAGGAAATCTTTATCCCTTTTGTTTTCAATCTCCACCCATACTGTTTCAAAATCAGTTGTGCAAGAATCCAAGTCTATCCTTGGTTTCGAAGTAAGAGAATTTCTGATATACAAACCAACACCACCATTCTGGGTAAGCGATGAAGTCTTAAAAAGGGTATAGCCAGGAATATCAACATTGGTTGAAATGGGATTGTCATTAGAATGCCATATTTCAGACACACCAATGACATCAAGGTTCAGGTGAGTGTGAGCAGAAAGATAAACTAGTTCATCATGATGAAGAGATAAGCTTCTTATGTTAGTGTGAAGAATGGAAAAGTCACTAGAGGATGACTGGAAGGAAGACAGTTCAGGTAGAGTGAAGTAGCGAGAATCAATATTCTGAGGCATGTGTTCATCAATATCATAATCACTAAGGTTAGGCAAATTAACAAGGTTAGATGTGGTCTCAAATGAGGGTGAACAGTCAACAAAGGATGGAACGTCAAAATCATAAAGTGCTGCTAGGTCCTCATTTCCTAAGGAGCCAAATGGAAACACATCTTGGATACATAACTTGCAAAACCAATGAACATCTGGTTCATTTTCAAGTTCTCTGTATTCACTAGCAGATATACCATTGCATTTAATGTGGACAAACAAACAGCATTTGTTACAAAAAATAGCTTTTTGATCCTTGAGAATATTTTTGTGGCAAATACCACATGGAGAATTATGTTGGCTTGTCATTATCATTTGATGAGTTGATAAAAGTCAAATATGAAACTGATTCAAGGAAATATTTCAAAGAGAAAAAAAAACAACAACAAAATGAATAGATAACCACATGCATGCCTATGCATGCTAATGAAACACAAGGTGATCAAGGTGTCCATAAAGTCAAGACAAGAGCCAAATTATTCACTGGCATTGATATTCAGTGTAATTTCATCATCAAATGATTCTTCTCTTGGGGAGCTTCTTCTTTGAGGCCTGCCATCTGGGGGCTTATCCTTAATTATCAGCCTATTTGTCACAAAAAAAGCAAGTTTACCTGCTTCTCTGGCCTCCTTCAACTTTGGCACCAAAGCATTCCTCTTGTCTAGGGTTCTTTGGCTGAAATCTTCTATAAACTTGATTCCATCTGGACGAATTGATCTTGCAGCTTTTATGATGCTCTCTTTCTGTTTCCAGTTCTTAATCTTGGCAATTATTGGTCTGGGCCTGGCTTTCACCTTGGAGCCATCTGGGCGGGTGAAGAATTCCCTTTTTTGACCAACTCTATGTGCCCGCTCAACTTCTATCTCTTCTTCAATTTGAAGCGATGCCTTTACTTGATCTTTAAAGAATTTCTCAGACTGATCCCATGTCTCACCTGGCTCACTTTCTGGCATTCCTAACAGCTTGATGTTATTCCGTCTGCTTTGGTTTTCCAGGTACTCGCTTTGGTCGTACAAAGAGTCAATGGCCGTTGATTGAGATTTTAAATGGACAACCACTTCTGAAGTGCTTTCCTCTACCGACTTTATTTTAGCTTGAATGTCTTCAATGTCCTTTGAGGAATATTGAAGACTTGCTTTGATGTCACCAACTTCATTTTTGATGTACTTTATTTCCTCATTAATTTGACCAGTTAATAACTGCACAGCAGACCGGAAGCTTTCCAGCTGAACAGCTAGAAGCTCCCTCACTGTCGAAATTGTAACAAATTCAGTCATCTTTCAACAAAATTGTAAACAATAAACCAAATGAACCATATTCTGAAACTAAGTGATCTCTTTATTTTTGTAAAAACGGAACGCAATATAAGCTTGAAGTTCGATAGGCCTAGAGTCATGTGCACGTGGGCGGTGGGCCTAAACCTTCCAATCTCGAATGGCTGCTTCAGCAACTACATACTTAAATGAAACACTTTCTCTGCTTGCTGACATGATCATAATTTCATTCGAAGCTTCAAATGCTAAAATAGGTGTTCTCGTTGCTTCCTCAACTTTGTTCAAATCCACAGAAACCAAGCTTGAGCTTGAGCAGACCGACCGCCCAACTGATGATAATGATGAAGCTGATTAGCAAAACATGTGAATTTGCAGCCTCTACAGATCCAGCTTTGACACCACTACTACAGTCATTGAGGGATCCATTTGTTTTTGGCTTGAATAATGAGGCGTGGCAACGTCGATTATTGCAAGAAGCTGAAGTGTTGACCTTTACGAGAGCTGTCGAAATAACAAAAGCTGCCGAAGCTGCACAGAAGGACGCTCATCAGTTCAACACTTTTTCAACGAGAGGATCTAGTGATGTTCATGCAGTGAAGCCAAGAAATAAAGAAACGAAAGCTCGAAAGGAAGAAGTTTCTAAAGGAAAACAAAACTTTTCGAGTGCAGCGAAATCAGTGAAATGCTATAATTGTGGTAAAGAGGGACATTACGCAAGAGACTGCAAGGCCCCCGAAAAGCCCCTCGTGCCCCTCGCAAGAATTCAGCACAAAACGAAGTCAAGCACATTTCTGAAGAAATATTAGATTATGAAGCATTGTCTGTTGATTCAAATGAAACAAATCATGTTGCAGAAAAATTGAAACCATGTCCGAAAGTTGAAGCTACTATTAACGGACACTCGGTCATTTTGGAAGTGGACACTGGCTCTGTCGTTACGCTTATCAATGAGGCTACATGGCGCAACTTACTCGATGCCCCTACATTGAGACCTGCATCATTGGAATTAAAGAGTTATTCTCATGGAAAGGTTCCATTACGGGGAGAATTCGATACAAGCGTTGAAATTAACGGACAACGGACAGAATTTTGAGCAAGAGTAGTGAAAGGAAAAGCCAGGAATCTCTTGGGAAGAGATTTATTGTGTCAAGTTCGCCTTGACTGGTAGTCAATTTTTGCTGTTTATATTCCAAAGGAAAAGAAATTAAAAGCTTTTTTAGATGAATTTGATGAAGGTTTTGCGGAAGAAACAGGTTTAAGGGTGTTAAAACAAGAATCAGCATGAAAAGAGATGCAACCCCAACATTTCGCAAAGCACATCCATTGCCATGTGCTATGAAGAAGAAGGTTGAGAACGAGCTTGATCGTTTGGAGCAGAAGGGAATTATTACACCAGTGCAATACTCAGACTGGGCAGCTCCAGTTGCTCCAGTTCTGAAGCGTGGTGGATCAGTACGATTGTGTGGTGACTTTTCAGTATCGATTAATCCTAAGACGGAAGTTAATCAGTATCCTCTGCCTCAACCAAATGAAATTTTTACAAATTTGAATGGTGGTGTGTTGTTTAGCAAGCTTGATTTCTCTGAAGCATATTTGCAAATAGAGCTGGATGAAGAATCTCAGAAATTAGTGGTTATTAACCCTTTCACGCCCGGCTAAAATTAAGCTTAACAGGAAAACCTAATATAAATTGTCGTTTTCCAGGGGGTACCATAATCAGTGATTCAGTAAGAAATAGATAAATGCAATGGGCATAACCTCTCAAATCAATCAAAGTTCCAAATGCTTTACCCCCTGAAAATTCGCAGTTCTCAATGAATACTGTTGGGCCATATGGCCCTTCCGGGGGTGAAAGGGTTAATACACACAAAGGATTGTTCCAGTATTCTAGATTACCATTTGGAATCAGCTCCGCTCCTGCGATTTTTCAGCAAGTTATGGATCCAATATTCCAAGGATTGAATGGTGTACAGTGTTATTTAGATGACATTATTGTCACTGGGAAAACAGAAGAGGAACACATGCAAAATTTACAAGCTGTTCTTCAACGAATCAAGGAATATGGTTTAAGATTATGTAAGGAGAAATGCAGTTTTCTTCAGGAGTCAGTTGAATATCTTGGTCATGTTATTTCAAGTCAAGGTATACATCCATCCCCAAAGAAGACAGAAGCTATACAGAAAATTGCCGAGTCTACTAATGTCACTGAGCTGAAGAGTTTCTTAGGAATGGTTGTTTATTTTGCCAGATTTTCGCCTCAGTTCCTTTCTCAATCGTGCAGCTCCTTTGCATGAATTGCGGAAGAAAGGTGTTCCATGGAACTGGAATTCTGAGAAGTCAGCTGCTTTTAATGGTTTGAAAGATGATCTTATGTCTATGTCTGTATTGATGCATTTCGATCCTAGTCTGCCTTTAGGACTTGCCTGTGATGCAAGTGGTTCTGGAATTGGTGCTTTGTTATTTCACATTTTACCAAGTGGAGAGGAACGTCCTATAGCCTATGCATCAAAGTCGTTAACCCCTGCAGAGAAGAATTACTCGCAATTGGAGAGGGAAGGTTTGAGCATAGTGTTTGGCGTGAAGAAATTTCATCAGGTTTTATGGGGACATACATTCCAGTTAGTGACGGATCATAAGCCACTTGTTACTATCTTTGGATCAAAGAAAGGTATTCCAACAATAATTGCAAGTCGATTACAAAGGTGGTCAATCATATTGTCTGCATATACGTATGAGATTGTTTACAAGTCTACTGCAAAACATGGAAATGCTGATGGTTTGTCTCGATTGCCTTGTGGTTTTGACCCACAGTTTGAATCTGGACATTCTTTGGTGGATCTTGTAGAATATGAGGTGTTTGGAACTTTGCCTGTCTCTGTTGAGGTGGTAAAGGATGCTTCAAAGAGGGTTGCTGTACCGTCGATTGTTATTGATGATGTTTGCAAGGGAAAGAAACTGAGCAAAAATGCGAATTTTAAAGATGGCGAAGTAACTGCTTTTAGTAGACGTGAAGCTGAACTGACCGTATGTGATGGAGTTTTGATTTGGGGATCTCGTGTTGTTGTACCTAAAGAACTGAGAGAAAGATTGTTGAAGGAATTGCATGCTATTTATTCAGATATTGTGCGGATGAAAATCGTTGGCAAGGGAACATTTTTGGTGGCCTGGTATGGATGCAGAGATTGAGAATATTGCTCGTAGTTGTTGTGAATGTCAAGAAGGTAGGAATGATCTTCAAAAGGTGCCCCTCCATCCTTGGCAGTTTCCGGATAGGCCTTAGGGAAGGTTACATTTTGATTTGGCAGGTCCATATTTTGGTTTTATGTGGTAAGTTGTTGAAGATGCTTACTCTAAATGGCCTGAAGTGATTAAATTGAGAACTGCAACATCTGCAACTGTAGCAGCAGCTCTAATGAAGATATTTGCTGTTCAAGGATTACCTGAGCAACTAGTTTCAGATAATGGATCACAATTCACTTCAGAGGAATTCAAGGAATTTTGCAAACCTAGGGGAATCAATAATTGCTACTTTACACCATATCACCCTCAAGCAAATGGTCAGGCTGAGAGATTCATTCAAACTTTCAAGAAGTGTATGAACAAGATGGCAAAGAATAGCAAGAATATTGTTTATAATGTATGTATGTATGTATGTATGTATGTATGTATGTATGTATGTATGTATAATTTTGCCATCAAAGTAAATATATAACTATTGATAAAAGAAAAGAAATCTAATTACAATATCTACAATTTGAAATAATTACAGGCAAAAATTACATAACTTATTAATAACCTAATTTAAAAACACCCCATGGTAAAAGATGGCAGGGATAGCATTAAAAGGTCAATGCAACCTTGTTTCCATAATGGTCCCTCCAGGAGTGCTATTCAAAAGGAAAATGAAAGAAAAACATTTTTGTTATTGTTGAAGGATAATTTCTGTTACAGCTTTTAGGAATTCAATAATATATATAAGGACTATTTTCTCGCTTCTGAAGATCATTAAAGAATTCGTCCTTGATCTTATGCTTGAAGCTGTTGACATTGTTTGAAGATTTGAGGTCCGACTGTAGGCTGTTCCAAATTTTGGGTCCTATATAAGAGAGACCATTTTGCCCCATGTTAGTCTTTCGGAACGGTAGATTTAGTTTGTTTTTAGATCTGCGAGTGATCCTGCCCTGGCCAAGTGGTGAGAACATCTCTGACATATAGAAAGGGGCTGAATTATTAAAAAACTTGAAAACATTTGTAGCAGTGCATTGCTCAAATCTCTCTTTTGTGGGGAGCCAATTTATATCTTTGAATTCTTTGATTCCTACGTGTGCTCTATTATTCAGATTCAAGCAGAACCTGATACATTTATTTTGCGCTGTTTGAATCTTTTTGGTTAATCTTTTAGTAAGCATTGGAAACCAAGCACTGCATGCATAGTCAAAGTGTGGCTGAATCAGTGCATTTGCAAGTAACCTACGGAGAGAGAAGTCAAGAAAGTTTTGCTTTCTGTAGAGGAACCTTAGTCTGCCATTGATTTTACTCAGGGTCCTGGCTGCCATCGACTCACCAGACAGGTTCTCATCAAGAACACAGCCCAGATATAATGTGAATAATTTCTTGCTTACATATCGAGTTGTCGTGAACGATAAACAACGTGAAGCAAAGAACGTTCTATTTTATGAAGAAAGTTCCAGAGCATTCGAAATGACATTTATTTATCGACTTTCATAATATCCTTTGTTGCATATAAACTTGCTGAACAATGGGAAATCTTGCTGACTTGTTATGACGCAATGCTTTGTCACTATGACGGGACATTATTTCTATTGTTTTTAGTTAATTCTAGAATATTTTATGAAACGTATAAATAGGACAAATTCACTAAGATTTTTAGAATTCAATATAAGAAGTTAGAAGAAGATATATAAGAGAAAATTAAGAAGAAAAGGAGAGTTTCAAGTTAACTGCGTCTGCCACAACACGAGTTACAGCACATGCAACAACTGATGTAGCTCCAAGTCAGTTGTTGATGGGAAGGAATTGCGTACTCGTTTAGATTTGATTCATCCAAGAGTGAAAGAGAATGTCAATGATTACCAAAATCGTGCTGCTATCCAAGAGAGAGAATTCATCAGTCACAGAAGAAGCAGAAAGCTTATCACGATCGTACGGCGAAGATGCGAGAATTTGAAGTAGGAGATCATGTATGGGCACGTAACTACAGTAGAAGAGGACGAAAATTCATTCGTGCCAAGATTCATCACAAGATGAGTCCGCTGTCGTATCGAGTGTTTGTTCGTGACGGCTTAATTTGGCGACGACATTCTCAACAACTGAAATCTCGAGTTAGAGCAAGAGGTCAGCCATCAGACCTTGATGAAGATGACTTACCGTTTCCTTCATTCAGTCGATCAAATGACGATGCAACCAATGTTCCAGAGATCTATGCGGAGGAGCAAAATGTACCAGTTCAACGTCGCTCAGTTCGTGCGAGAAGACAGCCGGAAAGACTGAACTATGACATTTTTGGGTGGACGAAATTAAGAGGGGATTATTATCATTATTATTATTATTATTGTTTTTTTTCACACCATGCATCTTTTTTACGTCATTGGTGGTTTGTTGTTCAGCTAGATATCAAGTCAATACCCTTGACCTAAGATATCTAGAACGTTCCTGATGATCTTTGCCGTTCCTAACACACAAGCTTTCTGCATCATGTCAATCTTCTCTTCTACTTCTATCTTTGCTGCCCATGAGCTAAAGTTCTTGCACAATGTACCCAACGCCCCTATAACGATTGGAACAACGCATACATTTCTGCATTCCCAGATCCTACCAATTTCTCTTTTTAAGTCCTGATAACGTTCAACCTTCTCAAGCTCTTTCGTCTTTACCCTTGTATCAAATGGGCATGCGACATCTATGGTATAGCATCCCCTTCTTGTTTTCTCGTGTATCAATATATCAGGTTTATTGTGTTCAAGGTGGTGATCAATCCACAGTAGCTTTACATTTTCATTTTCTAATACTCTTTCTGGTACATGTTCATACCACTGATCGCCATGGGGGAATCCAAATCTTTTGCATAATGTCCAGTGTATAACCAATGCGACCCTGTCATGGCGCCAGTGGCGATATTGCTTCTGTGCGAGTTTTGTGCACTCTGCAACAATATGGCTGATGGTCTCTTCTCTTTCTCCACAAAGCCTGCACATGGGTGATATATCTTGTTTGTCAATTCTACTCTTTATTGCATTTGTCCTCAAGGCTTGGTCTTGAGCTGCCATCAGTGTTCCTTCGGTCTCTTTCTTTAATGTTCCTCTTTTCAACCAATTCCAGCTCTTGTCATCTCTTATCTCTTCTGTACTTCTCACATATTGCCCATGCAGTGGCTTTTCTTTATATTGATTTTTTCGTTTCTCTGCAACATCGTCCTTAGACATGCCTTCACCAAGGATCCCTTCGTCTTTCTCACCCTTGAGCAACTTCTCTTTACTTTCGATTATGTATTGGTGCAAACTATTTGTTTCGATTTCAACACAGTCTTCAACACTTATCATACCCCTTCCGCCCTCTGCTCTTTTGATGTACCATCTGTCCACATCTGCTTGAGGATGGAGCGCTCAATGCATATTCATCAGCTTTCTTGTTTTTCGGTCGATATTTCTCAATTCCTCTTTTGTCCATTTGATTATACCAGCTCCGTATCTTATTATTGCAACAGCCCGTGTGTTTATTGCATTAATAACGTTATCCCCATTCAACTTCGATTTCAGTATCTTTCTCACCCTTCTATAGTACTCCTTTGTAACATTTTCCTTCATCTCCATATGCTTCACTCCATCTGCCTCTAACATCCCAAGATACTTGTACCCCTCTCCTTCCCCCAAACTTTTAATGACTTGGTTGTTGGGCATCTCTATACCTTCACATCGTACCACTTTCTCCCTTTTCAAGACAAGAACTGCACATTTGTTGATGCCAAACTGCATCCCTATATCCTGACTGAAAACACGCACAGTGCTGAGAAGCGTATCTACTTGTTTCTCACTCTTTCCATAGAGTTTCAGATCATGCATAAACAACAGATGATTCACAACTCCCCTACGCCCTAACAGATCATATCCTGCCTTCACCTTCCTTAAAACTAACGTTAAGGGAATTAAAGCCATCACAAAAAGGAGTGGTGACAAACTGTCACCCTGGAATATTCCTGTCCTTATGTTTACCATTCCCAGTGGTCTGCCACATGATGTTAATTATAATAATAATGATAGTATGATAATTATAATAATTATTATATTATTATAATGATAATAATAATAATAATAATAATAATAATAATAATAGTATAAGAAACAAAACCATCATCAAAAATTAACAGAAAAAGAAAATAAAAAGAAACACAACTGTTAAAAACTCTGTACGTTTCGATTAAAAATCTTCGTCAGCAATACTTTTCTAATTGGACAACCGAGGATTTATACTCCATGGTAAACAACTTCAATTCAGTTAAAGATAAACTAAAATTACATTTCATTACAAAGAATCCTATTCTTAGTAAACATGACTGACCCCGAAATCAAGACCCAGTGGGAATTAAAATCGCGCTTTAAATTCAAACTTTTTTCCAGCGTAAACAAGAAATGAAGTAACTGGCACATCAGCAAATGTCCCCTCCCCTATGATGCTCCCCTATGTCCTTTCACCCCGTGGGATCAGATAGATCACAGACTAAACCTCCAAGGGATGCAGCCGGCAACCCCACGGCCCTCCCACTTGACCTTTCAATGATTCGCAAATTGCTGAATCTTGAATGGCTTGGTAGGGAATTCCACCCTAACGCCACATGCAAAAAAAAACATGAAGCCAAATAGGAAGACCGCAGAGCACCGCCAACCAAACCCCCCAGAGAAACCAGATTCAATGGCAGGAATTAGGCCATACCACACGCAAACATATCGAGTTCCACATCTGCAGCCCGTTCATTCAAACCCTTGGGAAGAAGAGTTCCCAGTCTGTATTGCCAAAATAATTCCTTACGTCGTAATGAAAAGACATTATCAGCCCCATCGATCATTTTAACCCTAACCTCAAACTTACCATTGTGATTCCCCTCAAAGAAATGACTAAAAAAGTTGGCTTGTGGGATTAATTTACCCCTGTCCATTGATCCCTCGTTATGTTTGCGTTCGTAAGATCTAAAATAAGATTTGTACACGTTGAATCTTTGCCTAAATTTGGTTTTGGTGCTACCTACGTATCTTTGTACTATAGATGTTGTGGGGTTGTATCCTAGTATTCCACACGAGGAAGGGTTGGAAGCTTTAGAGACGGCTCTTGAACATCGAGAAGATAAAAGTATTTCCGTTAATTCTCTCATGGAACTGGCGCACGTTGTTCTTAAAAACAATTTTTTCGAGTTTGATGATGAATTTTATCATCAGTTGAGGGGTACAGCTATAGGTACAAAATGCGCTCCATCTTATGCGATTCTTTTCATGGCGGCATTAGAAGAAAAATTATTGTCTCGAGCTCCGGATAGACCTTGGTTGTGGTGGCGGTATATCGGTGACATTTTCTTAATATGGCATCACGGTGAGGAGAAATTGCATCGATTTATAGACTTCCTTAACCAAGCACACCCCTCGATAAAATTCACTGCGGATTGGTCCAGGGAGAAGATAAATTTTCTCGATGTTCAGGTGATAAGAGAGGGTGATCGATTAATCTCGGATTTGTTTACTAAGCCAACGGATACTCACCAACTACTCCATCGTACCTCATGCCATCCTGGTCACACTAAAAAGGGTATACCCTATAGCCAGGCCTTACGGATTAGGCGGATTTGTTCTGAGGATCGATTTTTTGATGATAGGGCAGGGGAACTTAAGGGGTGGCTTTGCAATAGGGGCTATGGTGAAAATGAGGTTCTTGAACAAATCAGCAAAGTCCGTGGCCACGATCGTTTGAGTCTTTTGGATAGGCAGCCAAAAACTAAGGATGACAAGAGAATAACTCTGGTACTTACGTATCATCCAGCTCTTAACAAAGTTTATGAGATTTTAAAAGAAAATTCAAAACTAATTTTGGTGGATGACGAGCACAAAGAAGTGTTTCAAAACAAGATTTTTTTGTCATTTCGGAGGGCCAAAAATCTCAAAGATCAACTTGTTAGGGCTAAATTACCGAGTGTTGGTGAGCCTCCGTTGGCTAAGGGTACCTACAGGTGCAATGGCAGGAAAAGTTGCCAGATATGCAACGTCATCACGGAAGGGGATAGTTTTGAAAATTCGGACGAAAACAGATCTTTCAAAAACTTTTCGGGAAGGTATAACTGCAATTCAGAAAACGTAGTGTATTTACTACAATGTGAAGTTTGCAGCAAAAAATACGTAGGTAGCACCAAAACCAAATTTAGGCAAAGATTCAACGTGTACAAATCTTATTTTAGATCTTACGCACGCAAACATAACGAGGGATCACTGGACAGGGGTAAATTAATCCCACAAGCCAACTTTTTTAGTCATTTCTTTGAGGGGAATCACAATGGTAAGTTTGAGGTTAGGGTTAAAATGATCGATGGGGCTGATAATGTCTTTTCATTACGACGTAAGGAATTATTTTGGCAATACAGACTGGGAACTTTTCTTCCCAAGGGTTTGAATGAACGGGCTGCAGATGTGGAACTCGATATGTTTGCGTGTGGTATGGCCTAATTCCTGCCATTGAATCTGGTTTCTCTGGGGGGTTTGGTTGGCGGTGCTCTGCGGTCTTCCTATTTGGCTTCATGTTTTTTTTTGCATGTGGCGTTAGGGTGGAATTCCCTACCAAGCCATTCAAGATTCAGCAATTTGCGAATCATTGAAAGGTCAAGTGGGAGGGCCGTGGGGTTGCCGGCTGCATCCCTTGGAGGTTTAGTCTGTGATCTATCTGATCCCACGGGGTGAAAGGACATAGGGGAGCATCATAGGGGAGGGGACATTTGCTGATGTGCCAGTTACTTCATTTCTTGTTTACGCTGGAAAAAAGTTTGAATTTAAAGCGCGATTTTAATTCCCACTGGGTCTTGATTTCGGGGTCAGTCATGTTTACTAAGAATAGGATTCTTTGTAATGAAATGTAATTTTAGTTTATCTTTAACTGAATTGAAGTTGTTTACCATGGAGTATAAATCCTCGGTTGTCCAATTAGAAAAGTATTGCTGACGAAGATTTTTAATCGAAACGTACAGAGTTTTTAACAGTTGTGTTTCTTTTTAATAATAATAGTAATAATAATAATAATAATTATAATAATAATAATAATAATAATAATAATAATAATAATAATAATAATAATAATAATAATAATAATAATAATAATAATAATAATAATAATAATAATAATAATAATAATAATAATAATAATAATAATAATAATAATAATAATAATAATAATAATAATAATAATAATAATAATAATAATAATAATAATAATTATTATTATTATTATTATTATTATTATTATTATTATTATTATCTATTTATTTAAAGTAGGCGTATAACGGATAGCTATTAAATAAAAGCTAATTCAAGCCTACTACAAAGTAAAATTGTTTCAAAATAAAAGAAATATATATATATATATACAGGGTGTCCCAGAAAAATTGTGCCCCGTTTGCCTGAAGATTGCGAGAAAACAGCAAAAGATTATCACTAACCTTTTCCATGACGTTGCTCTTCAGATGTTCAATTAAAGTTTGCCACCGTTCCCGTGAAAATCCGTCGAAAAATGATGGAGCTATGACTTTCAGAAGACCAAACCTGCCTGTTGACTGAAACCAGTGGTCGGCCATTTTATCTTACTATTTTGCAAAGATAAACAGCTTCATGGATGAACTGAAATAGCAGCCTTTAATGTCATAGCTCTCATCAAAGTTCCAATAATCATCAGAGAGTTAGACTATTTTTTACCCCACGATCTTTGATAGAATGCAAAAGTGAAGATCAGAATTCCCAAAGTAATAAAAAATCAAAAGCTTCGACAAAAATATATTTCACATTTAATTTGTCGCCATCCCTAGCGTATCCCTACTCAGATTTCTCCCTTCATTTGTTACAAGCAATTGTTGATTTACTACTGAAGACAATGAACTAAAAGAAACTAGAAGGGCAAAAGATTTTTGGAGCTGTATTGTCTCATTTTGAACTGATAGATAAACTAAATAGTTGCTGCACTCATCACACCTACAAAAAAAATGTGACTATATTTTTGTCATTGCCTTTCAATTGTTTATTTTATCATGGGATCCTCGTCTTCGTTTTGACATTGAATAAAGGATCGTGGGGTAAGAAATAGCTGAAGTCTCTGATGATTATTGAAACTTTCGCGAGAGCTATGAGATTGGAGGCTACTGTTTCAGCTCATCCATGAAGCTGCTTATCGTTGCAAAAATAGCGATACAAAATGGCCGACCGCTGGTTTCAGTCATCAGAGAAATTTGGTCTTCTGAACGTCATAGCTCCATCATTTCTTAACGGATTTTTACGGGGATGGAAGCAAACTTTAATTTAACATCTTGTGAGCAACATCATGCCAAAATATGTTGACGACCTTTTGCTGCTTTGTCGTGGTCTTCAGGCAAACGGGGCACAAATTTTCTGGGACACCCTGTATATATATATATATCTAAAATAAGGATTAATTCAGTATCATACATATATAAAGATTTTTACAATGTTTTTACAGATATTTTTAGTATGTACAATGCAACCCATTTATCCTTGAGTTGAGGGAGATGAGGTATTGTGTTATTGTTCAATAGTTCAATAGACTAGTTAGACTAGTCCCGAGGGAAGTCGTTGATGCGTAGATAAGTTGTTTACGAGAAGTTGTTTGTCGTCTTCTGAGTTGAGTGTTTTGAAAAACAGTCGTGTTGTTTTCAATACCTCATTGGCTAGGCCAAGCTTAGAAAACATAACAACTTTTTGGAGCGGGTTTCCTTATTCTGTTTGCTTAGAGTTTGATGTTAATGACTTCTATTTCCCGTAAGACGGCGGCACATTAGGCTCCCACTTCAACTCCGCCCTTCTCTCTGTCGGCTTTTTATTTACTTCTCTGTATGCTTCCGGCCAGGGTCGTGAGGTCGAAGTCGCATGGTGGTACGGACCAGGTCGGAAACTCGGGCGGCTCGGGCGGCTCGGGCGACTCGGGCGAATATTTTGATTGCAAAAACCATCTCTGATAGTATTATTTCGACCTTCCTCGGGCACAGAAGACACAAATACCCTTTATTGTCCTCTAAAAGGATACTTGTTAGAGTTTACCCGAGTCGCCCGAGTTTTGGTTTTTGCTCACAGGTCAAGAACGAAAACTTGGGCGACTCGGGTAAATTACAAAATGTGTCTTATTTTGAACTGAAAAGGATATTTATGTCTTCTATGTCCAAGAGGATCGAGATAAAAACTCGGGAAAACTCGTAATAAAACAGCCAGCCATTTATCTGTGAATGAAAGACTTCCCATCCGAGTTGCTCGACTTTTCGTTTTTGCTCACAGGTCAAGAACGAAAACTCAGGCGACTTGGGTAAATTATAAAGAGTGTCTTACTTTGAACTGCAAAGGATATTTATGTCTTCCATGTCAAAGAGGATCGAAATTAAAACTCGGGAAAACTTGGGATAAAACAGCCAGCCATTGATCTGTGAATGAAAGACTTCCCACCAAAGTTGCCCGAGTTTTCGTTTTTGGTCAAAGAGCCAGAACGAAAACTCGGGCGACTCGGGTAATCTTAGATATCTAAGTATTGATTCTTCTTTGAGTTGATGGCAAAACATAGTAGCTATCTACTTGCGTTTGCAAAAGTTTCCTCAGTTGGGAGTGTTTGGACTGACAGGCCTGATGGTTCTTTTGCATTTTGCCCGAGTCACCCGTGTGTTCGTTTTTTCTCAAAGAGGTACAACGAAAACTCGGGCGACTCGGGTAAACTCTAAAAAGTGTCCTATTAGAGGACAATAAAGGGTATTTGTGTCTTCTGTGCCCGAGGAAGGTCGCAATAATACTATCAGAGATGGTTTTTGCAATGAAAATATTTGCCCGAGTGGCCCGAGTCGCCTGAGCCGCCCGCGTTTCTGACCTGGCCTGGTGGTACGGTCCAGTGAAAAGAACATCCCACAAATTCCTTCATGTGAACAGCTAGGCAATCAATTATCTAGAGCCAAAGTGTTACGTTTGGGAACTGACAAACTATCCTATGTTTTGATGAAATCGAAGTTTATTCGCATGAAAGGTCGAATTCTAGCGTCCATAAAAATAGCATATCTATTTTCAACTCCTTACAGATCCATGCACTGATCTATATTTTAGAATGGACATATCGTTTTCTTTTATAAGAAAGTGCTTACAACAAAGAACTTTCAGATCATCAAAAAATTATGAAACTGCAGTGTTAGGAAAATATAATGATTCATTTTCGTCAACGAAATCCTTTGCATAATGTTAGTTTATTTTCACTTGCTTCCTGTATCATATATTACTCTGAAGGCACTAGAATATTTCTTAAAGATTGGCAAGCTTGCCGAAATCATGGGGGATTGGGGATCGCTGCCAATCAAATTCGATGAGATCAGGTGATTTTCAGACTGCACTTAAGAGACAGGTCCCTTTGAGAAAAATGAGAGCTCTTGCCTGGAAGCAGCGAATGAAATATCAGAAAAGCATATTTTCAGCTTTTATTTACACTTGAAATTCGTTCAGATATGAGACGAAAGTGGTCGGGTATAGGTCGCGTAGGTTAGCAATGTTTTTGAGTGATGTTGGGGTGTTCTTGGGAAAGGTGTTCTACTCAAGATCTGATAAGTTAAGGAACTTTCAGTACTGGCCCAAATATGTTCTTGGTTTCATCTGAAAAATACTTGTATTGAAATAATGGAAGTTAGCACTTGCACCAGCTAAATAAGCAAAACATGCATAAGTATTTTGTTGTTAGTTTATAATAAGGACGGAACTTACCCTAGGAGCAGCAGCTCCCCCTTTTTATAGATACGTGAAACAAATCTTTGTCTTTATCAGGAGACTTCTGGTATGACCTAAATTACATGAAGGGAAACAATAATCTGCTTCCCCTTTCGAATTCCTGTGTGCGTCGCTGAGTCAAAGACAGATGTATTTATCGATAGATTTACAGCATCATTAATCGGCATGCTCGAATTAGCAGCAGAATGCTCGAAATGTCACAGCAAAGTCAAAGAAAAAAATTCAGGGAGGAAATTTAATACTTGAAATAAGGTCAAAGCGTGGTCAGAGGAGAGGGGCAAATTTTTTTATTAATTGATCTCAAGCTAAGGTACGCAAAGGAAGTCTGAGACATCCGTCACTGGATTCATGTGTTGAGAGCGCAAACAAATTTGTTGAGGTGAGACTGGGCTTAAATTTGGTGGGTACAGGGAAGTTATTGAAAGGTAGAGTTCCTGATTTACTGCTGTAATTGGTCTAATTGCCATAACTGCTCTGATTTCGTGCCAAGGGGAAGGATGTAAAGGTTATAAATGTATGTCGCCTTCACGTAAGAACTGAGTGATAAAAAGTAAGATGGGTGCAAATAAAAAATCTTTTTCCTGACTCCAGATTGATTCTTTGAAATGTGAACTTTCCAATCTTGTGAAAATGATTTACAGTATGAGAAGAAAAAGGCACCCATCGAAACGCACAAGTACGCAGTTCCATATGCCTTCTTTATCATCATCATCATCATCATCATCATCATCATCATCATCATCATCATCATCATCATCATCATCATCATCATCATCATCATCATCATCATCATCATCATCATCATCATCATCATCATCATCATCATCATCATCATCATCATCATCATCATCATCATTTCTTTATCTTTAGTAGGCTAAGTTAAAAGAATAGCTACTTTGCAGCTAATCAAGGCCTACCTCTACTTTAAAATTTTTACAAATATCTAAAAAAAATCTTTTTTTTTATGAAAAGAAAAGTATTTGGATATATATACAAAAAGGTTACATTATAAAAGCATCTTTCCTATTAGGAACCCCACTTTAGGAATATACGTCTTGCAGAGGCCGCAGTTGCATTTATCATTCGTTTTTTGAAAATAGGAAGGGTATTGGATTGCGTTATTTCTAGCGGTAATAGCTGCCATAGCATATTTCCAAGGTAGGTTATGCTCTCAATTCCAAATGACTTAGTCCGTACCTTTGGAAGTTGAGCATCATTGCCACGCCTTAGATTGTAGCTAATATTTCGTTCCAAGAAAATTTCCTTCATGAAGGGTGGGTTTAAATCGAACTTGCTTTTATACATTTCTGTCATTAACAACTGAAGGTTTCTTACATGGATTGGTACCGATTTGGTCTGCTCAAAGAGAAAGCCAAAATCATTCCCGTAATCTTTATATGCTATGCGTAATGCCCTTTCTTGAGTACGATTTATTCTATGGTCCAAGGTTCTATCATAAAACATCCAAACAAGTGGACAGTAACTAAATTGAGATAAGACAAACGACCTCATTAACTGCTGTAGTTTTTCAGTGTCCATTTAACGTGATATTCTGGCAAGAGCATGGATTTTTTGGCCAGCCTTTTTGCAAAGAGCCCTGACATGTTGTTTGAAAGAAAGTGATTGATCGAAAGTAATGCCGAGAAGATTTTCCTCTGTACTTTCTTTCACACGGGCCTCGCCTATTGTAATTGATATTTCATTATTTCCTTTTGCGCCAAAAATCATTAAGTGACATTTGTCTGCATTCAGTTTCATGAAGTGGTTTGGAAACCATTCAGATATTTTGAGGGCATCATTTTCTAAATGCATGATGACATTTTCGAAATTAGGACCACATGCATAAATAGTTGTGTCGTCAGCGTAATTACAGATTTCAGTCTCCTCTAGGAACATGAAAAGGTCATTCAAGTATATATTAAACAAAAGGGGTCGCAAGACCGAACCCTGCGGTAGTCCTCTTGCGGTTTCTGTCCACGTGCTGAATGAACCATTAACCTTTACCCTCTGCTTCCTGTCGGTGAGATAGCTATGAATAGACAACAATGCAGATCTACTGAAACCGTATGCATTTAATTTTGCAATCAGCAATTCATGATTCAGGCAATCGAAGGCCTTCAACAGGTCCGTCAAGACATCACCTGCGACACCCCCATTGTCCGTTGTCTTTTTGCAGACTTCCACTAGACGTAGAAGTGCATGCTGTGTACCATAGCCTTACTTGAAAGTCGCGTTGCTTTCTTTGTCTACTGAATATGATTGTGATCATTCTTTGTTATGCCCTTGGAGAAGGAGCGCCATTAACAGAGGGGAATTTGGTTCTGAGCCAATCAGCGACTTTGCTCATGTCGGAAACAACCAATCACATTGCTTCATTAAACAATAAGAACAATAGAGGTCTTGACGTCAAATATGACGAACTCAGATGTAAACAAATCTCCTCACAGCTCCTCGCTGCAAAACCACTGACTCTAAAATCGACACGATGCATTACATTTTAGGGTACTACAAAGAGTATCATGACTTCTTCGCATTATTTATGAGTTGATCTAAGTTCTTACCGAGAACATTTTTGTTATCTGCCCCAAGAGTAGAGAGAGCGTCAACATTAAAATAGGCATTTTCAACTGTATTTGCTTAGCCCTATGGTCGCACCTCTGGTTGTTATGGTCATTTTGAAATGCGTTCCTCGAACATATCTGCATGAGATTCTCCGTGTTAAACAACATTCAAAAGGAAAGGCATCCCCTTTGAAACAGAGCGTGGTGTTGCATTCTTGAGCACCACAATTACACTTAGAACTGCGAAATGTTTGGAGGCAAATTCGATGAGAAACCCAATGCCCTACGGAAAAATTCACAAATCGATTTTGGTACGCCAAACGTCAATCTGACGTTTGGGATTCAACCCCCTATCCCCTCTTCTAAACATCAGGTCAACTTTTCTCTAAATTTTCAATAAATGCGCTTTTACGGTTTTGAGTTTTATCGGCTTCTGCTTCAGAATATGTGCATAGCCTAGCCCTGGCCTATTTGAATGCTGTTGAGGTTCACATCGTCTTTAATGACTTACTTTTTTCAGTTTTCGAGCAGCAATTGTTGTTGCTCTTTTACCCAAGTCTTTAAGAATAGTTTGCGATTATATAATTGATATGAATTACCCGCTACTCTGCCTTTTTCTCGCCAAGAATTTCTAGTTCACTGGAGTCAGACCAGCTCTGCTTGTGCCGACCTTCGATGGAGAAATGAGAGTTCTTCGAGCCGAGGAAATAATTAATGATATTGACCAGGTTTATCATTAGAATGTGAAAAATAATAGAGGAGGTAAAGACTAAAGTAGTTTTTAGCTAACAGGCCTTATCAATTTTTATCTAATTTTTTAAAGTTTTTCTAAACGTCATGGGTTGAACCCCAATACGTCAAATTGACGTTTGGCGTACCCAAATCGATAGCGAGTCTTCCTTAACGTAAAAAATAGGTCGTAAATATCGCAAGGTACTCACCAGTTCTCCATTTGCGATGATTAGTCAAAACTGGAGAGGTCTACAAATCTACGCGCTCCATATGACACAAACAAATTTTGCACGGATGAATTTCTACAAGTTTCACCAGTGCAGTCTTTACTGCACTATCGTTTTGATCTAAGGTCTATGCCATCCAAAGTCTGAACTGAAATGGCGAGAAATTCATTACGTCTATGAAAATAGTATTTCTTTGCAAAACAAGTCGATTTCTGATCTTGAGAGAATTCTTTTTCAAGTTTTTTTTATTGCGTTCAGGTCAGGTCAGATGAAATGTGCAACACAGTTATCGTCCTGGTGCGTTATGATATCTTGCGATCCAGGACTTTTACAGTGGAGAGAGTATAAGGCTGAAAAGGGCGACCATTCCGTACTTGGTTCTCTTTGAAAGCAGCCAGCTTCTCCATCTTTTCAAGTCTCGGTACGTCTTAGAGCAGCGGCAGAAAGTCAGGTTTCAAGTGGGGGGGGGGCAGCCATCACAAGAATGGTCAAATTTTCAGACTCTGCTTTGGGTGATAAGGGCCTTGAGCACAGACAACCGCCTCAAGCTTGCATTCCAACAAATGCACAGTTTTTGATGTTTCTGCAGTTTGGAAAGAACTGGGGGCATGCGCTCTCCCAATCCGTTATAATTTCTGGTTTGCTGTTTCTCCCTTGCTCCCAAACCCATGTCAGAACCTCAAATAGTTTACACTGCATACCACTTTCCACAGGAGTCTTTCTTGCATAAAGGTCGAGAACGAATGATCATCCAAATGGAAAAAATTATCATTCTTTTTGGATGATGGGTCTACAGTGGCTAGCACTGTCTTTTCTAGAAATTGAGAGAGTCTATTTCAAGAG
Organism: Aurelia sp. 4 Dawson et al 2005; assembly: GCA_964019985.1. Taxonomy (NCBI): domain Eukaryota; kingdom Metazoa; phylum Cnidaria; class Scyphozoa; order Semaeostomeae; family Ulmaridae; genus Aurelia; species Aurelia sp. 4 Dawson et al 2005. The sequence goes on along the minus strand of OZ026508.1, from coordinate 9,870,202 downwards.
CGGAGGACTGGATCCCTCCTTTAATCGACCGTTCTAAGGCTCTACGATACTGACCTGGATTTGCCCAAGTCGTCTAGTAAGTAAGAAAGAAAGGATAAACTACCTAGTTCTTTTTTACAAGACAGCTTGGGCAAGTCCTGAACCGAAGTATCTCAGTACCGCCAAAATGCCTGTTGAACCCTCTCCGGGAGATGTCCCTTAGAAGAAACCGCTTGAGACTTGGCCTCTCCTAGAAAAGTCGTTCCCTGAAAGTTATCAGAGTTTAATGAACAAAGTTAAGAAACGGTTTCAATTTTAGCTCATGAATTGCAAAGTTTTCTCAACAGTAAATGCATTGTCAAGCAAATGATACCAAAGGGCGATATAATTGTCATTTATGATTTGCTTCTTCACTGATATGAGCTCAAAATATGGCATGTGATGAATTGTTGAATTCAGTTTATGAAATTAAATGAAGAAACTTTGCAAGAAACTTTCACCATAAAAATTGGGCGCAACAAGAGTTAAGAGACCTTCCCACAGTATTCCAATCCAAATTTCTTGCAAAAATCAAGCAAAGAAGATGTAACAAGTTTAGGATATGGGACAATAAAAACATGTCAACAGTCAACAGCTGCAGACTACTCGATTATATCTGACCTGACCTCCTTGTCAGAAGTTACCTAGTCGTCTATTTCCCAACTTTTGAATACTGAAGAGAATTATTTCAAGATCAGAAATCGATTTGTTTTGCAGACAAATACTATTTTCGTAGACGTAATCAATTTCCCGCCATTCAGTTCAGGTTTTGTATGGCATAGACCTCAGATCAACGCGATGGTGCAGTAAAGACTGCACTGGTAGATTTGTGGAAATAGTTTACTTCATCCTTGCTAAATTCATTTGTGTAGGTTTTTTAGACTTCTCTAGTTTTGGCTAATCATCGCAAATGGAGGACAGGTGAGTACCTTCCGATATTTACGACCTATTTGTGACATTAAGGCTTTGGGTTTCTCATCGAATTTGCCTCCAAAAATTTCGCAGTTTTAAGTGTAATTGTGGTGCTCAAGAATGCAATACCACGCTCTTTTTCAAAGGGGATGCCTTTCCTTTTGAATGGTGTTTAACACGGAGAATTTCATGCAGATATGTTCGAGGAATGCCTCTCAAAATGACCATAACAACCAGAGGTGCGACCATGGGGCTAAGCAAATACAGTTGAAAATGCCTATTTTAATGTTGACGCTTTCTCTGCTCTTGGGGAAGATAGCAAAAATGTTCTAGGTAAGAACTTAGATCAACTCATAAATAATGCGAAGAAGTCATGATACTCTTTGTAGTACCCTAAAATGTAATGCATCGTGTCGATTTTAGAGTCAGTGGTTTTGCAGCGAGGAGCTGCGAGGAGATTTGTTTACATCTGTGTTCGTCATATTTGACGTCAAGACCTCTATTGTTCCTATTGTTTAATGAAGCAATATGATTGGTTGTTTCCAACATAAACAAAGTCGCTGATTGGCTCAGAACCAAATTCCCCCCTGTTAGCGCCATTGCAAATGGGGCACCAAAAATGATGTGGGCCCCTTAGAGGGAAGCAACCCGCCATGCCACTGGTCTGTAGCTCCTAAATGTTAAAGGATAGAAAGGACATTTGTTCTATTCTATAGCTGCCTCGTCATAATGTATAATTTAACCCAACTTGTTTTCGAGCGTCAGTTCTCCTTAAAGTGAATTTACGTGATGCAAATACATAACATTTTCATTGCAGGCTCCCGAAGATAGTGCCATTATGACATTAAGACAGAGTCAAAATTTTGTTTGGTCCGTTTCTGATATGATTGGTCAAGGAGCTACTGGCCATGTTTTTTTGTGCAGACATAAGGTAAGATTTATAGATTGCTTTTGTCTAATATGCAACAGTGGTCTTCGACACTGCATGCGATGCAAGGTGTAAAACTAAAACATTTATCGACATGTGACTCAAATTTCACAGGCTGTACATAATTCGATGTCGAATGGAAAAAGCCATGATCAACAGATCAGCATTTTAGTTTCAGATCAGTGTTCGTTGTTGATTCTTAAGGCCTCGTTTTCACGATACCGTTTTCATTTCATATCGGATTGGCCTCCTTTATACGAGAACACACCAATCTGATTCGCTTCATACCGCTTTTGCGCTTTCAAGTCAAAACGCTCTGAAATAGAGGATTGCGCTAAAGATGGCGGCGAGGAATTTTTTACTGAAATGCTTTACGCTTGAATTACAAGTCTTTAACGATTCCATACAGGGTGTCTCAAAAAAATTGTTCGACGTTTGATAAAATATTGAAAAATAAGGACAACATGAACAGGCTCATGGAAAGATAACCCTGTTCCGAAGATTATGAAATAATTTTAGAAACCAGAATCAAGCAAATCGGTTGAAAATTCACTGAGTTACGAGCTCTCGAAGATAAAAAATATGCGATAGCTGAAGCCAGAGACCCCCCAGAAAACTGGTATTGCAAATAGCTCGAAGACGGGGGTCAGAGAAGCTTATCCAATGTCATACTTCTCGTTGATATCAGAGCAAACCAAATAGGACTTCTAAAGTAAATAATTTCTTGCGATCATTGTCGAAATTTCCTTAACATTGCGTAAGTCCAAAAACAGTGGCTCAAAACATAATCGGCGAGAGACTGAATCTCTTTCCTCGAAGCATCCATATGCTTGACAGTTAGGTTATGGAAAACCTGTTTGAATCCCACTTGGTTCGCCCTGAAAGAATTGAGAAATAACAGAAACGACGGCCTATGGAGCTTTTACCAAAAATGCCATTTTGAGGCCTCTGGTTTCAGCTTTCGCACAAAGTTGAACTTCAAATGCTTGTACCTCCATGAGTTTTTAGCGGATTTGCAAGATTCTTGTGACAAAAATTAATTTAAAGTCTCAGGAAAGGGGTGACTCGACCAAGTATGCACTCGTCGTATTGTTATTTTTTAGTATTTAATCAAACGTCGAACAATTTTTTTGAGACACCCTGTGGACTGATGACATGTTTGTAGTGATCGCTATTGATAGACTTTTAGACGCTCCAACTACGCCTCATGGACTTTGACACTGACATTTGGGATGAAGTTTTCCCCAATCGATTTCATAACTTGATATGGAAACCATAGCAACACTGTACGAACTCCAGGCAATGGTGGATTGGCCTAAGTTGCCGGCTCGAACCTCCAATGTCAAAACAGCTCAGAGTTAAAGTTTTCAGTGATATTAGCCATTAGACTCGATTACATGTCGTAGTTTCGCTTTTTGCCTGAACTGATATTGCTACAACTACGACTTATTCCCATATGCTTGCGGAAACGGTAAAGTTCCGTACTGATTCTATTTGAAACCTTTCGGCTGTCCACAAAAAGTTCGATTTAGCAGTGTTGGAGTCTCTATCACTATTGTGTACATTCGAACATTCTACAAAATGTATCAATCTGTCGTTCGATTCTCATTCTTTTTTAGAATGTAGCTACGGGCCTTATCAGGTTAATATCGAATTTATACTGGTCTCAAACTGCAAAAATCAGAGGTAAATCAGAAGATTCGCGCAGCTTTAAGATTGAGAAAGGTGTAAGACAAGGTTGTGTTCTGTCACCAATAGTTTTCAATATGTACAGCGAGGAACTAATAAATGAAGCCCTGCAAGATGAATCTGGGTTAGAAGTGAATGGAATGACTATCAATAACATAAGGTTTGCTAGCTAGCACGGAAGAAGAATTACAGAACTTACTTGATAAGATAAATGAAAGTTGTAAAGCTTATGGTATGGAGTTGAATGCGACAAAGACCAAGGTTATGGTCATAGAGAAACAGCCAGGGACGAAAATTGTCATAAAGTCAAAGATGCTAAATGTTTACAAGAAATCAAAAGGAGAATAGGAATAGCAAAGAAATCATTCTGGGAATTAAAGGAATTAATGAAAAGCAATATTAATACGCAATTCTTCTTTTAGCAGAACCTGCTAAGGCTTTAATTTGATCCCGAGTGTTAAATCCAAGACTGTACTTATGTTTTTGTTTGATGTATTTCATTTGCTATTTTTTGGATTGTTTCCATTGTTAACTTATCATTTGGTTGTTCGTTGGCACTTGGCACGGTTTTTGCAACAAGGTTTGTGTCATCTACATATCTTTTGTAAAGTTGGACGTCAATGTTTTGTCTGCGTAGTCTGTTTTTGAGTTCTCTGTCCCACCAAACTATGAATAGTGTCGCTACATCTCCTGCAATCCCCACGCCTATGGCGCCTCCTTGTGTTTGCTTGTACACATTGTTATCAATCTGACATATATGATTTTTCATGGTGGTCAATAGGCTAGTCCGTAGGGGTAATGTGACTAGCTCCTTTATTTCTAATGAGCCTGGTTTGATGTCACTTTTTGTCCAACCTGTCCAACGCTTCTCTTTGTTATTGGCTGCTCCTGAGGCTGTGAGTTTAGGAGCTCTCCCTCGCTTTGTAATTCTAGTTGGGCAATACTTTAATAGATCTTTGGCTTTTAACTCCTCTTTGTCATTTGTCATCATAAGAAATAAACCAAGTTCATCAGTGTCAATATTTACGATCTCCATGGCACTTTGACCACCATGAAAAATCATATATGTCAGATTGATAACAATGTGTACAAGCAAACACAAGGAGGCGCCATAGGGGTGGGGATTGCAGGAGATGTAGCGACACTATTCATGGTTTGGTGGGACAGAGAACTCAAAAACAGACTACGCAGACAAAACATTGACGTCCAACTTTACAAAAGATATGTAGATGGCACAAACCTTGTTGCAAAAACCGTGCCAAGTGCCAACGAACAACCAAATGATAAGTTAACAATGGAAACAATCCAAAACATAGCAAATGAAATACATCCAAGTATTAGTGTGACAATCGATTTCCAAACGAATCATGTCAATAAAAGAATGCCTGTCTTAGATCTTGAGTTATGGATAGAGATGGTGGAAGTAAACGGTTCAATGAAACACCAAATTATGTTCTCTCATTACATGAAACCGATGGCCAATAAATACCTCATCAATAACAGATCAGCTTTATCTGCAACAACAAAAAACAACATACTAGTATCTGATCTGGTCAGAATCATGAGGAATGTCTCTCTTCAATGTCCAGAAAGTGAAAGACAGAAACATATCCAGCATTTCATTGAAAGAATGCAGTTTTCAGTATATCACCAACGAGAGCGTGTTAAAGTGTATAACAAAGCAAAAAGGAGGTTTGGAAAGATCATAGAAGAGGACCAGAAAGGAGAATGCCCGATGTATAGAGGAAAATTCTGGGAAAGACGGAGAAGAGAGCAAGAGAAAATACACAAAAAACGAACATGGTATACAAAAGGAGGATATGAAACGGTGCTATTCGTTGACGCAACCCCAAACGGAGAACTAGCAAAAGAATGCCAAAAAAATCTTAAGAGAATCAGGACTGAGAATAAAAACGGTAGAAAGAGCAGGAAGATCAATAAAGGAAAGACTTGTGAAATCTAACCCATTCAAAAGCAGAACATGCAAAGAAACGGATTGCCAGGTATGCAAAATGAATCCGGAGGCAAAGTGCAAAATTTGAGATATAGTATATCAGATATCATACCTTGGAAGCGATGAAGATGGACCATGTGGAGAATCGTACATCGGAGAATCAGCCAGAAGTTTAAAAGAAAGGATCAATGAACATGTAGAAAAATACGAAAAGAAAGATAAAAACTCGGTTCTGTTCAAGCATATGGAAGAAAAACATGGCGGAAGACGACAACAGATAACAGTAGAGCGATTAGCGACTTGCCCAGAAGATCCAATGCTTAGGCAAGTCTCAGAGGCAGTTTATATTCAAGAACTATTGCCCACGCTGAATTCGAAAGAAGAATGGGGAAATTCAAATATACCAAGGAAGAGACAGAACAACAACAACAGGTTCCTCGAAGATTGTGACGTTGAAAGTGTTCTGAATGCCACTGATTGACCATCGAACAATCAGAGAACGAAAACTAAGTTCGAATGAATAATAATAATAATTTCGAATATTTAAACTGGATAGACACGTCAACTTACGAGAAGCTGTTATCAATGTGTGTCCAGTATAAATTAAAGAGTGCAACCTAAACATAAACCAAATCTAAAGAAAAGCAATATAAAAAGTACTTATCAATTTTACAATAAAAGTGTCCTCGCATCTCAGCTAAAATGTTTCTTTAAAAAAGTAAGAAAATCAGTTGTTGGCATTTCACGAGCTTCCAATGGGAGCATATTGTACTCTTTAGCACCGGTGAATGAGAAACTTTTTCTGGCGTACTCTGTTTTAATCATTGGCAGACGTATTATTTTTGAACTGTTTCTTGTCTGTATTGAATGCTCTATCAGCTGGAAGTAATTTTTGAAAGGATCGACGACTTTATCATCTAGGCATGATCTGACAAGGGTACAAGCTCGTTTCTTGTTGGCATTGGTAACTGACTGCAGTGTGATTCTGTTTACCGAGTTTCTATTTACAATGGCTTCGGCTCTAATGTGGAAGGAATCCAACTTTTCTGATTGGGTTCTTGTGTTGCAGAGCAGGAGGATACCGCAATATGTGAACGTTGGTAAAATCATACTTTGGTATATGGCCTTAGCTGCTTTCATATCCAGGTCTCCTCTTAGTTTTGCAAGGAGACTGAGTCGAGAGGACGCCTTTTTATAACACTTGTCAAAAAACGAGTTCATATTCAGGGTACTGTCAATTGGGATTCCGAGGTACTTGTAGCTTGCGGTTTTTGTTATCACCCTATCGCTTACGCTCGGTCTCAAATCAGATGAACCATTCGCTACTTTCTTAGCGGTTCCAAATAGAAGAGCTTCAGTTTTTCCTTTGTTGAGGTTCATAATAAGTTCATTTTCATGGAACCATTTATCCAGCCTACTGAGATCTCTGTTGAGTTCCTCAGTGATATCGGTAGCATTTTTCCCAGAAACGTACAATACTGTATCGTCTGCATATTTTATTACTTTAGAGTTTTCAATGACATCAGTCAGATCGTTAAAGATAATTAGAAATAACAGCGGTCCAAGGATCGATCCTTGAGGAACCCCTGATGAAGGGCTAAAACTTTCAGAATATTCCTGTGCAAACTGGACGATCGCATTGCGATTGAATAGATAATCAGTAAACCACTCTAGCTCTGTATCGTGTATGCCATATTTTGGTAGTTTGGTCAAAAGTTTTGCATGACTGATTGTGTCGAAAGCTTTCGACAGGTCTATGAAACACGCACCAGTAAATTTTCCTTTGTCGACGTTTGATCGTATTTCGTCTAAGAAGAGAGTTACTGCTTGCTCGGTAGACATACCTTTGCGAAATCCGAATTGATGACTGTAGAGTAGATTGTTCTCTTCTAGAAACTTCATCAGCTGTTTGTGAACAACTCTTTCAGCGATTTTAGACACAATCGGTAGGATTGATATCGGCCTGTAGTTGTTAAATTGAGACCGGGGGCCAGACTTGTAAACTGGTGTGATACGAGCTGTTTTCCAACCTGTTGGTACGACTCCATTTCTGATTGAGAGGTTGATAATGTAGGTGAGAGGCTCTTTAATCTCATCCTTAGCGTCCTTGAGGAACACGACAGGCAGATTGTCACATCCGGTTGATTTCTTCTTTTTCAGCTTCTTAATGAGACTACAAATTTCCACAGGTGTTACTTCTTTAAAGCGAAATGTTTTGTAAGTTTTAAAGATCATGTTACTCTGTTTCCGCCATGCGAAGTTGGTAAGGCGCATGGCTTGTGACTTGATGTGGTTGACAGCAGTTGAGAAGAACGATCTGAAGCCATTGGCAATTTGTTTCGCATCAATACACTTCTCCCCGTTTATATCGAACGAATTGCACTGTGGGTTACCGTTTGATGATGTTGGGTAAATGCTCTTGAGAATCTTCCAGAATTTGTCCGGGTCATTGGAGCTCTCCCTTAGCAAATCCTTGTTGTAGTTACTTCTTGCTTTGCGGAGCGTCGTATTTACTTGGTTTCGTTTGTCCTTGTATGCTCTCCTATCACAGTCTAATTTGCTCTTTCGGTACTTTCTGTAGAGCTTATCCCGGTCATTCATGAGGGTTTTTATTTGAGCGGTAAGCCATGGGGCTGGTTTAGATTTCACTCGTTTGTTTATCATAGGGGCATGAATGTCAAAGAGTGTTGACGTGATTTTATGAAATGCTTTCCAGGCTATATTTACGTCATTTGTGCCATAAACTTCCGACCAATCCGCATCCTGAAGATCGCGATTTAATTGGTCCGGGTTATATCTGCTGTAGTCACGGCAGCGGATTTCTTTCGGTTTAAATCTCAGATGGTTTACTTTGCGAACACAGCCAATAAGATCATGATCACTAAAACCCGATGGGAAAACATTTGCGGATCGAATGTTTTTACAATTGGTTGTTGCAATGATATCAATCAGAGTTTTTGTTGTCTCACAGATTCTTGTAGCATCCTTTATCAACTGTTTCAGTCCCTGGAGAGCAAGAATTTCTTTAAAGTCCTTGTTATCTTCCTTCACAAGGTAATTTACATTCACATCGCCCAAAACAATCACTTCTTTGTTTTCTGCTGTTGCTGTGGACAACATCTCTCGCATACGATCATTGAAGTTGTTTGGGAGGTAGTGTGAGCTGGACGGGGGGCGGTACATGCAGCATACAAGAAAGTTTTTGGCAAATCTGCAAGTAACTTCGATCCAAATACATTCGATATCAGCATACTCGAGATCATTTCTTCTATCAAAACGCATTTTATTGGAAAGGTACATACCAACTCCCCCACCTTTGCCAGTAGGGCGGTCCCGATTTAAAAATATGAAACCCGGAATCTGAAGTAAGGCTTGCGCCGACTCATCCTCTGGATCACCTGTAATGTGAGTTTCTGTGAGACCAAAAATATCAATGTCTGGGTATATGCTAAGTAAACTTGAGACATGAACGAAATTACTTTGGAGGTTTCTAACATTCCCATGGAGAATCTTTGTGCCACGTAGTTTAGCAAAATCATTTAGGTTTAGTGGCCCTGGGCATGGATGAATATCCCCGCAGAGTAGCAGTAGAATGCAATCAACCGATTGAACACAAAGAGAGTTATGTTTACCTCTGTTGTTTGCCCACAAACTTGTCATGATAAAACTTTCTTCGTTGAAGTCAACTTCCTCTCCAATGATACTAAGTCCAATTGCATCAGATGATACAAAATACCACCTCTTGATCGAAAATGATAAGAAAAATATTGCAGCGATCAACAGTACGTCTGCTCTTCGAAGCGCCATGACGTCTATATCAAGATAGGTAGATAGATAGGTAGATAGATAGATAGATAGATAGATAGATAGGTAGATAGATAGATAGATAGATAGATAGATAGATAGATAGATAGATAGATAGATAGACTGATAGCTACGGGCCTAAATCATCAGCTACTTTTTCCTCAAATTTTTCCTCAAATTTTAAAATGCCTTAAAAATCAGTTTTCTAGGACTGCTGTTCCATCAAATTAGGTATCAGTACTTCGGTAAAGGATCATTCTTGCCACAAAAGCAAAAACCGCCTTGCTCTAAGGCACATGCTGATCGGTAGACGATGGGGCGACAGAATCCTGTCGCCGATTGCCGATTGAGATTTTTTGCTGTTTTTACAGCTCTATGTCCATAAGGCCCTCAGTGGAGCGAAAACAACAACAACAATTCAACTCAATGGGATGAGCGTAACTTGAGGGTCCTTATGGTGGTGAGGCTAGTTAGCCATGAAGAAAAGCCTCAAGTATCCGTTCAAATGTTTCCTCAATCCAAGAATCAAGAAACCTTTCACTGTGAATCAAGGGTTCCTCATTTTTAAGGCCAATTAGCTTCCATGAACTTCTCCGGAGCATTGAGAATTTCCAACGACTGAGGGTCGCTTGCCTCGCTTCTGAGACTACACTGCCGCCTCGTTCCAGAGGGCACACGTAAACGTGTTTATCTCCGTCTCAATATTTTATATCAAAGTCCAAAAGGCCCAGATTGAGCAAATATTAAAATGTCGTTGTTGTTGTTATTATTGTTGTTGCTGTTGCAATATCTGGGAATGTGTCGTGAGGCTAACGATTCTGTAGGAATTCGATTAAAGAACGCAGTGTATCACGGTAAAAAAATTCTCGCGGCCATCTTTAGCGCAATCGTCTATTGGCACAGAACCAATCCAATTTCGTGTGAACGGTCGAATCTAGTATCAACTCAATATGGAACCTCATTATCAGTTCTGCGAGCCTCGCATTCTTCGCTACTCACTGGAGCATCCCGGTGAAGGGGACCTCGAATATTCTAGCGCATGACATACCAAGATCTTTTCTTTCTTCAGATAGAGCCTCTCGTTGAAAGTGCTTAAAAATCAGATTTTTTGTCTGTGTCTCATATGACAGTCATTTCGTTTTTGTTTAAAGTTATTTCAAAACAGATCAGCAGCAATTGTTTTCCTTTCACACACGTTGCATCCATATTTTTCCAAAGATGAAAAACAACACATCAAAATGTTTCTAATTTATCCGGCAACATTCTTAGCTAACTTTCTTTTGAATTTTTTGTCAAAGCTCCAAAAATTTCGCTGCTAAAGCTCATGTAGTCGGCGTTATTCATCATTCTCAGTAGGCTCTGTAGCTCCCCTTAAGCCTAATATTCGAAATTCTAACTGGGCAGGACCTGCTGAATTCGACAAAATTTATCTCGGAAATCTGAATCAACCCCCGTTAATTTGCAAGTGCGAGCTTGGCTTGATCGAATTCGAATTGATCAATTTGTCGAACTTATTTTCTACGAACAGTGCAAGCATGCAAGGTTCACAGGATTCAGACATTCGTACTGAAGATGCCGCCGAAGGGTGGTGCAATTTTTGAGACAGAACATGAAACGTTAATGTGTGCTTAGACCAATGATTGTCAATATGAAGGTATGAAATTGCAAAAATATGAGATCAGGGCCGTCGCTAGAGGTATCAAGCTAGGGGGGTGCAAGCTCTCAATTTGCCGACTGGTGGGCATGGCTTTTGGGCGTGCCTTTTTGTCACACACACATATACTCTTTGTTGAGAGGCTCAATTTCCTCACCACTAGTGGCGTGGCCATGTTCCTGCCTTTGAAGGAGGGGGGGGGGGTGAGTTGCGAGCAAAGCGGGCAGCTGTCGTGGTCCGGGAGCTTTCCACGGAAAAATTTTTGGAGGGCACGCCCTTTAGAATGCTGTAGACGCCTTTTTTTAGCACAAGCTGCCCAGAGCCATGCCAGAATCTGAGGATAGAACGGCCAAGTTCAATGAATTCGCCGATAAAATTTAGGAACGTGCACTTGCCTATACTCAAGACTCGCAAAAATGGGCCTTAACGAAACAAGCAGACAAAGGTTTTTAATTCAAACTGTTGGTGCCGTCGTTGAAATGCAAGAGACGAAATCTTTCGTCAACATTTCGCAGTTTAGAAATTCACCCGTATCAGGAGAATATCCATGTCAAAGATTAGAAATATTGCCATGGCAGAGGTGAGCCATCACAAGGGCAGCCCTTCCAAGATGACGAAATTCATGGCACTGGCGTACGCAGCACTGGAAAAGTGAGGGGGTCTGGGGCGTAGCCCCGGAAAATTTTTCGTGACCACGCCCTTCAGACGCTCGGAATATGAGGGAAACGCCCTTTTAAGCTATATTTTGCATCATAAACATATCTGTAATCAACACCAAATAGGCAGGTCGTTTTGATAAATTTGCAGTGAGAATTTACACCAATCATTGGAAGTTACTCTATCTAGTAAAGTGAAAGAAAAGTTTCGCGACCAATCCAACATATCAAGGACAAATTACAAATTGTTTTAAGCTTCATTACAAAATGATTTGCTACTAGTCCGTCTGGTCCTTCGATCTTAATATTTGAGGAAATTTCTCCCTTTGGTACTTTATAATTGTCTAGTCGGTCGATGGCATCATTTTTTTGCAAGAAGCTTCAGCAAAAGTAATTGTTGTTGCAATTTATATAATTTCATGCACTTTATGGTAAAGACTTTTTGAGGAGATTGTTTCAGCAATGGCAGCAAACAGGGATCGCTATAGCCAGCAGCATGTTCAAGCTGAGATAACAAGGGATATTGGAAGTGAGTGGGTCTGGGGGCAAGACCCCAAGAAAGTTTTTGAAGATATGCATTCTACTTTGGCTTAGAATGCCTCTTCCAGCAGAGTTCGAGCATTTCTTAGAAATCAAAACCTTGGTACCAGCCCTTGAGAAACAATTCTTTGCTTGCTTTTTAAGAATCTCAGAGACAACTTCTTGACAGATCTGTCCGACCCCCCCCCCACCAATTTTATCACATTTTCGTGCGAATCTCGAGGACCAACTTTTTGAAAAGTGGGGGAGTCCAGACCCCCCAGTCCCCCCTTGGGTACGCCACTGATTCATGGCAGCCTTCACAAATTTCAAATTGGGCTTGTTTTAAAACTCTGGTCAAAATCTAGAAGAACAACGATGCCGATGCAAGAGAAGCATGGATTTAAATCCACTCTTGCTTTGCATAAGCATTTTACTGAGTATGTGGAATATGCGAGCGAAGCGAGCCGAAATTTTTTGAAAGGCACACCAAAGAAAATGGATTATCTTTGGCCACCCAGAGTTTCACCAAAGTCAATGGTTTCACTACATTGTTGACATATCAAATTATCGTCAAAGAAGATACACTGTCGATAAAAGTTAAGGAAGGTTTGAGTAGGATGCATGAATTTTTTTAAAGCTGGATTCATGAGGAAATGAAGAGATCGTTAAAGAAGACAGGTGGAAGCATGTTGCCAAATATAGATTGAAGTCTTGCTAGAAGTGCGAGCGAAGCGAGCAAACATTTTTTAAAAGATTGTTAATTTAATCTATATTATGTGCTAAATAGAGGCATACACATATGAAGTAAAGGCAAACCTAAGTCGGATTCATTGAAGCTATAAAGCTGTATGCCAGCATATCATAGCAAGCTAGGCGGTACCACGACGATACACTGCCGTATGCATGGAAATGCGAGCGAAGCGAGCAGAAAAATTTTTGATACTTTTGTTTGTTTAAATCGTGCCAAGCTGTCTTTAGGTAGGATTTGTAAATTGCAGTTCAAATGACTTGCCTACTAGTTTCTGCTGAACTATTATGTCTATCTCAGGATTGTTCTCAATTTGCCGACTGAGTGTAACTTTTAATTGATTTGCCGACTGAGATTTGGCCAAGGGGGGTGCCGCACCCCCAGCACCCCCAATGTAGCTACGGCCCTGTATGAGATGAAAATAATTTACAAGATTAGACTTACTTGAAGGAGTGGAGCTTAGACGAACGTTGTAATGTAAGTTTAGTGGTCGTTTTCTTTTTAATGGATAAATGGAGCAGGATCAAAAGAATCATCGGCATATTTGCTTGGATGAACCAAATCTGATTCAAATGCCGAAACAGTTCCTTTAAAAAGTTTCACAGACTCCTTTGTCTTTGCTAAAAGCATTGATACGGTTTGTTCACCATTTTAACTGAGCAATCCGAGTTCCGTCTCAACTGCCCTATCGAATATCGTGGAGGGAGGATGTTGAAGACAGTTCCTCTTACTTCAGAAGGTAGGTATGTGTTGATTTTGAAAATGGTGAAGCCGGATTCTTAACTGGCGAATAATTCGTTGCCAGCAGTTTTCAAAAGTAGAATTTCAGAAAATACTTTCAGTAAAGGATAAGCATACCGACCGTCGCAAAAAATATTTCAACAGATTTGAAAACTTCTGATGCGAACTGTTTCAAGCTCATTATCGGACAATTTTACCTAGATCTGCAATGGTTGCATAAAATTTTGATGTTTTCCGGAATTTTTTGTAAGCTGGTTGCAGAGTTAAAACTGAGCAAACTGCTGATGTGCCCGTAAAGTAAAACCGCAGCCGTCTCAAAGCTGTTAGCAAGTCTCAAGGGGGTCCTTCTTGCTCCTTTATATTTGAAAGTGTAACTGTATTTATGGCCATTTCATTTGAGAAAAAGTAGAGAAACCTTACGAGTTGTGCTATGACAGATGGATTTATTTGTGAGAGCCGTTGGTAGCTACCAAATATACCTGCGCATTTGCGTGTGTGTGTATCACTATATAATTACATGATTTCTCGTGCTTTATAACTTGTAATTTTCTTTCGCTATAATGCTGGCAGCTCTGGTTTTCAGCTAGCAAAGTTGAAGTTGGCTGCTTTGTTACTCCGTAAGCCAGAATTTAGACCTTCTTACTTTTTAGATAAGAAAGTTGGATCCAGCGTCCAAAGATGGTATATACCGGGTGTTCCAAAAAAAGTATACAGATTTGGTCAACCCTAGTGACTAGAATGTAACATGAATCAAGCCAAAATGATTTTCAAAACATACCTCGATGGCTAACTTGAACATGGATACCTCGTTTGTTAATATCGGTGCGTTGAGAGTCAAGATATTAGTCTTCGAAAGACAAATTTGCCTCCATCTCCAAACCAGAGCTTTGACGTTTTGGCCTAGGCAAATTCTTGACGCACAGTGAATGAAATCAACAAAATTTGAAGACGGCACAACAGATGTGTTTCACGAAGTACAGTTTATGTGAGACTTATCGTCAAGGGTTCTCCGAAATCAGCTCCATATATCTCTAAATATCGACAATTTATCTTACACATATTGTTCATCGTTGAAAGTACTCCCTTGAGCAACAATACACTCTTTGAACAGGTGAATCATTCCTTGAGAAAAATTTGTTATGAGATCTCTTGGGAGTCACGACAGGAAGGTCTGGATATCTTTTGGGGACCAAAAGATGTCTGCTCTCTTGTTAATGACCCACCCCACTGTGATCCAGAGCATCGAATTTAACCAAAATTTGAAGTTTTCGATTCATGGTTGATTTTCCACTTGAGACATGCACTATAACCTTGAGGTTCATGTGCTGCAAAAATTTTCGAGATCAGTCAACCGGAAGAGAAGATATTGATTTTTGAAGTTGGGCCTAAATCAGATCTTTGTTTACATGACTGGAAGAGGCATGGCACTGTTTTAACAGCAAATTACACTTCCTTGTATCTAGGCTCAGACTTCACCGATCTTTTTCATTTTAGTCTCATTCTGATCCTCTAAATGTGTGCTTTGAGGCAATGTAAGCATGCTAAAATATTTTGCCTTTTTATGACCATTTTTAGACCATTTATTATTAGTATTATTATTATTATTATTATTATTATTATTATTATTATTATTATTATTATTATTATTATTAGAACATTTTTATAGCGCCATTTATCTACAATAAATTATATTCAAAGGCGCCTTAACAAATATAGATAATGTAGAAGTAGTTCCCAAATAGTTACAAATCAGATATAAAAGCTTATATAAAATTAAAATTATAAGTATCCCTCGAATGCCATTTTAAACAAATGAGTTTTTAATCTTGACTTGAACTCTTCAATGTTTGTCGTCGTGCGTAGTTCAATTGGGAGCGAGTTCCATAATCTGGGACCAGCAATACTAAAAGCTCTGTCGCCCCAACTTTTCGTATTAGAGCGGGGCACATTCAAAATAAGGTTACCCTTAGATCGCAAGGATCTACCAGGATTGTAAATAGTAATCAATTCTGTCAAATATTCAGGGGCCCTACCCTGAAGAATCTTAAACACAGTCAGGAGGATCTTAAACATTGGTCTATACGTCATTGGTAACCAGTGTAAGTCAATGAGCAAGGGTGTCACATGATCAAATTTACGAGCACCTCTAATTAACCTGGCTGCACAGTTTTGTACATACTGTAGCCTCGACATTGTGTTTTTTGGAATACCATACAACAGCGCGTTACCATAGTCCAATTTGGATGTTACAAAAGCATGAGTAAGCGTAACTAACGTGTCGCTATCAACAAACTTCTTGATTGACCAAAGATTGCGAAGGTGCATGAAGCACGCCTTTGAAATATTAGCAACATGAGTAGACATATTCATGTGCTTATCCCATCTGCTTCCCAGATTCCTTAAGGACTCAGATGGCTCTATAACAGATTCACCAATTTTAAAATTGAGCAATTTCACATCATCCGGTAATCCATTTTTCGTCACAATCATATATTCAGATTTCTGATCATTTAACATCAGCTTGTTTGCACCCATCCACGAGCGGACATCAGATATACAGCTCATCATCTTATCAATGGCAGTATCTGCAGATTCCTGCAGCGGCTGAAACACTAAGTATAACTGAGAATCATCAGCATAGAAGTGGTAATCCAAGTCATGGTGACGCATAATTTTACCCAGGGGTAGCATATACACAGTGAACAAAATAGGTCCAAGCACACTCCCTTGAGGAACTCCTTGCGCTAAACTAGACTGAGCTGACCTATGACCATTGATTAGAACATTTTGTTTGCGATCAGTTAGATAGTCCTTGAACCATTGCAGTGCACTCCCAGTGACCCGAACATACCTCACAAGACGCTCCAGCAGAATACCATGATCTATGGTATCAAATGCAGCTGATAAATCCAAAAGAATTAGGAGCACACATTGGCCCTTATCCAGAGCTCGCAAGATATCATTATTGACTCGAAGTAAAGCAGTCTCTGTGCTATGAAACTCTTTGTAAGATGATTGAAATATTTCACCAATACCGTGATCAGACATATGACTTATTAGTTGATTAGCTGCAACCTTCTCAGTAACTTTTCCAATTAATGCCAGATTCGAAACTGGCCTATAACTGGGAAAAAGTAATTCTAAAGTTGTTTTCTTCAAATGAGGTATGACGAGTGCCTGCTTAAGACTTGCAGGCATACAGCTAGATGCAAGTATGACATTAACAATGTGAACAATGACAGGCAGTAATATATCCAAGCATTGCTTCAGGATTGCTGCTGGCAAAGGATCCAGGTCACAACTCTTCAGTTTCCCTTTTGATAAAATCTTCTTCACATCCTCTGTGGATACTTCTTGAAACTCTCTGAATAACTCACAAGGAGGCTGTGGTTCAGTCATATTAAATGATAGTTCAGTTTCCTCTAAACCATCAAGTTTTGATCTTATTTTCTCAATCTTGCCAACAAAAAAAAAATGAATTGAAATCATTTGCTAAAGCTGAGATACTTTCATGTGGTGGTAAAGGATTTTCTTTGTTTTTTCCAAGAAGAGAGTTCACAATACGAAACAAAGCCATAGGATTGTCATGTTTATCCTGAATCAAAGCCTTGAAATAAACACTCTTATCACTATTTAGGACAGCTTTGGTAACATTTCTTTGAGCCACAAAATCCTTTCTCTTCTGCTCATCTGATTTATTTTGTCTCCACTTTCTTTCAAGTTGACGGCACTTCCTTTTTTCTTCTAAAAATTTTTCACTAATCCATGGCCTTTTATCACGAACTGTAACCAAAGAAGAATGTGTTGGAGCATTCAAGTCCAATAACCCAGACAACACTAAGTTATACAGTTCCACATATTCCCCAGCTGTGCCCTTGAAATCAGAACATAACTCAGATTCCACTAGACTGTCCCTGAACGAATCCATATTGATGCCCTTTAACTTTCTATATGTAATAACTTTCCGGATTGGTTTTGGTTTGACACTATTAAGCTCCACAATGAACGAATCATGGTCAGAAATCCTATGATCTACTACATTGCCATGTCCAATTATATTGTCTCCTTCTCTTGTAATCAATAAATCTAATGTACCACCATTTCTATGGGTGGGACCTTTCACATGTTGCACAAGATTCAGACAAGAAAGAGTTTCCATGAATTTCTTAGCTTCACTATCCTGATTATTCTCCACATGAAAATTGAAATCTCCACATATAAGCAAATGTGAAGCAGATATGCACAGTGGTGAAACAATTTCGCAGAATTCATCTAGAAATGTACTTACTGGAGCATGATTTATGTTTGAATCAGGTCTATAAACAGTAACAACTGTGATACTGAGATTCTGATAAGAAATATGTGCAACCATGTATTCAAATGATGAGCTTGATTGATTCTTTTCAATTTTGATGTCAAATTGTGATTTAACAACTATTCCTACACCGCCTCCCCTCATGGTACCATCACCTCTGGGGATATCTTTGATTTTATAGCCCTCCGGCAACAATTCTGTTCTTACGGTATCATCAGACTCATATAGCCATGTCTCCGAAATAGCACAAACATCCAAATCCTTCTCATTGATGTAATCCTTGATATATTCAGCCTTATTCCTGACAGACTGAGCATTGAGATGACAGAACTTCACTGGATTTATTGCCATTTGTACCCTAGGAACACACCTAAGGTTAGCATGATTGACTCCTTTCTGTGAAACCTTTGAGTGTGCTTCAACGTTCCTGACAGTTGATATTGTTTCGATTTTGAAAATCTTGTCCTGCACCTGCTTGCCAGCCCTTTTACCACGACAACCATTACATTTAAAAGCACCATTCTTTCCATATAAACCACCATAGCTGGAAGGTACTTGTGAAGGAAATTTTTGTCTTCAAAAGTCAATTGTAAAATTAAGAGCTGAAGACAAAAAAGCATGTTTCGCTATGCTCTTCAAAATAATTTCTACAATTAGAATCAACTTTCTAACAAGTTTCTATAGAAGGGCTGGTGTCAGTTTGAGCCCAAAAATTTTTTATGACTATTTTCATTTCACAAGTCTTTAATTTGATTTCTAAGATATTTGTATATGATAACCACTAAACTTGAACAGACATCCAGTGAAGGGACTAAAGGTGACCAGGCCTTGCCTACACGTTAAACAATATAATTACTAACATTTGACACACTTTGCAAGGCTTTATTTGTCAAATTCTTGCACAATTTATAATTTGTGAATCATTTCAAGGCCAAATGGCTGCAAAATACCATTTTGGCATTTAAAATGTTTGACTAGAGGGTTTAGCAGGCTTAAAGGACGTAAAAATGGCCTTCCCTGTTACTCTGCATCGGTTTCAAACAATTGAAAGCTTTCTGTTTGACTTAATCAAATTTTTCTTCACGAAATGTGCACAAATGTTAAAATCATGTATAAAACTTGTAAAACTAAGATTTTGTTAAAATTGTTTTGAACGCGGATTGGCACCAGCCCTTTGTTGTTAGAAAGGTCTTTCTAATTGTTGAAAGTATTTGAAGAGCATAGCGAAACATCCTTTTTTGTCCTTAGCTCTTAATTTTACAATTGATTTTTGAAGACAAAAATTTTATTGGAAAGTACCATCGTGAAATGGTCTAAAAATGGTCATAAAAGGGCAAAATATTTTAGCATGCTTTACACTGCCTCAAAGCACACGTTTAGGGGATCAGAATGAGACTATGAAATGAAAGAGATCGGTTAAGTCTGAGCCTAGATACAAGGAATAGTAATTTGCTTTTAAAACAGTGCCATTCCTCCTCCGGTCATGTAAACAAAGATCTGATTTAGGCCCAACTTCAAAAATCAATATCTTCTCCTTCGGTTGATTGATCTCGAAAATTTTTGCAGTGCATGAACCCCTAGCTTATGGTTCATGTCACAAGCCTAAAATTTTATTAGGATTAGGAACTTTATTTTTTGGCATTAATTTGATAAAAAGGGCCTAATGGATCACAGTGCACCCGCTGAGAATTTGAAGATACGTCATGATCAACCCGATCTCGAGAGATCTGATGAAAAATTCTTTTCAAGGAATTATTCGACGATGTCGAAAGTGCGTTGATCCTCAAGGGAGTACTTTCACCGATTAATAGTATGTTTAATTTAAATTGTCGATGTTGAGATGAATGAAGCTGATTTCGGAGCTCCCTTGACGATAGGTCTCACATAAATTGTAAACACATCTGTTGTGCCGTCTTCAAATTTTGTTGATTTTATTCACTGTGCGTCAAGAATTTGCTTAGGCCAAATCGTGAAAGCTCTGGTTTGGAGATGGAGGCAAATTTGTCCTTTGAAGATTAATATTTTCACTCTTAATGCACCAATATCAACAAACGAGGTATCTATGTTCAAGTTAGCTATCGAGGTATGTTTTCAAAATCATTTCGGGTTCATTCGCTCTAAATTCTAATCGCAATTGTTGACGAAATCCGTATACTTTTTACATATTTATTGGCAAATCCAATTAGATAGATGAGCATGGTCCATCTAATGGATTTACCTGTATCTCATTGAGTGGTATAAATAGGCCATATAAGGTAGATTTTTGTGGCATGCGCGAGAAAACGTGCTTTCAACTTTTCGTAGTCGACGGCAAATTGGCCTATTGAGGAAAATTGACTCCCTCGATGGTCTCGGTGTGGAGCCAAATTATAAATGTAAGTTGCGATCAAAATACTACGTTACTTCGAATAGCTGGCATCATAGCTAAACCAGAACAAACGACAGAATACATTAGAGGCGCGCAGAGAGAGGGCAACTGTCCCATTTGGTAACCAGCACTGCAGAACAGAGAGCCAAATCATTCTGCAGTGTCAGTAAAATTTAGAGGGCGGGTCCTGGACTGATATTTGGCCGGTGGTCCGTCCGAGGATGTGCCCAAGAGTGAAATGATACGTCAAAGGCGGGTCCCTGTTTGGGATGTGCCAAAGAAGGGCGGGTCCCATACTGGTATGTCCGTGCCATTCTGGGATGTGCCTGACAAATCCAAGCAGATAGATGAGCATGGTCCATCTATTGGATTTACCTGTATCTCATCGTGTGGTATGAATAGGCCATATAAGGTATATTTTTGTAGCATCCACGAGAAAACGTGCTTTCAACTTTCGTAGTCGATGGCAAATTGGCCTATTAAGGACAATTTACTCTCCTGATAGCCTCGCTGTGGAGCCAAGCTATAAATGTAAGTTGTGATCAAAATAGTGCCTTACTTCGAATAGCTGGCATTATAGCTAAACCAGAACAAACGACAGAATACATTAGAGACGCACAGATAGAGGGCAACCGCCCCAAGTGGTAACTAGCACTGCAGAACAGAGAGCCAAATCATTCTGCGGTGTCAGTAAAATTTAGAGGGCGGGTTCTGGACGGATATTTGGCCGGTGGTCCGTCCGAGGATGTGCCCAAGAGTGAAATGATACGTCAAAGGAGGGTTCCTGTTTGGGATGTGCCTAAGAGGGGCGGGTCCCGTCCTGGTATGTCCGTACCATTCAGGGATATGCCTGGCAAATTCATTTAGATAGATGAGCATGGTCTATCTAATGAATTTACCTGTATCTCATGGTGTAGCTAAGTTTGCCATTATAGCATTTTTTGCATGCTTGAGAAAACAAGCGTTCATCTTTTCGATGTATGTAAAAAAATTGGCCTATTAGGGGCAATTGACTCTCTCGATGGTCCCAATGTTGGAAGTTAAAGTACAAGTCAAAACATTGTGTTGAATAAATCACCAATGCTCAGTTGAATATCCAATGCCATATTGACGGACTGTTAGGAAACATGTTCAATTTTTATCCGGGAGTGGTGGGTGGGCTTTGCTCTTGACCTCACTGCACCGAGGAGGGTACTTGCTTTAACTGATCCTCAGTTGTTTCCCCTTTCTGCCAGTATTTGCTAGCTTTGCAAAATTCAACTGGGCAGATCTTCCGTGTTATTTACTCTTAGGGGCATGCTCGTGTTGTAATGTATTGTTTCAGCACTTACACCTTGTGATTGGGTAGCTTACTCAGCTTCGTTCAGCGATTGGGCAAGGATGTTTCTATAATTTCCCTTATATGGGTCTGCACCATTGTTTGCTGGAATTCAAACTGCTGTGGTTACATCGTCAGACCACTGAGCCCATCATTAGCACGTTTACCCAAGCGGGGATTCCGAAGTTGTTAATGAATCTTTGATCCTATCATATGGGAGTTCAGTACAATCCGCAAAAGAGACATATCTAATCCTTATGGGTGGGAAAATTAGAAGGCGCTGAATTTACTCCGTATAGTGGTAAACAACCACAAATTAGCCCATGCGAGAAGCCAGGCGAGAATTGGCATATTCTAAACGCTACCATGGTGCGTACACACTTGGAAGTTAAAAAGCACTGACAGCAAATAAAGATAGCATCTAGATATCTGTACCAAATCTATCCATACAAAGCCCTTAGGGGCAATAATTCATACCATATATAAGTTGAGAAGATCCGTCACCTTTGCGAACTCAGGAAAAACAGTTGTTCATGTCTATCTGCAGACTAGAATTACAAAGTACCTAATCAAATGCGGCGGATATACTCATCAGCGTTGTGTTGCTCGGTCATAGGTACGGTCCTGACATGCTGTCATGGAATTGGCATCCTCACATCACATTTGCTCATTCCAGTCCAGATGTCATATGTTTCTGTACTTGTGGCGATCGCAAACGGATTATTACGCCTGAAAGGAAAAACAAATACAAGGGGAGACCGTGCGTCTAGCATGCCATGTTATTCATTACGAATAACCTAACAAACAATTGATTTTTTGACATTGCAAGTCTTGTCCGTTGTCAGGAAGTAGTAACTGAAACCGTGGCCTCTGCATCTTTCTTGCTTTATGTACATACAGAAGTCAAAGTCATCGTCCTTAGGACACCAGTTTTCTTTCCCGGCTTCTCGTCAGTTTTAGTCCGTAAAAAGCGTTGGTCAATGTTTCGAACCTCGCTTTGAATTGGCGGAAGAAATATCACAATATTGCGAGAACTTGAAAATGTACAGGAAAACATGTCATCTTAAAGAGATACTTAACTTGCTGCCATGTTATGCATGTCAGGCCAGACATCCAGTTGTCTTAGTGTCGTCTTTCAGTGCAACCATACAGGAAGTGGTGAGGGTGGTTCTTTCATCGCTTTTCTTGGATAATGCCATTTTGTCCAATCAATGTTCTGTAATCTTATCTCAGCTCTAAGGTAACTTTGTAACAAGTCATTGTATCTACGCCCAGTCGGTGTACAAGAGGGTAACATATTGCCAGCCGAGAACGACTTCTTTGATTGTTTTTGTGTTGAGAAACTTCAATTTATTCACTGAGCACTGGTATAGTAATTGTATCTCTGCTTGCTGGCGTTGTTGACGTCTGTGGGTGTGGAAAACCACTTTGGGCGTGCCGTTTCATCGCAGTTTTCAAGACGAAGACGACTGGCAAACCTGTCGCTGCCGCAATCATTGTTGCATCAAATACAGCCTCTGGTACTTGATCAGGCAGTTCATCTCTAAATGTCTTGTTGGTTGTGTGTAGTATTCGTTTGTTCCTTGCTCTTTGCTCTTGACCTCACTGCACCGAGGAGGGTACTTGCTTTAACTGATCCTCTGTTTTTTCCCCTTTCTGTCAGTATTTGCTAGCTTTGCAAACTTCAACTGGGAAGATCTTCCATGTGATTTACTCTTAGGGGCATGCTCGTGTTGTAATGTATTGTTTCAGCACTTACACCTTGTGATTGGGTAGCTTACTCAGCTTCGTTCAGCGATTGGGCAAGGCTGTTTCTATAATTTCCCTTATGTGAGTCTGCACCATTGTTTGCTGGAATTCAAACTGCTGTGGTTACATCGTCAGGCCACTGAGCCCAACATTAGCACGTTTACCCAAGCGGGGATTCCGAAGTTGTTAATGAATCTTTGATCCTATCATATGGGAGTTCAGTGCAATCCGCAAAAGAGACATATCTAATCCTTATGGATGGGAAAATAAGAAGGCGCTGAATTTACTCTGTATAGTGTTAAACAACCACAAATTAGCCCATTCGAAGAATTAACTGTATTTATGTTGCACATAAATTCTATTTTTTATATTTATTTATTCATTTATTTCACATGTTTAAGGAGGGTAGCCCTTAAACACTGCTGATTTTCAAGGGGCCCTCCATTTAAAAAGCTTACAAACAAAATAAATCTAAAACTAAATTAACCTATTACAATTCGAAACATACATACTACTAAAATGCCTATTCAAAACCCTATTAAAATCTAAAATAAATATCTACAATAAAAGAAAATCCAAACCACCATCACCTATTTACAACAAAACAGGGACTGTTTAAGGCTGTACTGGGAGGATGCCTGCTTACACTCAGCTGTGAGGCCATTCCAAGACCTTGCACCTCTAAAGGAGAAACATTTCTGTCCATTTTTGGAGTTTTTCTTAGGTAACCTTAGGTCAGTTGGTCAACCTTAGGTAGGTCAGGTCAGTTAGGTCAATTCCTAAGATTCCTGGAGGACACCTGGGATGTTTTTGTAAAAAGATTACACATGTACGGCGGGGCCAGCTCATGAAGAGATTTGAAGACCATGATATTTGACTCACTAGCAATTAGCTCTTCTATGGTCTTCCAGCCAAGTTTCTTTATGAGTGGCCTGCCTGGGGCATCAAAACTGCTGCCAGTTACAATACCAGCAGCACGGTTTTGTAATATTTGCAGCTGGTTGATCTCAGTCAAGCCACAACAGCCCCATACAGAACAACAATAGCGGAAGTGTGGCTCCACAACACCTGTGTACATGGTCTTCAGAGTTTCTTCTGGGAGAAGAGATTGAGCATGCTTCGAAAAGCCAACACCCCTGCAGACCATAGAAGAAACAGTCTAAATGTGCTCCTTCCAATCCAGGTTGTTGTCAATCTGAACACCAAGATATTTGGATTTTTGAACAACTTCCAGCTCATTGTCCCGGATTTTTAGCTTCAAAGATCCTGCTTGATTTTCCAGAGTTTTATGCTTTGGTTTTGTGGAAATCAGCATGGAATGTGTTTTCATAACATAGCCGCCAAATCTTTTCTTTTGTCCGAAGTTCCCCTGGGGCGCTGACTCATCCTCTGATCAGATTGCGTTTTCTCCTAAAATTGACCAATCAGATGCCATTATTTCATTACTTCCGCGTTTCGCAGCTGGATTTCGCAGCTGAACCCCAAGGAGATGTGGAAAACGATTAACAAAGTCTTAAACAAAAATCAGAGTTCCACGACTCCCAGATCCGTTATGTACGAGGGTCAACTGGTTGAAAAGCAAAAGGAAATTGCGGAAGCATTCAATAACCACTTTACCACCATAGGCCCAAAACTTGCGGAAAAAATCGAAACTAAAGAATCCGATGACCTACTAAAATACCTAATTGATGAAGGGCCTTCTACAGCCCCTCGTTTCGAATTTCATCCGGTTGATCCAAGCACTATCGAAAAAGAAATCAAAAAGTTGAAGTGCTCCAAATCTGCAGGATATGATAAAGTTTCTGTAAAATTAGTAAGAGATGCAGCAGGAATTTTATGTAGGCCTCTAGCTGCCATATTCAACTCTTCATTTGAAATGGGTATTTTTCCTGACATGTGGAAAATAGCAAGAGTGACCTCTATTTTCAAGTCTGGTTCGAAGAACGACATGGGCAATTACAGGCCTATATCCGTGTTATCTGTTTTCTCGAGGTTGCAAGAAAAACTAGGGCATGATCAAGTTTCAAATTACTTGAAGATGCATAAGAAATTTTCAAAATGTCAACACGCATTTTTAAAGATGCATAGCACTTTAACGTCACTACTTAACGTAACAGATGCGTGGTTTTCTAACATTGACAAACGCAAAATTAACAGAAGCGTATTTCTAGACCTCAAAAAGGCTTTCGATACGGTGGACCACGGTATTCTCCTCTCAAAGCTTACTAAGTACGGCGTTGTAGGGACACCTCTTCGGTGGTTCACATCGTACTTGACGAATAGAAAACAATACTGTCAGGTGAATGGCCACAAATCTAGCCTAAAAACTGTTCACTGCGGTATTCCTCAGGGTTCGTGCTTGGGGCCTCTCCTCTTCATTCTGTATGTCAATGACTTTGAGCAGTGCCTCAATAAATGCACCACAAACATGTATGCGGATGACACCAGCGTAACTTGCTCTGCTGAAGATATTGACGAACTCTGCAATGATCTAAGAACTGAGGTTGACAATATTGCAGAATGGTTACGGCAGAATAAGCTCAGTCTGAACATTGATAAAACAGAATACATGGTTGTTGGTCACAAAAGACAAACTAACTGTATCCAAGGTCCACTAGAGGTAAACATAAATGGAGGACCAATCAAACGGGTCAAAAAAGTCAAATACCTTGGAATTACAGTGGACGAAAACCTTACATGGAACGAGCAATATAAAAACCTCAAAGGTAAAATTAAAAATGCTCTCTCGTCCCTGCGGAAATTAAAGAACATACTACCGCAATCAAAATTGGATCAGGTGTACAAGGCACTGCTTGAGAGTCATCTGAGATACAGTGATGAACTATGGGGCAGTTTGTCAAACACAAAGCTTGATCATCTTCAGCGTCTGCAAACTAGAGTACTAACGCTAATAGAAGGCTCTAGATTAAAGGATGGGTGGAGATGCAATTGGCTTTCAGTCCAAAACTTGATAAAATTTGACAGGGCCGTGATGATCTATAAAATAATGAATGGACTCTGCCCGGACAACTTAAGAGGGAGACTTGTTACCAGATCTCAAATATCTAGTTATCAAACAAGAAATCAGTTAGATATTGACACTCCAAGGCAGAACCTAGAATTCTCCAAAAACAGTTTTTTCTATTCTGGTGCAAAGACGTGGAATGAAATCCCATTAGAAATCAGAGCAAGTTCCACTATCACCCTATTCAAAAGGAAACTGAAGGAATTCCTACAAAATTAGCATCCTTCCCGAAGCACGATCCCTAGGAAGACCAGCAAAGTTGTAAGATTGTATATATATGTAAATAGACATGTGTATAGTTTCTCTTTTCTTTTTTAGCTGATAGGGTTTTGTGTTAAAATATGATAAAATGAAAATGAATGAAATTTAGGCCATTTGGGGTACCCCTCAATGAAAAAATATTGCACGCTCGAGTAAATCGAATTTTTTGAACATTTCAACGGGAAAAGGATGCATATACGTGGGACCACAAGTGTTCATGTAATCTCCGTGCCATCACTTAAGATTAAAAAATTACGGCGATCTGAATGTTGGAATTCTATGTTTTTTTTCAAACAGGTACCGTCATCTTGCTCGCTGTCCCCCAAAAAGGAGTTTTTGGCAAAATTATCAACAATATAATATTCTTATGAATGGTTCTTCTGAAAATTTCGAAATCTGCTCCTTATTTCACCTTGCCATGCGAATTTCTGACCCGTACCCGACCAGAGCCCGTGTTTCTTCCCCATATGGCAACTCGTGCCCCTCTCTGACCTAGACTCAAAAGGAGAGAGGAAATGGAGGGAAAAGAAATGATTAAAGGCGATGGTATCGTCATATTTTTGTTGGTAGATGATTTACCGTCTTCATGTTACTTCAAAAATGAGGTAAGGACAACAAAATCTCATTCAAATGCATCGCACGCTGAATGGTAGAGCTCGTAGCTCGATAAAAGCTTTGTTAGATCTCTCAAAGACCTTCTTTCCAGCATCTTCTCCAACGGCTGCAAAGTATTCACATCGAAAGAAAGACGCTACGAACAAATTTGCATTGACTGCCTGATGACAAGAAATTTGCCAACTAACTTCAAAAGTTTGCCTGCGTGTCAGGTTTGTTGGAGTTGCAAAACAAAATAAATTTCACAGAAAATAATTACTTACAGTTACATTGCACGAATTCTTGTCATAAGAACCAGCTTATAAGAAACTCAGCCATCAGACCGCCAAGTATTAAGAAACTTCAGTACACGTACCTTTTACAAGAAGCTAAGAATATCTAAGAATTTGCGTCCGTACTACAAGTCTCTCAAGATTATTAGATTTTTCGTGTTCTCCTTCCTGTGTCCTCGTGAATTTCAAAACAAGGTCCTTGAAACCTTTGCGATGCTGTTTAGACATTATTCAAGGACATTTCAAAGACAAGTACCTACGAGCAACATTATATGTGAACAAATGATGATAAAGTAAGAATATTTTATAGATAGTTTCTAAACTTACATTTTTGAAGTATTGAGGCTTCTTAACTTCTTGGCGATTTGAGAGTTAAGTTTCTCATAAGCAGTTTCATAAAAACATACCTTTACGTGGAAAATATATGTTAAGAAACTTTTTAAAATGTCGGAGGAAATCCTTCGGACATTTCTACGTTATTTTCACTTATTTTGTGTATCGTATTGCTCGGAAAGTACTTGAGAAAGGTCTGATTGGAAGGGCTTCATAAAAGTTTTTATTTTGAAATATTCAGGGCACAAGTAGTAGACATGAAGATTGTTGTGGAACCTTTGGGAAATTCTGAAGAAACTTTGAGTATCTATGTACTCAAACCAATGCCCAAACTTTGATAATCTTAACAAATTTTCGATACTTTCAGTACTGACCCAAATATTCAGTTCCTTATAAAAAGGTTGTGAAAACTATGCTAACTTTTACAACAAACTTGTCTGTGGGCTGGGCTTAGAGTGCTTTGACCCCAGTTCTTCCCGGGGTTAAAGTTTCGTACAGGTTTTTAATTTTTTTACAAAGTTGAATTTACAACTTTATACAGGCCCAGAGTTGGCTATTAGCGGCTTCTTGTAAGCAACGATATAGCATTGCTTCATAATTGCTTGTAAGCAATTGTCAAAATCTCCCTTGATAAGAATTTAATAATTTGAAATGTGCTCACAGCAAGACAACATCTGCAAAGTAGATAGAAAGAAAACCCGCTTCATTGTCGTCTTCCATGTGAATTCTTTGTAATTCCATCAATTTGGTTTCATTCACACTCCATCCCAAGCGCAGGAATTAAAAATCTTGGCAGTTGTTTCGATACTTTGCTCCAACTTCAGTCGTAACCGACAATCTTCCTATTGATTTCATACTGGAAATTGTTTCAAATGTCTAAAGAAACTGATGCTTGCCTCTAAAACTGCCACCAATCATTCATTCCAAGCAACTGCGAGGAAACTACATGAACACTTGTGGTCCTATGTATTAGCATCCTTTTCCCGTTGAAATTTTCAAAAAATTCGATTTACTCGAGCGTGCAATGTTTTTTTATTGGGGGGTACCCCAAATGGCCTAAATCCAGCTGCGAAACGCGGAAGTAATGAAATGACGGCATCTGATTGGTCACTTTTAGGAGAAAACGCGATCTGATCAGAGGATGAGTCAGTGCCCCAGGGGAACTTCGGACAAAAGAAAAGATTTGGCGGCTATATTTGTTTTCATTACATTAAATGAAAGCTTGTTTCCTTTAAGCCATTGTTCAACTTGTGCAAGGTTACTGTTAATGGCCTCATTCAGCTGAGTGATGTCAGAGGACTGATGGCAAACGCTCGTGTCATCAGCATACATGGACATACTTGATTTACGGACAGCTTGTTGGAGATCATTAATACAAATGAGGAAAAAAAGGGGCCCAAAACATGAGCCTTGAGGTACATCAACATTTATTCCCTCAACTGATGAGTCAACATCATTAATCCTGGAAAATTGTTTTCGATTGGAAAGGTAGGATTTGAACCATGCCAACTGCTGCTGCTGAATGCCATAATATTCTAGCTTTCTACATAGTATGTTTTTTTTTTTATACACAATCTAAAAATTTACAATTTAACGAAACATATTTACATTAACGATATCATTGTTAGCATGATAGGCATGGCTACCCTAAATGATCTTTAACAAACAACAAAATAGAGACACTAAAGGCTATACCAAAGTTCTGTTCCCTTCATAGGGAGAAACAGATCTCAGAGGTTGGATAACACTTTTGCCGGATCAAAAATCAAAAATTGACAGGTTTTTGGTATAGTCTTTAGTAACATAGATATATTTACAATACATTTATGATATTATAACAAGGTTAAAGATTAATAGAGAAGGATGAGATAAAAGATTAATGTACCTAGTTGCATTGGTGGTGCTACAAAAAGCGCTCTGATGAATGAATGAATTTTAGCGTTGATTCCAAAATTTGTCTGTTTTGGTCATGAGTAAAACTTTTATCACCATACAACATTATTTGCACAAGGGTTTTATTTGGCAGGTTTAAGATGTTGTGTAGTTGGAATACTTCGTTAACGGTGTCAAGGAGATCACGCCTCCGATCTTCGTATGCATGGCATTGCAGCAAGAAGTGTTCAGTATCCTCTATTCCATCATTAATCAGACACATTGGGTTAACTGTGTCACGAAAGTTATGGTTGAATTTGTGAGAATTTAGCTTACTGAGGCCTACACGCAGCTGGGTGAGGATGGCAACGCCTTTTGGATCATAAATTCCATAAATAGGTTTTTGAGTGGGGCGGATGAGAGAGGAAAGTCTGTTTTTGAATGAGCTTACTGTAGGTAATTCTCTGATCTCAGAAGCAAGGCTGTTCCATTCTTTTAAGCAGTTTGGATAGAAACTTGACTCAAAGCGCTCCGTTCTTGCATTTATTCGCCCAGCTACAGCCTGATTTCTAAGGGCATAATTTGACCAACGAATTGGTGGAATAGGATGTCTTGTATATTCAGGTGCAAGTTCGTTGATGAACTTATAGAAGAGAACGAGACGCCTGCTCCACCTTCTGTCATTCAATGATTCCCAACCAAGTTCCTCGTATATTTTGTCTCTTGAAGTACCTTTCCACGCGCCAGTTATAGCTAAGCCAGCAGAATACTGGACGGACTCAAGTCGCTCCATCAGGCGATGTAAGGTGACTTCATGGCTAAAGTCACGCACTTTCTGTGGGATATGATAAATGACGTCACCATAGTCGAGATGTGGACGAA
Organism: Aurelia sp. 4 Dawson et al 2005; assembly: GCA_964019985.1. Taxonomy (NCBI): domain Eukaryota; kingdom Metazoa; phylum Cnidaria; class Scyphozoa; order Semaeostomeae; family Ulmaridae; genus Aurelia; species Aurelia sp. 4 Dawson et al 2005. The sequence continues at coordinate 9,839,566 of OZ026508.1, read as the reverse complement.
CATAGAGTTTGTAAAGTTCGTTTAGAGTTTGCCTTGGCAAGTAGTTAGATAAAAACCGAAGCATACCAATCCCACGTCTCGCTTTATTGATAGCAGATTGAATATGACTAGAAAACGTCAGTCGACAATCAAGCACAACACCTAGATGTTTATGTTCGTCAACCTTCATAACTGTTGCATCATTGAAAAAGATAGGCGGATGGTCAACAGAGATTCTTTTCTTAGAAAATGTCACTTCGACTGCTTGCTTTGTAGGGTCAGGATTGAAAGACATCCTCCAGTCATGTGCCCAACGCTTGATAAGATCTAAGTCATGATTGAGATCCGCAGCGCATTCGTTTGGGTCGTGAGCAACTGAAAAAATTGATGTGTCATCGGCAAATAACTTTACATTGCATTTGAGATCTGTTGTCAGATCATTAATGTAAATAAGGAAGAACAGGGGACCTAGAATCGATCCCTGTGGAACTCCGGCCGAAATTTTGCCCCATTGTGATGTTTTGCCATTCAACACAGTACGTTGCATACGATCCGCTAAGAAACTCTGAATCAGTGTCAAAAACTGCCCGGATACGCCATTTTGCCGTAGTTTATAGATTAAGCCATCGTGCCACACTCTATCAAAAGCCTTTGAAATATCCAGATAAACTGAACGTACATCTAAAGGAGGGTTGCAGTCGAATGCAACAAAGATAGAATGAGCGATTGAGATCAACTGATTGATAGTAGAATCTCCAGGGCGAAAACCAGATTGGTTAGGATTCAGCAGTTCATGAAGGGAAAGGTGTTCATACAATGAATCAAAGATTAATTTTTCCAATATTTTACCAAGAATTGGAAGGAGGGAAATGGGACGATAGTTCTGCTTAAGGTTCTTACTGTTCTTTTTGTGAACTGGTACAACATTAGCTCTTTTCCACACTTCCGGGAAAACACCTTGTCTTAGACATGCTTCGAAGATCAACTTTAGAGGAAAGACTAAGCTATCATCACATATTTTAATCATACGAACAGATATATCATCCCAACCGTGTGCTTTATTTGGGTTTAAAGAACGAATTATATTAAGTATTTTCTCCTCCGATATTAGAAATTCGGTTAATGGAGGTGCATTTGACAAAAACTGACCCGGTACTTCGCTTCCAGTATCTATTGTAGTACATTGGAGTACAAAGTAGTCGTTAAAAATTTGCGCTTTGGACTCAAAATCCAACACAAAGATGTCATTTTCCAAGAGAGGGGGAATTACTGGTATTTTTGCTTTGTTTAAGATTTTGTTAATCAAGGACCAGTATGTTTTCTGACCTGTTTCAGGATTTGAAAGAGTTTTGCCCATTTTTGTAAAATACTGACTTTTAGCATCTTCGATGATTTTGGAACTCTGTGCTATCATGCCCTGTATGTCCTTCAGTTTGTTTTCGGGTCTACCATTTTTGACAAAATTCTTGTACGCTCGATTTTTCTTTCGGATGAAGTTTCTGATCGACTGTGTTATCCAGGGTGCCTGCCGAGGCCGAACTGTTTTGGTTTCGTTCGGGATAAAGTTTGAGAAAATGTTTGTTAAGACTTCATTCAGCGTTCTTACCTGCAAATTTGGACACTGGAGTTCCTGAAATGTTTCCTGCCAATCATACAGTTGAATGCTTCTTCTAATTGCTGGAATATTTGCATAGTATGTCATGGTCAACTGTGTCAAATGCATTTTTCAGCTCAATAAATACTACTCCCACTAACTTCTCGAGATCCAATCCATTGTACCAGTCATCAGTGTTTTTAAGCAAACGTGTTACTGTAGAAAGAAGGCGTAAAAAGCCAGACTGTTCCAAGGAAAAGTAGCCATTATCATTCATGTGTTGGTACAATTGGTTGGCCACAAGTCTTTCAAAGAGCCTTGAGATGACTGGTAAAACCAAAATAGCCCGATAATTCAACTTTTCAGTTTTATTTCCCTCCTTGAAAATTGGTGTAACTCTGGCCAATTTCCATGAGTCTGGAAACTAGCTAGTTACAAGTGATTCATTGAACAAGCATGCCAAAGAGTTCTCAATAAAAGGTAAGGCCTGTTTTAAAAAATAACAGGAGATATTGTCATTCCCAAAGCTCTTTAAGTTTTAGCCTTGGCAAGTGCATCCCTGATTTCCTGTACTTCAATGGTCCTAAACCTAAACCCAACATTGTTATTGGTGTCATCGCCAATGGTCAAACAACAAACTTTCGCCTCCGCATGAACAATCACATTTCAGAGTCACGGTCTGGAGCATCTTCGTGCACTTTCCCGAGACATGTTTTTCAGTGCGGAAATAAACATAATAACTTAAAAGAACCATTCTTTAAAGTCTTTGCATTCATGTCATTAAGTTCCTCGAAATTATTAACCACATACGAAGAAAAACCATTTAAAGCAGGGCACGCAACCCTCAATTGACATCTCAACCAATTAACACTTCTATCGTCTGTCATTATGTAAACATGTTAATCTCCGTAATATATTATAAAAAGTTCGATTTAGATTGTCAGTCACACTCTGATGATAGCATTAACTTGAAAGGCCTTAGTGTACTAAAAAACATCTCTTATTTGTTTATTTCTCGTTCGTTTTTCATCCGCACTATTAGTATCCAATTTATTGTTTCTTTGTTGCCAATATATATATATATATATGTATATATAAATGAACTCAGAAAAAACACATTCTCGTAAACGTTTCGGCCGAAGCCTTCATCAGTATGACTTTTCAAAATTAGCAGGAGCATACATATAGATTACGAATTCCAAAAACAATACAAGACAAACAATAGCCTAAGCGGGATCCTACTCATTACAATGCGTATAAAAAATGTGTTAAATAGCCGGCAATACAAAGGTGGCGGGAGAAAGATCAAAGAAAGCGCAGAGTTAAGAACTGCTGAAGCCGGTGGCTGTGTCTGTCTCGCCGAAGCTGAAAGGATCGCATATTACAACAAAACAAACAATAGAAAGATCCGAGAGTGGATAGGCAGAACAGAAAAGCCTAAAAAACAGCGTGTGTCCCTAACGAAAAGCTCAGTGCTAAAACAAAAACAACACAACAACCAAAAATATAACAAAATTGAAATCTATGTATCAACCTGCCTAGTGTTTAAACCCTTAGGGGTAAAGCAATCCAGCCGATATTGCCAGAAGCTTTCCCGCATCCTATTTCCCCCCGTTAGCCTATCGATTATCTTAACGCTAATATCCTTCAGAAACCCCTGATGGCCTTCTTTAGTAAAATGTCTAGAGAATTCCGCCTGGGGTACTGAGGCCCCCGAATTAAACTTACGGCTACACGCCTTTTAATTATTAAACCTAAGCCTAAAAGGCGTGCAGGTGCTACCAACATATTGTACACCACAAACAGTAAATTCCAACAAATACACAACATTTGACGAGTCACAATTAAACGAATAGTTTATCCTATATTCCCTGCTATCTATGTTTGAATGAAAATGTTCACTATTACTCATAACGTTGCACACTTGACAACGAGATTTACCACAACGAGAACATCCCTTCTTATCAGTCCCCCCATTTCCCTCATTACTCAGCCTAGCCCTAACAAGTATATCCTTAAGGTTCTTACATCTCCTAAAAGCTATTAATGGTGGCTCAGGAAACACCCTCCCATGCTCCTCCGAAGTCGTGAGCATACGATGGAGTCTCCTGGCAACCTTCCCCAAACTATTGAGCGTTGGATGATATGTCGCAACAAGCGGAACCCTTTCCCCCCTCTCTTGGTCATTGGTCCTATTTCCCGCATTTGCTAGAAGAGCCGTCCTATCTAACCTACGTACCCTATCTATTTGCTCATTAACTAAAGACTCTTCGTAGCCCCTGTCCTTAAGCCATCCAGCTAACTCGCCTACTCTCTCCTGAAACTGGCGATCCTCCGAGCATATCCTACGAAACCTAAGTGCCTGACCATAGGGGATCGCCTTTTTGGTGTGCCAGGGGTGACAAGACTTCTTGTGCAAGTACTGATGTGTATCAGTAGGCTTGCAAAACAAGTCTGTCGAAAGGACTCCCCCCTCCCCCACGCTAACCTGAACATCTAAAAAGCTAATATGTATATATATATGAATATATATATATATACTCATAAGCTCAATCTCAATGCGTAATAGAAATAGATATATGAACTCAGAAAAAACACATTCTTGTAAACGTTTCGGCCGAAGCCTTCATCAGTATGACTGTTCAAAATTAGCAGGAGCATACATATAGATTACGAATTCCAAAAACAATACAAGACAAACAATAGCCTAAGCGGGATCCTACTCATTACAAAGCGTATAAAAAATGTGTTAAATAGCGGGCAATACAAAGGTGGCGGGAGAAAGATCAAAGAAAGCGCAGAGTTAAGAACTGCTGAAGCCGGTGGCTGTGTCTGTCTCGCCGAAGCTGAAAGGATCGCATATTACAACAAAACAAACAATAGAAAGATCCGAGAGTGGATAGGCAGAACAGAAAAGCCTAAAAAACAGCGTGTGTCCCTAACGAAAAGCTCAGTGCTAAAACCAAAACAACACAACAACCAAAAATATAACAAAAATGAAATCTATGTATCAACCTGCCTAGTGTTTAAACCCTTAGGGGTAAAGCAATCCAGCCGATATTGCCAGAAGCTTTCCCGCATCCTATTTCCCCCCGTTAGCCTATCGATTATCTTAACACTAATATCCTTCAGAAACCCCTGGTGGCCTTCTTCAGTAAAATGTCTGAAGAATTCCGCCTGGGGTACTGAGGCCCCCGAATTAAACTTACGGCTACACGCCTTGTAATTATTAAACCTAAGCCTAAAAGGCGTGCAGGTGCTACCAACATATTGTACACCACAAACAGTAAATTCCAACAAATACACAACATTTGACGAGTCACAATTAAACGAATAGTTTATCCTATATTCCCTGCTATCTATGTTTGAATGAAAATGTTCACTATTACTCATAACGTTACACACTTGACAACGAGATTTACCACAACGAGAACATCCCTTCTTATCAGTCCCCCCATTTCCCTCATTACTCAGCCTAGCCCTAACAAGTATATCCTTAAGGTTCTTACATCTCCTAAAAGCTATTAAAGGTGGCTCAGGAAACACCCTCCCATGCTCCTCCGAATTCGTGAGCATAGGATGGAGTCTCCTGGCAACCTTCCCCAAACTATTGAGCGCTGGATGATATGTCGCAACAAGCGGAACCCTTTCCCCCCTCCCTTGGTCATTGGTCCTATTTCCCGCATTTGCTAGAAGAGCCGTCCTATCTAACCTACGTACCCTATCTATTTGCTCATTAACTAAAGACTCTTCGTAGCCCCTGTCCTTAAGCCATCCAGCTAACTCGCCTACTCTCTCCTGAAACTGGCGATCCTCTGAGCATATCCTACGAAACCTAAGTGCCTGACCATAGGGGATCGCCTTTTTGGTGTGCCAGGGGTGACAAGACTTCTTGTGCAAGTACTGATGTGTATCAGCAGGCTTGCAATACAAGTCTGTCGAAAGGACTCCCCCCTCCCCCACGCTAACCTGAACATCTAAAAAGCTAATCCTATCCCGTGATTGTTCGCTAGTAAATTTAATGGTTTCGTGGCTACCGTTGAGATGATTGATGAAAGACTCCAACTTTTCTTCCCCATGCGTCCAGATAAAGAATACATCATCGATGAATCTCATCCAGACAAGGGGCTTGTCAGCTGAAGCCTCCAACAACCTCTCTTCCAACCGGGTCATGAAGAGATTGGCGTAGGCCGGAGCGAACTTCGTGCCTATAGCCGTGCCCAATTTCTGCCTATAAATCCTATCATTAAATTCAAAATAATTATTCTCCAAGACCAAGTACGCCAACCCCACTAGGGTATCGGTAGCCACGCCCGGGTTTTCCCTTCTATCCAGCGCCTCCCTGACGGCCTCTAAACCCTCCCCGTGTGGAATGCTGGGATAGAGTCCCACAACATCAACCGTACACAACATAGCCCCCTCTGGTATCTTTCCTAACTTACTTAGCCTAGACAAAAAATGGTTAGTGTCCTTAACGTACGACCTACTTTGGCTAACCAACGGGTTAAGGTGGTTGTCTAAGTATTCTGAAATATGTTCTGTTATTGTACCGCAATTGCAAATAACTGGTCTCCCCTTAACACTACTAAGACCCTTGTGGATCTTAGGCAACAAGTAAAATCTACCTAACTTAGAATCCTTAACTTTCAAATACTCAGTCACTTCCTCTAATCCCGGGTCCTCCTCCCTCATCTCATTCAACCTAGAATTAACGGTCTTAGCCAGATCTACCGAGGGGTCCACCTCTACTTCTTCATAAACCTGCCTATCGTCTAGTTGTCGGTTAGCCTCACTTATGTAGTCCCCCCTATCCCATACTACAACTGCTGATCCCTTTTCCGCTTCCTTGATTACTATGTTCCTATCAGATTTAAGTTGTTTCAAAGAAAGTTGTTCAGAAGGAGAAAGATTACTAAAGTTATATGTATATATATTATATTAAGATACAACAACTGTACAACAAGAAAAATGACTACAAAAACGATTACAAAAAACTATTTCAAAAACAATCACAAAAAACAATGCCACAAGGAGAATGGAAATACATCTCAACCCTGTGGCCATTAATGGCTCTTATTAAACCATGGTCCTTTGAGCGATCCGATTTTGTTCATTCTGACCAGGAGGCATACTGCAGCTAGGCCCTTTGCTGAAAATGAAACGCTTTGCGATTGTTTAGATTGATGAATGTGCTTTAGAAGAGGAGATTCGCAGAGATAGGCTAAGGAGACTTGTGGCTTATATCAAGAGGCACGAAGAAGCAAGAGAAATTTGTCGTGATGAGCTTAATAAGGTGGAAAGAGAAGCAAGGCCTATGAACCATCAACTATGACCAACTCGAATTCAACAAGATGAGGAGGCGGGAGAGACAACCTCCGATAATTCATCGCAAAATATCATTGTGGCACCACAAACAAGAAAATCACAAGTGAGCGTCAATCGTAGTACCACATGCTCGAGGCGTACTAAGAAAAACCAGGCTGTGTTTGTAAGGATGCTGGTGTACGGTGCACTGCATAGTGCTTATGTGGTACAAAGAAACTAGGGAAAATCACAAAGCAATGCGAAAGTGGGAAGGTTAGTAGCATTGGGCCTAATAAGTAGATTTCTTTGCATAAATCCTCTTTCATTGTTTTCTTTTAGCCCTTCCTTTCTTGTAAAATTTAGGCCCCACTGTAAGTTATGAATTATGTCTTGAATATCCCAACTTTGAGCCAATCAAAGCTCTCATAAATGGACACTTTCTACAAAGCATGGTGCCATCCTGCATCTCCTACAGGGTGTCTCAAAACAATTGTTCGACGTTTGATTAAATGCTAAAAAATAACGATACGCTGAATGCATCCTTAGTCGAGTCACCCCTTTCCTGAGACTTTGAATTAATTTTTGACACAAGAATCTTGCAAATCCGCTAAAAACTCATGGAGTTACAAGCATTTGAAGTTCAAATTTGTGTGAAAGCTGAAACCAGAGGCCTCAAAATGGCATTTTTGGTAAAAGCTCCATAGGCCGTCGTTTCTGTTATTTCTCAATTGTTTCAGGACGAACCAAGTGGGATTCAAACAGGTTTTCCATAACCTAACTGTCAAGCATATGGATGCTTTGAGGAAACAGATTCAGTCTCTCGCCGATTATGTTTTGAACCACTGTTTTTGGACTTACGCAATGTTAAGGAAATTTCGACAATGATCGCAAGAAATTATTTACCTTAGAAGTCCTATTTGGTTTGCTCTGATATCAACGAGAGGTATGAGGTATGACATTGGATAAGCTTCTCTGACCTCCGTCTTCGAGCTTTTTGTAATGCCAGTTTTCTGGGGGGTCTCTAGTTTCATCATCACATATTTTTGATCTTCGAGAGCTCGTAAATCAGTGAATTTTCAACCGATTTGCTTGATTCTGGTTTCTAAAATTATTTCATAATCTTCAGAACAGGGTTATCTTTCCATGAGCCTGTTCATGTTGACCTTATTTTTCAATATTTTATCAAACGTCGAACAATTTTTTGATACACCTTGTACATCTTTAGAAGCAAGGGTAAATGTATTTCCTACAAAGTTATCAACAATTTCGGTTAGTCTTCTGTTTATTGAAATATGCAACATTTCAAATGTTGACTGAAATAGGATAACACAATTTAACCTCAACACAGTGAACAAGCCACCATGCTCTTGTCTTGTTCAGTTTCTACCCTGACCATCCCCCAAGGACACCACCATGTATTTGTTGAAAATATATCCTTCCCTCAGGCCTTTAGCCATAAATTTTCCAAGGCACCAGGGCATTTAGTGGCATTTGACAAATACCAGGAACTTGTAACTTGGAATTCTCCCTTGGCATTCAGAAAATTGTCCCTGCCCTAATGCATTTGTGCAAGAAACTTTTTTAATTCCTGGGCTGCCCAGGGATGGTCAGGGCATGAACTGAATAAGACATTAACTTGCTTACAAATTTTGCAATGGTTTTTTCCACATCTGTGACAGAAGACTCCTACTGACAAATTATAATTATGAATCTAAACATTAATATTTTAACTTATTTAAATCCAAGGTTATATTAACAAGGGAGAATTGTGTCCATGTATTGGGGATTTGCATTAGAGATTTAAAACCGCTTAGTTGCGTGGACGAATTTTAGAGTAGCATCTGAGTCGTTTATTAACGTCAGGTCGTAACCTTTCATTGCCATACAGAATGAGTTCAACCAACAATTCATTTGCGAGGTTAGAAATGTCACTAGGAGGCAGCATTGTGTCGAGACCATTGAGAAGGTCGCGTCTAGGTTCTTCATAAGTTTGGCAAAGCAGGAGGTAATGTTCCGTGTCCTCAACTCCATCGTTTGAAGGACACATCTGGTCTATTGCATCTCCAAAATTATGCCTAAATTTGTGAAAATTTAGTTTGCTGAGACCGACTCTTAACTGTGTAAGAATAGCTAAACCTTTGGGGTCATGAATCCCATAAGCTGGTTTTGAAGGAGGCCGAATTAGAGCTAGTATTTTTCATTTAAAAGCACTTAGCGAAGGTGCCTGTGTAGCTTCAGGGAGGAGCTTGTCCCATTCGTTCAAACAATTTGGGTAAAAGCTGTTTTTAAATCTCTCTGTTCTCGCCTTTATTTGCCAAATGACACGTTGCTCACGAAGAGAGTACATAGACCGTTGCAGTTGCGGTATATGATGCCTTTTATACTCTGGCGTAATGTTATTCACAATCTTATAAGACATGACAAGACGTCTACTCCATCGTCGCAGATTCAAAGATTCCCATCCGAGCTCATGGTACAGTTTCTTTCGGGATTTCCCCCTACAAGCACCAGTTATTGCCAATGCGGCAGAGTATTGAACCGAGTTTAGTTTCTCCATTTTGATGTTCAGTATAGTTGCATGACTAAATTCCCTTGTTTTCGCTGGGGTATATTGTGTAAGGGAAAACAAAAGCATGAGCCCCGTTCTCGGTATAAACACGGCACTACTTGTTGTGGCAGCATTTTCTTCCGATCTCAGAAACCTCTTCAGGTATTCAATCATTGATAACTTTTCTCAAACTAAGTTGTACGAAAGTTTCCCCATTTGAGCTGCTATTTTAGTAAAAGTATGTTTTATTTGATAAGATTTTAAAAGAAATCTGTTATACAATGCTCAACTTAGATTTGAGTATTTGTTTCATTTCTGTATCTGTGCGCATTGATTTTCTATAATCATTTTCCTTATAAGCGGAACACCTGAAATGCTCAAGAAAGAGGTGAAAACAGTTTATCAATGAAATCGTTACACCATTTCAAATTCAGCAAAATTCTGTTTTTAACTAAATTGCAACGAAGGGTACGGAGTTTGAAATCCACAAAGGGACCCAAGAAAAATCATATTTGGCTGTTTGTCTGTAAAAAGCAAGAGAATGCTTGATGTTCGAAGAAAAAGTATAGCACACAAGACGAAGTCCTGCGGTCCGCACTTTAACGTATCGTCGACTTTGAATACCAATTTAGGAAATTGACAAGCGATTGTATACCTTCACACTTGTGATGTAAAACATGGAAGGAATGAACGCATCTCCATCGTGAGAGTTCTCACCTTTGGAAGAACTTCTCCAGCACAAGATTTTGGACAAATCTATATTTCGGAGGTCTTTTGATGGGCGAAACAATCGCGTAAAATTATTCGGATCCAAGTGAGCCTTTAAGTATGAGATTATCCTTTACATCGCTTGAAACGATTTAGCGGTTGTTGTGGTGGAACTTTTCAAACCGGGAAAGTTTTTTGGGACACCCGGTATGATCTTTCGCGCTGAAACTTTATTGAGTTTCCCTTCTGTTTCAAGGTTGAAAGATAGTCTGTTAGCAAGTGAGATTCATGTAAAGACCAGCATGAGATTGAGTGTGACGTTTTTCTAAAAGTAGAAGGCAGCACTGTATTTTTCATTTGACCTCCATTCAGCATTGCAATATGGACAATTAAACAAATTAGAACCAAACATCGTGCATTTTACTCTTGTTTTCATCAAATGTAATGATGCATTGAACAAATTGATATGGATGATAAACCTTTTTGGTTGCTATTGCTGATGATTATTTTTGCTGTTTGCCTTTATATTTACAATGAGACTGTGACTTCCTCGTGTTGCTGATGCAATCAAAATTGTTATTGAATCAAATATGAAACAGTTTGTCGTGGTGATTTAGCAGTTCGATTTGATTATCATTGCTGATTCTAATCAATGTTGTTGGAAGCAAACCTTGAGTCACAGTAACTGAAACCTCATCACAAGCAACCAATCAGAGCCATTGCAGCCATCATAATTATTACGCCTTCAGAACTTAATGTCAGTGTTGATCTTCGCCGAATAACAGAGCCCATCATGTGAGGTGCCACCCAGAGCAGTATCGGGTGACCCAAAAAAAGTGACCTGATGCAATCCGTTATAGAAACACAATTAAGAGGCCGATTGAGATGATTCAAACACAGTTTTGTCGCTGACAGACTACGGTACATTTGGAGTATTTTTGGCAATTTTTTTAAGCACGGTAAATTTCCAGAATCAAGGATTTCGAGGACAATGGCGAGCCTCAAATCGTGGCAAAGTCGCCAAAAACAGGGGATCGATTTCAAGCCACTTCACATCACGAAAACAATGAGGAGTGTGTCCTACTGCAGGCTGGGAATAGGCATCCAGTCGAAATTTTCTAGCGAGCGTTCCTGGTCCCTAGGTACCTAAGCATTTGGTATTAATTTGCCTGTAGCTCATGGATTTTCAAAGATGTTAAATTTTCCACGCAATTCGAAATCTACAGGAATTATTTGCAGAAAAAGCAGGAGTATCCTTGTCCCTTGAGACAAGTATATTTTAGGTACCCAGGGACGATAAACTTGCTTTGAAAATTTTCGAATGAGTTGCCTATTACCAGTCTGAATTAAAGCACGTTCCTCATTGTTTTGAAAAACCCATAACGTAGCGTAGTCTTACAGCGACAAGATTACGTTTGAATCATCTCAATCGGCCTTTTAATTGTTTTTCTATAACGGATCGCGTCGGGTCACTTTTTTGGGTCACCCGGTATAATGAATGAAAATAAACTGCTTCTGACTGAAAATTGCACTTTAATGCTTCTGCTGACAAAAATGGTCGTTTGAGTATGATCAATGTTGTAGTCATGCTAAGTTTTCTTGTAATTATCAAGAAGTTGTCATTTTGTCATCATTTCAATCTCATGATTATTTTCTCAAAGCATAAACAGTCAATTGCTTTGCAAAAACTCTGAGCTGCACTCACTTAACCGTGTTAACAGCTAGTTGCAGACCCAGACGTACGTGGTTGTTAGACAATAAGTTTTCACCATTTTGCTTCAGAGGTTTTCTAATCTGTAGAGTTTTCTGGGCACCCGGTGAAAAAAAAACGTAGAAAAAGACAGAAACTCCACATTCCGAAGATTTTCTGTAAATTCCAAATAGTGGAACTTACTGACAAGAATTGTGGCTCCTTTGAACAATTTCTGGAACCAAAGTGTTGAAAACAGAGGTTCTTAGGATTAAACAGTGCAGCACGGGATTTTTGAAACGTTAAATGTAAAACGGCTTATCGATTTCCTCCTTTCGTAATTTATCATCTAGGTTGTGATTTATCGCTTTGTAGTTTCCTTCTCCCGCAAATGCACCATTTCAATCCCTACGCGTGGAAGTTGACGTGACTTGGAAAAATTATGTTGCCACCTCGAGGGACCTGGGGCAATTATGCCACTCAAACATGTGACCACCCTTGGAAGGCATAACGGCTCTGTCTTAATCACTGCAACCTGCTTCACGCGGGGATTAAATTGTCATTTGATATTTGGATATGCGAGAAACGAAATAAACTGCAAAGACTCCATGTATCGTACACAAATCTCATGTTGAATTCAGAGTTTCCTACAGCCCGTGGTTTCAGTGCTGTTCCGTCCGAAAGAGTTGATATTAAACCTCCTTGCAATACAACCTTGAAGTGAACTGTTTTTTTCGAAATGTTAATCTTCAACGACATCGCAACGTTTCGCAATTCTTTCAGAATTACTTGTTATTTGATGTTACATGCCTTTGTTATTAATACCCTGGTTTTGTTTTTCTCTCAAATTTCTTTAGAAGTCTGGAAAGCCATTTGCAGCGAAAGTATTTAATCAAATGGGACAGATGCGAGCAAAGCAAGTTCGCTTACGAGAAATAGAACTCCTGCGAAAGCTCAGTCATGAGAATGTTGTTACTCTAGAGGAAGAAGAATTTGAAGTAAGAATACTTTACGTTCTTCTTTTGACGTTGTTCTTCTTAAAGTTGCATCAAGCGAGTATAATCCCCGACTGTATCAGAAAGTGCGAACTTTGCAATTGCCTGTCCGTCCGTGGAAATGCGCAAAAGCTAAGGATGTTGCATCACAATCGTAACCGTCTAATGCACGCTTTCGTAGCACTGATTGGATGAACAGACAATGAAGAATGTTTTTATTAGGCATGCTTTATAATGGCAATATGCATCAAAGTTTGTAAATATGACATAATCTGACTACCGTTTTTCTCGAAAGAAACATAAATCCTTGTCAAACCTCATAAATCATAAATCCTTGTCAATCCTTGTCAATTACGTCATTCCGTACATATGAGCCTAAATAATTGGTAATCATTTGAAGGCCAGATCTTTCGTTAGTGATGTCATCCTACTTAGTCACATCCACGACAGTCTATCATTAGCAGACATTAATAGTCAATAATTTGTATGGGGCTCTCCCAACCAAAATAGGGTTAAGAATTATGAATGCCCTGTAAACTCTAGCGTCCATATCCGACTTATCACGAAACAAATACACCCAAAATACAGCATTTCTTGACATCCAATGGGAATCCAACTGTAGTATTTATCAGTTGAAATCGCTTATTCGTATCATATTTTATATGATATGGTTCGCTTTGGTAATGTTTACGTATAAATTTGCATTCCTTATGCTATGGACAATATCAGTGACATAAAATTATGCTTTGACTGCCTTAATTATATTCAAGCGAACCATACCTTTTATTTTCCAGATGTGTACAAGATCAACAGTTCTTATCATGGAACTCTGTGATACAAGTCTTTATAACATCCTTGAACTTCCTGAAAACTATTATGGACTGTCTGAAGTTGAATTTAAATGTGTCTTACTGGATGTGGGTATGTATTTATTGACTAAACCCGATATATATGATTTTGCAAAAACATGATAATAAAATCCAACTTTTACTCCTATACATGGTGTCTGCAGATGTGAAATGATTGTACTGAAATCCACTTTTTACTTCGATTTCAAGTCAGTCTTTAACGCAACTGCGTGAGTATTTACCAGGTGTCCCAAAAAGGTAACAGGTTAACAGATCTCATCGGCGCTAGCGCAAAGACGTTTGCCTTAATCTTTGTAGAATGATTCTTTAACTTATCCTCGATAGTTCATGAGAGTCGAGGACATATTTATCGTGAGCATCCAGATTCGCCCCTACCTGCGAACCAGAGGTTTTTGATTTTGGTCAATGTCGCAAGTGCGTCCTTTAGGGGGTATCGTTTATCCTAGACAGCGTAGATTTTCTGAAAAATGCTCAGGCACACATTTGAATATATATGTAAAGACGAAAATTGACGAGTATCACGATGAAGATAGTCACTATGGAATAGATTTCTTCATCCAACATTTATATGCAAAGAAAGGATGACTATTCAAACACAAGGGAGCATTTATAGGTATATAATGCTAGGAGATTTCTTTTCTTGGGTATATGCGATTGCTTGTTTCGTAATGATTCTGAGAATTCTACAAAAAATGCATTTTGTTCAAAGAATGAAGATTTCACTCACCACGCCCAAGAGAAAGCACTTCGCTAATGAATGACTTCTATGTGGCAGATGCGATTAAAGTTTTTGAATATTGAATCTTTGGGACTAAATCTGCGAATCTGATTACCAATTTCAGTTTGGATTTCTAGCAATATTTTCCCGAAGCACAAGATGTTTCTTGCTTGTTCTTTGTTATGATTGAGGAGGTTCCGCATCACTATGAATAAAGCCCCAAAGGCTCTGGTTTAGGGTGGATGCAAATTTAAATTTTAGATTTACCATTTCAACTCTTCTTGCACGAATGTCTGCAAGCAAGGCACCTCATTCATAGTTAGCAATTATGGGTTAGTTTGAAACTGTTTCTGATAGATTGAAGCTAAATTTTATTATCGCCATCTTGGATCCAGTTTGTTACTTTTTTCTGGGAAACCTAATAAATAGATTAATGCCCGATGAATGTGATCTGAGTTTTGGGAAGTTATTTTCATTCAAATATAAATATTTACAATACATCTTACATTTGACTATACCTGTTCTAAATACTATACAGCACTACAGGTACGATAACAAGAAGATCGAAAGACAATAATCATCCCATGGCCAATGTAAAACGACACGCAACGTTAAACTAACATACAAATACATTACAAACCATTAAAAATTGATCGAAAACGCATTAGATTCTGTTCCACATCAAATGTTAGGTAAGGATTGCGATGACTATGTCACAAGCGCAACTCTCTCGTTGATAGTAGATAAAATGCTTGAAAATGCTGGATATCTGACGTGAAAAGAATGCACAAGGGAAAAGAACTGAAAAAGGGGGTTGGTATGGTTGCTGAGTACTGAAGTCCTAAAAAGACCTTAATCAAACCGACTAGTTTCGTGGATATAACGTAAAGTTAATTCGAGTATTTTTCTGCAAAGGTCTTGATCACCATATAGTAAAAGCTGCACCAAAACCTTTTACATATTAATGATTTGTAGAAACGGTCGTAATGAAGCAACAATTCCATTGAGACGATCTTGGCGTTGAACATCAAAAGAAGGGTTGTGGTCCGTGTCATCAATGTTATGCGTCTTTGGGTCCATTGGTTTAATGGTATCTATAAAATTATGCTTGAATTTGTGGAAATTTAACATGCTGATGCCAACCCTAAGTTGAGTAGGATAGGATAATCCTATTGTATTGTGACTTCCAACGACAGATTTGGAGGGGGACGGATTATCTATAAGAGTTTTCTCTTAAAACAGCAATAGAAGGTGCAAGCCTCAATTCAGACTCGAGCTTATTCCATTCGAATAGACAGTTTGGATAGGAAGTGGATTTGAATTTTTTGTCCTCGCCTTTACACGCCCAATGACGTTCTGGTCACGGAGATACTACGGCGACTGATAAAGAGGGGGAATTGGATGTACTTTATAATCAGGCCTAAGGTTATTCACAAACTTGCACGGCAAGGTAGGGCGTCTACTCCATCTTTGGGAACTCGGTGGCACCCAACCAAGCTCTGTGTACAGCTTCTCTCGAGATGTTCCCCTCCATGTTCATGACAGAGCTAAACCAGCAGAATACTGAACAGAGTCTAAGTCTGTAATTCTTTTCAGTAACTTACCAGTGATGCAAGTAGTAGCACATAAGCATCTAGTACTAGTCCTGGACTAAACGTTAGCTTTTCCACCCATGTTAAATCAGCTATATCCAAAACTAGGAAAGGTATTGGCATGTTGAGGCTTCTCTCTAGCTATCTGCCTAGGAACACCCTCAATGACCTATGCAAGCTCTATGTTTAGCCCCATTTGGATTACGGAGACGTTATGTACCATGATCCACAAAACATGTGCGAGTTCAGTGGTAATACCACCTTGTCTAACCAAATGGAAAAGATAGAATCTGTCTAATACCCTGCTGCCTTAGCTGTGTCGGGAGCATTGAGAGGAACATCTAGAGAGAAGTTGTACGCTGAACTAGGATGGAAATCGTTAAGTCTTCGCATGTGGAGTAAATGCCTTACTTTGTTCTTCAAAATTGCAAACAATCTCATTCCAGACTATGCAAGGGATGCAATCCCACAAAATCAGCAGTTTCATTACTCTCTTCGCAAACTTGATGTAATCGGGCAAATAAGGGCAAGGAGTGAAAAATTTAAAGCCAGCTTCTATCCCCATTGTTTGTCTGAATGGAGTAAACTTAAACCTGAGATAAAACTTGCACCATCTGTTCTTGTATTCAAGAGAAAGCTGTTGTCAGTCATCCGTTCCCTGGGAAAACCTTTTTATGGGATCCATGACCCAAAAGGCCTTTCCTTTTTAACTCAAATGAGAGTCGGTCTCAGCAAGTTAAATTATCACAACTTTAAACATAATTTTAGAAATACTACCATGGTCATAAAGATTTCCCCTTACTCAGTGAATAGGCATATCCTTGAACTTATATTTAATTTTATGTATAAAACTGGTCGATGCGATAGAAGTTTTGTACCCCACCCCTCCATAAGCCACCCAGTCGTGGCGTAACAATTTTTTTCAACTTTAACTTTCTTTTTGCTTTTATCGTAGATATTTTAGTAGTACCGTAGAGCAATTTGTAAGTAGCATAATCAGCAAACTTTATCGTAGTTGTTCGTATAGTTCCATGTCTTTATGTTATGGTCGTGGTGCTGTCATCCATCTCTGTTCCCATGGCATCGTCTTGTAGTGTTATCAAATATGAATCAACCTTTGCTAGTTGGAAGCAACGTTACAACATCAACATATGCTATTGGTAAACGCTGCTGTCAAATGCTTAACCGTCGATTCACATCTGGTGACCCGTTGATCAATTTCATCAAAGAAGTGACCTTTTAATAACTTCTGCACTATGCCTTTAGAAAATGATCTGTTAGTTTTGCTTGGATAAGCAAGTTTGATCGATATTCAGCTTGGTAGTTTTTTAAGAGACATTCTGTATTTGAAGATGTTAGATTCATAAGTTAAATTGCCAGGAGTTACTATTGACTCTCCGCTGAAATTTGATGATCATGTAAAAGCCCTCTGCCAGAAAGCGAACAGGAAAGTGAGAGCTTTGCGTACGTGGCTCCCTATGTTAGCCACGAAAAGGGTAAGATCATCTATAATTCCTTTTGTTGTGTCTGATTTCAATTATTGCCCTATGATCTTGATGCATCATTGGAAGACGCCAAGCAATCAGGTAGACTGCGCCCAAAAGTAAGCGGTCAGAATTTGGCATAATGACGTCAATAAGCCATTTGAAGTACTTCGTGAAAGAGTAGGTGAACGAAAAGGGCACGTAAAGAATTTGCAAGGATTGATAATTCAGATCTTTAAGGTACTTAAAGCAAATGTCGCAAAGCTTGTACCGAAAGGTTGAACTTGTTACTTTGTCTTGCATAACAAAAAGAGGTTCATGCAATAGTTTCTAAGCTGTAGAGTATTTGAAGCATCTGAGGTTCACACTTATGACCAGTTAGAGTTATATCAATTACTATAAACAACAATTAATCATCTTCACAGCTAGTTATTAAATGTTATGCTGCTTTGTCTGTGAAATATTACTGCAGTGTACTGATCGATTTCTTGAGCGTTGTTCCTAACATCAGCATTGATGGCAACATCCTCCATATCTTTTTTTGTTTTACAGCCCGAGGAATGAAATACCTGAGGGAGCATAACGTTGTGCACAGAGACGTCAAGCCAGGCAATATATTGAAAGTCAGATCTCCCGTAGGAAGGTAGGTTTGCCATACTAACCGTTGTAACTTTTAAACATCTTACGGTCCCACCGCAGAGCTCCACATTCTATGCCATGCTCATTCTGTTGATGGTTTAAAGAAATTATTTGTTTCACATATGGTAAATGAGCAAGCTGTGTTTGGAATTGATCACAAAAATTAGCATTACAAAGTAAATCAGATATCAGACTGATCGAAAGGAAGTATTTTTGCAAATTTGAATCATCCTGTTGATCAAATTTTCGGAAGAAGCAGTTTAATGATACCAGCCATATGTATACTGATTTGTACTGGGTATGAAAGTTCGAAATGTAAAGAAAATATGTCTGTTGCATTATGACAAACCCGGCACCAAAGATATCATAAAGTTTGCATGATCCTATCCAGACTGGGCTTTTTGAGCTTCTAGAAGACTGGGGGGGGGCACTCCAAAATCGCCATTCCTCTGTTTGCTCTGATGAAATTGACGATGCAGATAGCAGTGCTTATGATGTATCATTTACTTAAAAAGTTCAAAAAATAGATATGGCTTCATAATTATGACGTCACGAAATGGGCAGGGGTGCTCAGAAACTGGGAAATCGCCTTATTTAAAACATATGCCACTTTCCAAGATTGATTCATGCAGCTAAACTATGTGAGGCGAAGTATTGTTAGAAGGTGAAAATCTACTTAAAAATTGGAAAATTTGACTTTAAGCAAATCCAACATGGCGGACAGAGAGATTAAAAATCTTTGTTCTCGGAAAAATGACAAATGCAGCCATAATAGAAAATTTATCCATATATATCTATCTATAAAATTTGTCCAATGATCAATGATTGTATGCGTCATTAGTCTTTTACTAAAATTTTTTGAGATGTTTGTGTGAAAAATGCCGACATCAACAAATTTTTCTAGCTGATCCCCTTTTTGATGATTCTCTGGGCAAAGAAATTGGAAGGGAAGGAGGAGGGGGAAGTAGAAGGTCGAAGTAAGTAATTTGGTGTCAATATTGAGAATTTCTTGACAAATTGATTTAGTTTCTCAAGATATGCATGAAAAACTGATTGTGGTTACTGTAACACTTGAGAAAATTTATAGCTTTTGATATGTGCACACACAAAATACATCAATTTTGCGCAAACTTGCAACAAAATTACGCAA
Source organism: Aurelia sp. 4 Dawson et al 2005 (assembly GCA_964019985.1). Taxonomy (NCBI): domain Eukaryota; kingdom Metazoa; phylum Cnidaria; class Scyphozoa; order Semaeostomeae; family Ulmaridae; genus Aurelia; species Aurelia sp. 4 Dawson et al 2005. The sequence continues at coordinate 9,820,296 of OZ026508.1, read as the reverse complement.
ATTAGGTAAAAACAACCCTATTGATAAGCTCTTATCTTTCCATTGGTGCTGACAAATTTTTACGGTCAAACTATCCTTGCAGAAAGCCTACACTAAATATTGCCATTTTCTTGAATATGACATCATTGATAAAGTCACGTGTCATATAATTTGTCTATTGTCCACAGAAAAAACTTACAGATACCTTACATATCACAAATACAAGAAGTAAGAAGGCTCAAAGGACTATGATGGGAATTTGAGTTATACTCAAAAACGGCTCACAGAAGAGTTAGCCCTGACTAGCTTGAAAAAACGGCCACCACCCAACCCGATGAAATTTTTTTCAACATTTCAAACAATGTCACACTTTGCTTGGATAGAAACCAAAAGTCGAAGAACAATGGGATTGTTCAATGTGCCAATTTGGAGCAATGCTATGTTAAGTAGGTGGGGGGGGGAGGCACCAAGTCTGGATAGGGTTAAAGAAAATTCTTACAGCATTCGAAATTGGACTTTTGTTTGCGTTAGAATCATTGCGAATCACGAGCGTTGCATCCTAAGCTATCCAAGTCGCTGAAGTGGCCACAGAGGTGAAGTGAAATCTCTGGCCAAAGATAGAACAGCAACGCAGTGAGTGGAAGAAACTAATGAAAGGCGGAATCGATTTAAATTCTATGGACATATTATCGGTTGACAATTCAACACCTGAAGCTTTTTATCTCAACCAACCAGCTTGCAGTTTCTTAACTAGATTTTCCCTTTGTTACAGTTCTGTTTACAAGTTAACCGATTTTGGAGCTGCAAAGCAGTTGCAAGATGCAGATCAAAGTTTTATGTCTATTTATGGCACGGAGGAATATCTTGTAAGTACTGATACCAAATTGTAAGTACTGTAAGTACTGTTATTACCAAAATGGTCTGGATCCCGGACAATTGCTCACTTTATGGGCGATCTACACTGCAAGCTTATCGACCAAAGTTGCAAAGTCAGTCCCACTGTCCGTCTCAATCAGCTGAAATACGTGCCTCCGAGATCTGTTTACCTAGCCAATCAATCAAGTGTCCCTACAAGAAGCTCCCCAAGAGAACTTTTGCAATATATTGGCTGACATAAACAATGTTGAGACAAACAATTGCATTGACAATACTGTTTATATGGAAGGCGCGAGAGTAGGAGGAAATTTAGCAGGCAACTTAAACGCTACAGAACATATGATTTTGACAATGAACCAGCAAGAGGTGCAACTATTGTTGACAGAGACCTGCAAGCAGGTCAGGTGATCACTGATGAACGCAGTGACCAGCGTGCGGAACAGCTAATTGATGATGAACAAAAAGTATTGCCGCTTGGTACACAAGATGATGACAATAGCATTATGGATAGGAATTGGTGCAGAGTTGACATTTCAAACATACTGCCCAATAGGACTCGTTCAAAATCAGTGACATAGATAAATATATGGGAAGGGGATAGTTTTGTCCCCAGTTAGGTCATTCTAGGTGTGTGCATGCTGAAGATCGATCGATGTCTGAAGTTTCTTACTTGCTTGATATCTGGTCTATTACACTGCCAGAGCTATTTATTAGCCCTTTGCCATGTTTACCAATGTTTTCTCTGAATTCGTTCCAACCGCTTCCTGTTTTGGCATTGAAATCTCCTGCAAGTATTACTGCATATAATAAGATGTTGAGAATGACGTATGGCAATAGTTTCAAGAAATGAATATAACTTTACGTGTCAGTTAAACTAAAATGCCAGGGATTAAATGCACTAAACGTATCGGCCATAACCCTTCGTCAGTATTACTGCATCCCTCTGGGGTGTTTTTATCAAGTATGGTTTGAATTGTCTAATAGAATTCTTCTCGCAGTTCAGGGTTTCCTTCCGAGCTTTTTAAAGTGTGCGCATAGGCTGATATGATCGTTGCTCTGTGGTCTCTTTTATAGCCTTACAAATCCTGTCCATTATTACAAATTACATTATTACATTACAAATCCAAAGGCTGGTTGCAGGCTTTTCTTGACGAGCAGCCCGGTACCTTGCGAATGTGAGTTCTCGTTGTTTGTCGAGGTAACGATGTATTCAATATTTTCATCCTTATTTTTCTCTCTTAATTCCTCCAAAAGTGTTGGTCGCCAACGTGTGTCCCCGCGATTGTTATGATATCGAGTTTGTAGGCCAGTGTATCTTTCACTAATGTATTTTGTTCTGCTTCGCTCTTAATTGCACGTACATCGAGAGAGTATTCAGGTGGAAAGCGCAGTTTGACGAGAAATCTCAGGATGAGGCAAGCGAAGACAATCATTGTGAATTTTTTAATCATCATTAATCAGTTGAAATCATGTTTGACAGATCCAGTAAATTGAGACAAATCCATGGTAAATTAAGAAATTAAGAAAATTAAGAATAAGACATAATCAGTTTAAGAATAAGACATAATTCGAACCATACTTGGTTCATCTTCAGCAAATAATTAGGCGTTAAACGGTAAATTTATACCCTAAGACAAACAAGTAATTTGAGGTAAACAAGCGTGAGTAACATTTCCTACGGGAGGGGGAACCCGGGGCCTAAGTCCCAAGTGAATAAAAAAGGTACATCAAAGGAGAACTAAGGGGATAGAGGACTGCTGGGAATTGAGTTCAGGTCGATCTCGTAAAATCAAAGGGCTTTCGTGAATAAGCAAGTCAAATTCATTATTGGCTCTGTCCAAAATAGAGAAATCATTAACCGACGCGGCGTGTCCTGATTGGTTAATATGATCCCTGATGGCAGAGGAACTCCCTTTTATTTGAAGACCAGCTTTGTTGATTCCCAAGTGCTCTCTGCATCGAGTAATCAATTTACGTGATGTTTTTCCATAGTACGAGGCATGGCAGCCAGGACACTGAAACTTGTAAACAACAGAAGAGCGCATGGTAACAGGAAAGCGGTCTTTAAACGGAAAGAGGGATCCAATGCATTTTGGGGACCGAAAAATAACCCTGAGTTGGATATTTGGATAGCATTTTTTAATGATTCTACTTAGCCTAGTCTTGATTTGCAGACTGTACTGCCCAAGGAAAGGAATGCAAAATAAGAAGGGGACTTTATTATCCGCCTCTTTTGGGGGGGTTGGGCCTAAATTGGCGATCCAGAAATTTTTTGATAATACGATCAATAAGGCTTTTAGGGAAGCAATTCTCAGTCAAGATTTTCTTGATGCGAACAATTTCTTCATGGAAATTGCGGTATGAAGAGCAAATGTGGAAGGCGCGATAAACTAGAACCCTAACTAGGTTAATCTTGTACTTGATAGGGGCTAGGCTAGTGAAGTCAGTATAAAGACCAGTAAATGTCTTTTTCCTGTATAAGCTAGTTGAAAAAGTATAATCATCATGAGTAACAAGTACATCCAAAAATGGCAAAGCATAATCCGACTCTAATTCATAAGTAAATTTAATATTAGGATGTTGACGATTTATAAGAAAATTTTTTCAAGAAAACTATATATATGATCTCTATTTCTAAATAAGCAAAATGCATCGTCAACATACCTACGATATAGTACAGGCTTATATTCAGAAGGACAGTTGGCTAGATATTTCTTTTCTAGAACATTCATAAAGATGTTAGCAAGGGTTGGCCCAAGAGGTGACCCCATAGCAACACCATCAATTTGGTCAAATAGTTGTATGTTGAAGACAAAATGAGTGTCCTTAACTGCAAAAGTCAGTAATTTACGAAACTGTGAAGGGTTGAGAGAACAGTCCCTATACTCCAAGTTTTCAGTGTCTTCAAACAATAATTCAATGCACAAGTCAATGCATTCATCCAGTGGAATATTAGTAAATAAGCTGGATACATCGAAGCTAGACATAACAAGATCTTCATCCTTGTGAAAAGATGTTATTTCAGATACAAAAGAAAAAGAATCCTTTACGGTATATTCATTGCAAGTAAAAGGCTTTAAAATCGGTACAAGAAACTTAGCCAACTTATAATTATATGTGCCAATTGCAGAAAGGATAGGCCTAGCGGGGCAGTTTTCTTTGTGAACCTTAGGCAGACCATACAGTACTCCCGGGGTACTGCCAGTAGAGAGAAGTTCTCGGTACACAGATTCAGAAATAGCTTTATCTTTCAAGAGTTTGTCCCTCAAAAAACGTATAAGTTTATTCTCACGTTTTGCGCAAAGATCCAGCATATCACAGTCCAGTTTCTTAAATTTGGAAGTATCCGATAATATTGTTTCAACCTTCTGAATATAATCAAACTTATTTATAATGACCACTCCATTGCCTTTATCGGGACGTAAAATAACAAGGTCCCTATTCTTAGATAAATTCTTAAGAGCTGCTAATTCAGCTTTACTTATATTCAGAGGAAACTTTCCAAGATCATATCCATAATATGACGCTAGTGCTATGCTCTTGAGTCTGGTTTTAACATAATCAAAATTGAGCTCTTCTTGAGCAATAGGCCTATTCTTCAGGTCTCGTGCTAGTTTTTCAAATGGAGTGAGGAAGTCACAATAGTCCAATTTGTCAGGACGAATACTAAATTTTAGACCACGAGAGAGGACTTTCTTTTCCACGGAGTTTAGAGCATAGTCAGAGTAGTTAAATATGACTTTATCAGGGTCAATACCCGTAGCCAAATATTCCTGCTTAAGGTTATCTAATTTACGATTCTGGACAATTTCAACCCTTTTCATCGATTTAGTATTAACAGATGTGATAAAGGCAATGATACGATTAAAGTCAAACCATGAGTAGATTGATCGCAACTGTTCTTTTGATAACTTCGAGAGAGCCTACTGACGGCTTTTTCATTAACTTAGGCTCTTTGCCCATGAAATATTTGTAAACGAATTATTAACAATTTAGGCTTTCCCTTCTCCAAAAAAAACCCTGTTGAGGTCGACCGCAGCCACGCTAGCCGTCCGAAAAAAGGAAAATATGAAAAGTGACTCTGCCAGCTGTTTTGAGGCAACGAAGGAAATGAATAACAGCAAGGAATAGAAGCCTCTTATTGTTAAAGTCTCACTATACGTCCTGAGATTTTGCAGAAATCGATAGAGATTATTTTTCTCAACCAGAAACAGAAAAAAATTTTTCTTTAGGACAGCACAAATTGTAGTAAGTAGTATTATCGCAGAAGACTTCCTGCATGAATGAAGGATTCGGACCATTTCTAGTTTTGTACATCTCAGTCATAAGTATTTTCAAATTCTTTGTATGAATAGTAACTGCACTGTCCTTCTGTAATAGCTCACTAAACGTAGATTCAGTATCCTTGTAAGTAATTCTTAATGCCCTTTCCTGTATTTTGTTGATTTTTTGGTTGAGCTGTCTGCTGTGAAACGTCCAAATTCAAGGACAGTATTGAAACTGACTGCTAATGAATGCCCTCATGAGGGCTCTTAGTTTTGCTCTAATCCATGTATGGTGATATGCGAGCGAGTGTATACAGTTTATTGGTAGCATTTTGGCACAGTTTGGAAACATGATTACCGAAGGAAAGTCTGCTATCAATTTGAACTCCAAGTAGCTTCTCTTCAAGCTATTAGGGAGTTAACGAAAGGAGGACCGCAACTTTAAAGTCAACTTCGTAATGTCACGAAGTTGCTGTCGAGGTTCTGATACGAAGTGTCGTTACGAGCAATTAAGGAAGGAAGACGTCAACTGAAACACTAGATTATTTTGGCGGGAAAGTTTCACACCAAACGTGCACCTCTGCTATCACTTTTCAAAAGTCTGAGACAATTTTTCGCAATTGAAATCACTTGAAGTGCCGAGCTTCAAGGAAAATAGAATTGCTTTGCTCTTCGTACACCAGCAGAAGTTGATTAACAATGAGGAATTTCTACTATTATGTGATGTAAACACATCCACAAGCTGCACTTATCCGTATTGGGCCTCTGAAAATTTGAACTGGATGATTTGTCAGATGATGAATGCAAATCAGAGTTCAGGTTTTTTCACAACGACATATATTTACTAATGGCTGTCATGCAAATCCCCCAGGAAATCATTTGCTACAATGGATTGCATGTTGATGGGATTGAAGCCCTGAGCATACTGCTGAAAAGGTTTGCATACCCCTGCAGATATGTTGACTTGATACCAAGATTTGGTAAGCCTGTTCCCCAATTGTGTTTGGCATTAAACCATGTGATGAATTAAATTTATGATCAATGGAGCCATTTGCTAACAAGTTTTGAGGAGCCTTGGTTGTCTCCAGCAAATATGCTCCAATTTGCTCAAGTTACCCATGGAAGGGGTGGCATTGCAAAATTGTTGGGGCTTCGTTGATGGTACCGTTCGACCAGTTTCTCGTCCTGGTAGGAATCAAAGGGTCCTTTACAATGGACATAAGCAGATCCATTCCATCCAATTCCAATCAGTGGCAGCACCTGACGGGCTTGTTGCAAATCTGTATAGACCAGTGGAAGGGAAACGCTACGACAGTGGTATGCTAGCCCAATCTAGACTGCTTGATGAATTGCGGCAACATTCACATGATCCTGCTGGAAATAGTCTCTGTATTTATGGTGATCCAGCCTACCCACTACGACCACACCTTCAAGCTCCATTTAAAGGTGCAAATGTGACCCCTCTGCAAAATGAGTGGAATAAATCAATGAGTCGATCTCTGTTGAATGGATTTTTGGCGATATTGTTACATTTTTAAAATTTTGGGACATCAAGAAGAACTTGACAGTGCAGCTGAGTGCGGTTAGCAAGATGTACATTGTTTGTGCACTTCTTCAAGATGCAAGAAGTTGTTTGTACTGTTCTATCACATCAGAATATTTTGGTATCAACCCACCACAAATTGGAGATTACTTTATTTGAAGAAAAATAACGTTTTGTTGTTTTTTTACTTTGTGATGTAGAATAAAAAGATGAAAAAATTAACTTAACCAAATAGGAACAAAAAAGTTTCAATGAAGCTTCTCTGCAAACTAACTTGAAAGCATATAATAAAGATCTGATCTTTACAAGCAAAACACTTTTATTTATTTATTTTATTTATCTTATTTATTTAAGTTGTTTAGGGAGGGTTGCCCTTCAACCGAAGTTGTTTTTCAAGGGGCCCTCCAATAAAAACTAATTACAATATACAATTAAAATACCAAAAAATAAGAACCCATAATATTAAAAGCCTATTTACAACAAAATGATATTTACAATAAAAAAGGAAATAATCAACCCTGTATTGATTTTTTTGAAACCACCCAGGGAGGATGCCGTCTTAGACTCAGCAGGGAGGCTATTCCATAGTTTAGCTCCCCGGAAAGAAAAGCATTTTTGTCCATTTGCTGATCTTGCTGATCTTCACTTTTTATAAGAAACTAGTTTCCAAGACACCAGTGCTCTGGGTGACAAATCATAGGTGCAAGAAGCTTGTCTGTGGTCTGTACCAGAAAATTCATGCACCAAGCAAAAAGTAGCCTGCGCGCGGACTTTGGTTACTGGGGAGGAGAGAAAAGAAAGAAACTACAAAGTCTGCGCAACGTCGTGAGTTTTCTTGTTTTGAAATTTTCAGTGTGATTGTGCAAGCGAGAAGCCTTTTTGTTTTCTCTTGTTATGAAAGCCAATCAATATCGAGCCCTCAAAACCCCGGACCCAATAGATTTAGCGGATTACAATCGATATTGTCTTTTTAAAAGCGAGACAAAGGGTTCATTGTAGTCACAGTGCTCAGTTGTTGAAAAAATTAGCGAATTATGAAGGGGATCTGAGATGATCGTCGTGTAAATATGTGAATGAAAGAGGAAGAATTACAATATTCAGAGAGGCCTAGAACTCGTCCAACTCATTTTCAACACAAACAGGATCCTTGTTGAGCACAATACTGTGATGAAGAAATTTTTCAAGGAAACCTGCATGTACTGCAAAGCTCCGACCGGGTTTTCTTGGTGTTGAGCAAGAAATAGGTCCTGACAAGGTTTGTTCTGATCGAATTCTTTTCAGTAACAGTGTTTTCTACTGAATTAGCAGAGTCTACCCGCGTTTTGACAGCTAATGAGCCTTGGGTTTTCCTGTTGTCTATTTGACTAGTCATTGTTTTCGCTGTGCAATGAATCGAGTAACTTTCTTCACTTCTTGAACAAATTAATGTAACAACGAAAACATATTTTTATAACAATTTTACAACTGGAGGAACCAACGTCATCGACGAGATTCCTATCAGTCTCGAGTTTGTTGAAAGTTTCTTTGGCGACGCTCTCTCAAAATTACGCAATATTGTGGCAAGTATGACATGGCGGTCATGTGATCTAGAACAAGAAAACTCACGCCGTTGCGCAAACTTTGTAGTTTCTTTCTTTTCTCTCCTCCCCAGTAACCAAAGGCTGCACGCAGGCTAGCAAATAGGAACAGCTTTAGTAACTATTTATGCCAAATAGTGAAATTTTTCATGTAAATTAGGAACTGTTAGTACTTAATGCTGATCCAAGTTTCTTATAAAAAAGTGTAACAAACACTCAACCAAAAGTTAACGTAATATGTACAGTACAGGCTTTGATGAGCTTTGCATAAAATGATTTTTTTTCACCAAAGAATTTTCGTTTATAAAACTTTATAACATTTCATATGGCTCAAGAATTCATATAATGATGTACTGTAAATGTGCACAAGGCCTGTACTGCACAAAACTAACAATGAAAAAATTTTGGTCAGAACTTTGTTCCAAACATTAACGATTTAACAGCATCTCAGTTTACTTACAAATTGTAACTTTGGAAACAAAATGATGAATAGAGCTTCATCATAAGTAAATGTAACTCCTTTTGTTGATAAATTGTGTTTTTATTGTTCATTATTTGGCAGAATTCGCTGCAGGAGAGACAACAGGAGTATATTTTGTTGTGTTTGATCATGTTGTCTTCTTAGTTGCTCAGCTAATGCATTTTGTTGTTCCTTTTGCAATTGAAGCTCCTTTTTTTAACGAAATTTCTTCCCTTTTAATTTCATCATCTTTAATGGCTCTTTCTCTCAAGTATTGCATTGTCTCTTACCTTCCTGGTCTTATCTTCCGCAGTTTTCTTCCTTTTACATGTTTCTCCAAAGCTTTCTAAGGAAACCTATCTCATTTCTTCAGCTTGTAAGACTTCTTCATCTTGCTTTTTCTTTTCCCTTGACACAGCTTCCTGATGCGAAGTAGCTGCTTCTTCAAACTGCTCAACAACTTCACGTATGCCAACAAAGACCTCGTATTCCTCTGGACCTGTTCCAGATGCTCTTCTGTCTGCATTGTTTTCTTTCTTCAACCGTTTTTCAGAACTTTATAGCGTTCTCTCACAGACCTTGCATCCAATGGCTTAAACCTTGGTTCCTGTAAACTTGTCAAGCTCTCTGAAATTCGTGTCCACACCATACCCCTTTCTGGTGAGCCATGCCTATGCTGCCATGGCTGGAACAACGGGATTTCCCTCACTAGGGCAACATCATGCTCTTTGAGCCATTGGATTGGTTTTCTGAAGTGGAAGGAAAAGGGTGGCAGTACAGTTAAAGGCAAAGTATAGTAATAAATATTATAATAATTTATTTATTTAAGGTTGGCATGATAAAAATAGTTAAAAAAACTAATTAAGGCCAACCATTTAACAAAAGTGATACTGAATAGTTCTATTTACATGTTTTTTATAAAAATCCTAGATTATTTACATAGGTCTTACACAATCTACAGTTGCAATCGTTGAAATGATGTTTTTTTTATTTTCGTCTTAAATTCCGTCAAGGTATGAGACTCCTTTATTTCTAGCGGCAACGATTGCCGGAGTTTGTGCCCAATGTACCTGATTGTCTGTATGCTATACGCATTTGTGCGTGGCATTGGTACCGACAGGGGGTGATTACATCTCAGGCTATATGAGATGTTCTTCTCGACAAAGATTTCACCCATGAATTTAGGATTAAGGTCATGTTTGGTCTTACAACTCTCTGTAGTTAGCAACTGTAGATTTCTTTGGTGAATGGTGACTGAGGCTGCCTTTATCAACAATTCTTCAAAATTTGATGACATATCCTTGAAAGCGATTCTTGAAGCTCTTTCATGAATTTTATTTATCTTGTTGTTCACGTTTCTATCATGAAACATCCAAATTACGGGACAGTAGCTAAACTGAGACAATATAAAAGCATTCATCACAGTCTGTAATTTCTCCTGGTCCATGAATTTTGCAACTCGTTCGAGCGCATGAAGCTTCTGGCCAGCTTTTTTGCATATATTTCCGACGTGACACTTGAAATCTAAGTTTTTATCGAGTGTTATACCAAGGAGCTTTTCTTTGTCAGATTGTTCTATACAGGATGTGCCTATGTTCACTGAAGTGCTGGACGACTTACTTCCGAATAACAAAATGACATTTCGCATCATTTAGCTTCATATGGTTGTCAACAAACCACTTGGAAAGGCGGCTAGCATCCGCCTCTAACTTATATTGAACATTATTTACGTCAGAATCGCATGCAAAGATAGTCGTATCATCTCCATAATTGCAGACCTCAGTGTCATTCACCGAGAAGAAAATATCATTAATAAATATATTGAATAGAAGGGGTCCCAAGACTGAACCTTGCGGAACACATTTCGTTGATTCCTTCCATGCACTGAATGATCCATTTACCTTGACCCTCTGTTTTCTTTCATTGAGATAGCTGTAAATGAGCTCAAGTGCACTTCTGCTAAAGCCATATGCATGGAGCTTAGCAATAGGTAAATCATGATCAAGGCAATCAAATGCTTTAGAAAGATCCATAAGAAGCGCCCCTGCATGACCATTTTTATCAAGAAACTCCCTGCATTTTCAATAAGTCTCATAAGTGCATGCTGTGTGCTATATCCTTTGCGAAAACCACAAAGATACATAGACATTAATGGTTCCATAAATCGTTGTCAATTTGCTCACAGCAAGACAACATCTGCAAAGTAGATAGAAAGAAAACCTGCTTCATTGTCGTCTTCCTTGTGAATTATTTGTAATTCCATCAATTTGGTTTCATTCACACTCCATCCCAAGCGCAGGAATTAAAAATCTTGGCAGTTGTTTCGATACTTTGCTCCAACTTTCATTCGTAACCGACAATCTTCCTATTGATTTCATACTGGAAATTGTGTTCAAATGTCTAAAGAAACTGATTCTTGCCTCTAAAACTGCCACCAATCATTCATTCCAAGCAACTGCGAGGAGACTACATGAACACTTGTGGTCCTATGTATATGCATCCTTTTCCCGTTGAAATTTTCAAAAAATTAGATATACTCGAGCGTGCAATGCTTTTTTATTGGGGGTACCCCAAATGGCCTAAATCTAGCTGCGAAACGTGGAAGTAATAAAATGACGGCATCTGATTGGTCAATTTTAGGAGAAAACGCGATCTGATCAGAGGATGAGTCAGCGCCCTAGGGAACGTCGGACAAAAGAAAAGATTTGGCGGCTATGTTGTCGGCAAACCATTCTTAGGCTACACTATGGTCAGTTTCAAGACTACGAGAAATATTTTCCAGGTTCTTATCGCAGGCATAGATTGTAGTATCATCTGCATAATTACATTATCCGAGTTTTGGATAAGGAGTGAAAGATCATTTATGTTGATGTTGAATAGCAGAGGCCCTAATACTGACCCCTGAGGATCACCACGTGTGACGCTTTTCCAAGAACTGAATGACCCATTTACTTTGACTCTTTGTTGCCTATTTGTGAGGTATTCGTTGATTAGTGTTAATGCTTCGTGAGAGAAACCGTAGGCATGCAATTTGGCAATTAAAAGATCATGTCTGATACATTCAAATGCCTTGGAGAGATCCATCAATACAGCCCCTGCCACTGTGATCCATTAGGCCCGTTTTATCAAATTAATGCCGAAAAATAAAGTTCTTAATCATAATAAAATTTTAGACTTGTGACATGAACCATAACCCAGGGGTTCATGCGCTGCAAAAATTTTCGAGATCAATCAACCGAAGGCGAAGATATTGATTTTTGAAGTTGGGCCTAAATCAGATCTTTGTTTCCATGACCGTAGGAGGCATGGCACTGCTTTGACAGCAAATTACTATTCATTGTATCTACGCTCAGACTTCACTGATCTCTTTCATTTTAGTCTCATTCTGATCCTCTAAATGTGTACTTTGAGGCAATGTAAAGCATGCTAAAATATTTTGCCTTTTATGGCCATTTTTAGACGATTTCACAAAGGTATTTTTCAATAAAATTTTTGTCTTCAAAAATCAATTGTAAATTAAGAGCTGAAGGCAAAAAAAGTATGTTTTGCTATACTCTTCAAAATATTTTCAAAAATTAGATACGCCTTTCTAACAAGTTTCTACCAAAGAGCTGTTGCCAATTCGCCTCCAAAAAATTTTAACAACTATCTTAATTTTACAAGTTTTGTACGTAATTTTAACATTTTTGCACATTTCACAATGAAAAATTAGATAAAGTCAAGCGGAAAGCTTTCCAATTGTTTGAAACAGATGCAGAGTCACAGGGAAGGCAATTTATTTGTCCTTTAAGCCTGCTAAACCCTCAAGTCAAACAGTTTAAAGGCCAAAATGGTACTTTTCAGCCATTTATCCCTAAAATAATTCACAAATTCTAAATTTTACAAAAATTTTAACAAATAAAGCCATGCGAAGTGTTTCAAATGTTAGTAATTATATTATTTTATATTTTGGTAGTTTCATACCTTTTTGTTCAAAACCATTATTGAAAACACACTTACACGTTTTTGTTTTCCTCAAAATTTTCACCGCCCTTCGGCGGCCTCTTCAGTGAGAATTGGTGAGAAAGGGTACAACACACGGGATCAGTTGAGATCGCTAGCGCTAAGCGCTAGTGAAAGAAAATATATTATTTTAACATTTAGGCAAGGCCTGGCAACCTTTATACCCTTCACTGGATGTTTGTTAAAGTTTAGTGGTTATTACATGCAAAAATCTTAGAACTCAAATTCAAGACTTGTGAAATGAAAATAGTCATAAAAATTTTTGGGTTCGAACTGGCACCAGCCCTTTGACAGAAACTTGTTAGAAAGGTGTTTCTAATTGCTGAAATTATTTTGAAGAACATAGCGAAACATACTTTTTTTGTCTTCAGCTTTTAATTTTACAATTGATTTTTGAAGACAAGAAATTTTTAGAAAACTACCATTGTGAAATGGTCTAGAAATGGTCATAAAAAGGCAAAATATTTTAGCGTGCTTCACGTTACCTCAAAGCACACATTTAGAGGATCAGAATAAGACTAAAATGAAAGGGATCGGTGAAGTCTGAGCCTAGATGCAAGGAGTTGTAATTTGCTGTTAAAACAGTGCTATGCCTCTTCCGGTCATGTAAACAAAGATCTGATTTAGGCCCATCTTCAAAAATCAATATCTTCGCTTTCGGTTGACTGATCTCGAAAATTTTTGAAGCACACGAACCCCTAGGTTATAGTGCATCTCTCAAGCGCAAAATCAAAAAGGAATCGAAAACTTGAAATTTTGGTTAAATTCGATGCTCTGGATCACAGTGCCTGCCTTTCCACCTTGACGAAGACTAATTTTGAATTTTTCTAAGAGCCTTTCGAAAGCATGCTGGGCACTGTAACCTTTTGGAAATCCACAGAGAAGTGACAATAAGAAGGGTTAAGTGACTATACCTGTTTATCCATTATTCGTTCAAAAAGCTAATCTCTATCTTTCGAAAAATCCTTTCAATATGCTTTATTGGAAGAACAAAAAACACATTAGGAAAGCATATCCCATCAGAACAATTAGCATACCCACCGGGTAGAAGCTCCACCGAACGAGTGTTTCCCGTGAAAACTTAAGCAGAAAAAGCTTTTAATATCAACTGATTATAAGGTATATTTCTTTGAAGAGCGAGACGATATTTTAGAAGACGATGAACGACATCTTTATATATATATATATATATATATATATATATATATATATATATATATATATATATATATATATATATATATATATATATATATATATATATATATATATATATACATATATATATATATATATATATATATATATATATATATATATATATATATATATATATATATATATATATATATATATATATATATATATATATATATATATATATATATATATATAAACACCAATCGAAGAAACAATCGAATATACATCAATCGAAGAAACAATCTAACGTGAAATAATAAGAGCAATAATGACAGCAACAACAAAGTCAATCTGCAACAGAACAAAGACAACAAGAATAACTGCAACAACAAAAGCAGGAAAGAACACAAAACACCGAAGAAACAATCTTGCGTGAAATTACAAAAGACAACACAACAACAACACCAGCAAGAGGCTCAACCTCGGAAGGATGAAACTTAAACGTTTTAAGAAGAACCAGAAGGACCTTATATGGATATTGATATTTTTTAATTAAATTCTTTAGCTATAAATATAGGTTGACTTGTTAAATTTATTCAGTTGCTCTAAAGATGCCCTAGTGGGCGAAACGTCAGCACTGAAAAGAAAAAGCGCAAAAGACCAAACAGATGCCTGTTTCTTTGAGTAGTTAGGCCCTCTTCTAACCGTACACTATAAATATATATATATATGTAAAAAGAAACACAACTGTTAAAAACTCTGTACGTTTCGATTAAAAATCTTCGTCAGCAATACTTTTCTAATTGGACAACCGAGGATTTATACTCCATGGTAAACAACTTCAATTCAGTTAAAAATAAACTAAAATTACATTTCATTACAAAGAATCCTATTCTTAGTAAACATGACTGACCCCGAAATCAAGACCCAGTGGGAATTAAAATCGCGCTTTAAATTCAAACTTTTTTCCAGCGTAAACAAGAAATGAAGTAACTGGCACATCAGCAAATGTCCCCTCCCCTATGATGCTCCCCTATGTCCTTTCACCCCGTGGGATCAGATAGATCACAGAGCAAACCTCCAAGGGATGCAGCCGGCAACCCCACGGCCCTCCCACTTGACCCTTCAATGATTCGCAAATTGCTGAATCTTGAATGGCTTGATAGGGAATTCCACCCTAACGCCACATGCAAAAAAACATGAAGCCAAATAGGAAGACCGCAGAGCACTGCCAACCAAACCCCCCAGAGAAACCAGATTCAATGGCAGGAATTAGGCCATACCACACGCAAACATATCGAGTTCCACATCTGCAGCCCGTTCATTCAAACCCTTGGGAAGAAAAGTTCCCAGTTTGTATTGCCAAAATAATTCCTTACGTCGTAACGAAAAGACATTATCAGCCCCATCGATCATTTTAACCCTAACCTCAAACTTACCAGTGTGATTCCCCTCAAAGAAATGACTAAAAAAGTTGGCTTGTGGGATTAATTTACCCCTGTCCAGTGATCCCTCGTTATGTTTGCGTGCGTAAGATCTAAAATAAGATTTGTACACGTTGAATCTTTGCCTATCTATCTATCTATCTATCTATCTATCTATCTATCTATCTATCTATCTATCTATCTATCTATCTATCTATCTATCTATCTATCTATCTATCTATCTATCTATCTATCTATCTATCTATCTATCTATCTATCTATCTATCTATCTATCTATCTATCTATCTATCTATCTATCTATCTATCTATCTATCTATCTATCTATCTATCTATCTATCTATCTATCTATCTATCTATCTATCTATCTATCTATCTATCGATCTATCTATCTATCTATCTATCTATCTACCTATCTATCTATCTATCTATAAATTTACTGCACATCAACCTACAATTAGGTTATTACGCACAAGTCCAGGTTCGTATATTAGTATGTCTAATTGTCAATAAAAATCAATAACTACATTTACAAAAAGAGAAAGAAAATTATTTTTTAAATGTATTGCATTTAAAATGTTGTTTTAAACTGAAGTCTTCTTTTTTTTATATCCTCATTAATATCTTTACACTAACTTAATTGCTTCAAGTGAGCTTCTAAAGCTTGTTATTGTTTGTTGCGACCTAATTTCTACAGGCACATGAGTCCACCGTCTCGCTGCGCTCGGATAGAACGAATATTTATACGCATTAATTCTACAGTATGGTATTAGAAATTGTGCTTGGCTTCTAGTGTTGGTACAGGTTGACTCAGTAAACTTTGTCTTGGGAATGTCCACTAAACCATTCATAGTTTTATATGTCATTGCCACTCTTGCTTTCGCTCTTCGTTCAGCTAAAGACTCCCATCCGAGGTCTGCTATCATATTACTTGGGCTTGCAGACCAACTATAGTTGCTATTGACAAATCTGGCCGCACGTCGTTGAATCGTTTCTAATTTATCAATGTTCTTAGATGTGTAAGGGTCCCAAACAGTGCTTGAATATTCGATTGTAGGCCGGACAAGTGTTGTATAACATCTCTCTTTTGTTTTTCGAGGACAACTTCCCATGTTTCGTCTTAGTAGGCTAAGTGTGTTGTTTGCCTTTGTGTATATGTTTTGCACGTGATTATTCCATGACAGTTTCTTTTGCAGGGTGACACCAAGGTATTTTTTGGTATCTACTTGTTTAAGGTTATGATCTTGCATCATGTATGAAACATCTAGTGGATTTCTTTTATTAGTTACTCTTAATAGTTCGCATTTTTCGGGGTGGAAGGACATGAGCCACTCATCTGCCCATTTTTGCAAACTATTGATGTCTTCTTGGAGAATACTTGCATCATCCTGGTTCTTCATACTCCGATAAACAATACAATCGTCTGCAAATAGACGCACATGGCTTTTTACTTCTTTTGGTAGATCATTGATAAATATTGTAAATAGTATGGGACCTAGTACGGAGCCCTGTGGGACACCAGATGTTACATTTATTTCATCTGACCTGCTGCCATTCAGTACTACAGCTTGAGTGCGATCTGACAGAAAACTGTGAATCCATTTGTTTAACTGACCTCTTATTCCACAGAAAGCCAATTTTTGCAGAAGTCTCTGATAAGGCACTTTATCAAAAGCTTTTTGTAGATCCAGCAGAATGATATCGATTTGCTCTCCTTTGTCAAGAGATTTTGCCATGTCATCAACACATAGGAGTAGTTGTGACTCACATGATCTACGCCTTCTGAATCCATGTTGTGCATCAGTTAAGATTTTATTGATTTCAAGATGATCCATCATACTTGAGCAAATGATGTGTTCTAATATTTTGCATGTTATACACGTCAAGGAGATTGGTCGATAGTTACTTGGATTAGCTCTGTCACCTTTTTTAAAGAGTGGTGTAACATTAGCTTTGGACCAATCTGATGGAATAACCCCTTGGTCAAGCGAATATTGAAATAGCTTTGTCAAGACAGGGGCAATTAGGTTAGCATAGTCTTTTAGCAGTCTCGATGGTATCATGTCCGGGCCGGATGCTTTATGCACATCAAGGTTTTTAAGTATTTTGAGCACACCAGCATTGTCAACTTTAATTGGGGTCATGTTAGGAATGATGCTGGACCCTATGTTGGGAACTACTGTGTCCTCTTCATTGTTGAAAACAGACTTAAACTGTTTATTGAGAATATTAGCTTTGGATTTGTTATCAGTGTATGTGATGCCATCATCTGCTCTCAGGGGGGAAACACCAAATGACTCACATTTCTTGCTTTTTATGTAGGACCAGAATTTTCTTGGTTTGGATTCAAGCTCAGGGGCAACAATGGACGCAACATGATTATTGTGGGCCTTTTTGCATTCTTTATTTTGTTGTTTCTTAAGTGCTTTAAAACGTGACCAGTCCTTTTCCTTCCCAGATTGTTTGGCTCTGTTGTATTGTCTTTGTTTTTTCTTAGCAAGTCGTTTTATTCTGGTATTGATCCAAGGTTGATTGAAGCGGGTTGAGGTAAGCTTTGAGGGAACGTTCATGTCTATGATCTTGTGACAATTTGTTTTAAATGACAGCCACATATTCTCGATAGAGCTGCCAAAATCATCAATTTCCCTTAAAAATTCTTGGCAGTACAGACTCATCTGTTGGTTCATTAAACAAGTATTTGCTTTGCTCCAGATGTAGACTTTCTTTTTTACTGGTCTGTTTCTGTGTGCCTCAATATTCATATCAACTAGTACAACCTCGTGGTCACTGATACCAGGGATGACTTCACACCTATTCAGTAGGCTTGGCCGGTTTGTGACAAAAAGATCAAGGATGTTTCTCTCTCTTGTTGGGGTTGTAACCATCTGCTGTACTGCATTCTCCTCTAGAAAACTAAGGAACTCCTCATTGATTGACTTTATGTATTGATTTCTCAAGATTTGACCAGTAGACCATTCAATGTCTGGAAGGTTCATGTCTCCTCCTATCCAGAAAATTGCATTTTTATGCTTGTTAATGATTCTTTCAGCACTTCTCCCGGTTTGGTGCTACCTACGTATTTATGCCTAAATTTGGTTTTGGTGCTAGCTACGTATTTTTTGCTGCAAACTTCACATTGTAGTGAAGTTTGCAGCAAAAAATACGTAGGTAGCACCAAAACCAAATTTAGGCAAAGATTCAACGTGTACAAATCTTATTTTAGATCTTACGCACGCAAACATAACGAGGGATCACTGGACAGGGGTAAATTAATCCCACAAGCCAACTTTTTTAGTCATTTCTTTGAGGGGAATCACAATGGTAAGTTTGAGGTTAGGGTTAAAATGATCGATGGGGCTGATAATGTCTTTTCATTACGACGTAAGGAATTATTTTGGCAATACAGACTGGGAACTTTTCTTCCCTAGGGTTTGAATGAACGGGCTGCAGATGTGGAACTCGATATGTTTGCGTGTGGTATGGCCTAATTCCTGCCATTGAGTCTGGTTTCTCTGGGGGGGGGGGGTTTGGTTGGCAGTGCTCTGCGGTCTTCCTATTTGGCTTCATGTTTTTTTGCATGTGGCGTTAGGGTGGAATTCCCTATCAAGCCATTCAAGATTCAGCAATTTGCGAATCATTGAAAGGTCAAGTGGGAGGACCGTGGGGTTGCCGGCTGCATCCCTTGGAGGTTTTCTCTGTGATCTATCTGATCCCACGGGGTGAAAGGACATAGGGGAGCATCATAGGGGAGGGGACATTTGCTGATGTGCCAGTTACTTCACTTCTTGTTTACGCTGGAAAAAAGTTTGAATTTAAAGCGCGATTTTAATTCCCACTGGGTCTTGATTTCGGGGTCAGTCATGTCTACTAAGAATATGATTCTTTGTAATGAAATGTAATTTTAGTTTATTTTTAACTGAATTGAAGTTGTTTACAATGGAGTATAAATCCTCGGTTGTCCAATTAGAAAAGTATTGCTGACGAAGATTTTTAATCGAAACGTACAGAGTTTTTAACAGTTGTGTTTCTTTTTATTTTCTTTTTCTGTTAAGTTTTGATGATGGTTTCGTAACTTATATATACATACATACACACACACACACACACACACACACACACACACACACACACACACACACACACACACACACACACACACACACACACACACACACTCATATATATATATATGTACACACACTATATATACACACTCATATATATATATATGTATATACATATATTTTCTCAAAAGCTCATTCTAAAAGATGCTTTAAAATTAGTATAGATGTTCAAATAAAAACACTTCTGGTAAACGTTTCGACTTGCGTCTTCATCAGTATTGATGAATACTGATGAAGACGCAAGTCAAAACGTTTACCAGAAGTGTTTTTCTTTGAGCATCTATATATACATATATATATATATATATATATATATATATATATATATATATATATATATATATATATATATATATGTATATATATATATATATATATATATATTTTCACAAGGGAAACATCGTACAAAGAATTAAACTCAATGAATTGATGTGATTCTAAACAACAACAGCAACAACAACAAAAACAACAACTGCAAAGACCACGAAGACACACAAGCGACGTCACACGACAAGAAACTGCTTAATAGCAATACTTCAAACGAGAACATCGAATTGCGAACAACTTACGAAAAGAACCGAACCGAACAGAACGAACAGGGTAAAGGTACACCCGAGGTGGCTTAAGATTCAAGGAATCAGCCACCGGCAAAGAAGCACCGATACAAATTTGAAAAGCGAAGCTCGAACAACGATGAATGAAAAACGGAGAACAACTCTATGAATGAATGAAAAACAATTTGACGTCAAAAGACAAAGAATAGAAATACGACAACAGGATACGACATCCGACCCCTAAAGCAACGATGACTCGAATGAAAACAACGAAAACGAGGCAAACAGCAACAACAATATACAACAATAACATTTTAACCTTATAAGGACAAATTTACCCTTCTGAATTAATTAACCTTATATGGACAAACGGTTCCCTATAAATAGAGGTTGATACTTAAAATTAATCAGTTGCTCTGAAGATGCCCTAGTGGGCGAAACTAGTCAGCACTGAAATTAAAAATAAAAAGCGCAAAAGACCGAATTGATGCCTGCTTT
This sequence comes from Aurelia sp. 4 Dawson et al 2005, assembly GCA_964019985.1. Lineage (NCBI taxonomy): Eukaryota > Metazoa > Cnidaria > Scyphozoa > Semaeostomeae > Ulmaridae > Aurelia > Aurelia sp. 4 Dawson et al 2005. The sequence goes on along the minus strand of OZ026508.1, from coordinate 9,799,836 downwards.
CTTATGTTGTCGACCCTCTTCTTTCATCGTACACTTTATATATATATATATATAAATATATATATATATATATATATATATATATATATATATATATATATATATATATATATATATATATATATATATATATATATATATATATATATATATATATATATATATATGTATATATATATATATATGTATATATATATATATATATATATATATATATATATATATATATATATACAAAAACTCATAAAAACCACATTCTTTAAACGTTTCGGCGAAAGCCTTCATCAGTAATGACTGTTCTTTTAATCAGACAGAGCATACATATCAATCTCGAAATTAAGAAACAATACAAAATAATAACCTAAAGCGGGATCTTACAAGATACAATGAATACACCTAAGGTGTTAAAGTAGCGGATGTTGACAGAGGCGGTAGGAGATAGATCAAAAAAATCGCAGAATAAAGAACTGTTAAAGTCGGTGGCTATGTCTGTCTCGCAGGAGCGGTGAAAAACATGTGCTAAAATAAAACAAACAATATAGAGATCCAAGAGCGGATGGGCAGAAAGAGTTTCCTAAAAAATAGAGTGTATCCCTAACGAAAAGCTGAGCGCTAAAATCAAAACAACGCAACAACCAAAATGCCAACAAAAAGTCAAATCTATGTGTCAACCTGCCTAGTGTTTAAACCCTTAGGGGCAAAGCAATCCAGCCGATATTGCCAGAAGCTTTCCCGCATCCTATTTCCCCCCGTTAGCCTATCAATTATCTTAACACTAATATCCTTCAGAAACCCGTGGTGGAATATATATATATATTCCATTAAAAATTTACAAGACAAATTAAATTACCTATTACACTACCTACTAATTACTCTACGAAACACTACAAGGACGATAATACGACGGGGAGCAATAGACTATGACAACCCCGTGGCGATTAACATAGAAAGAAGTAGAAACTACTGGGGGAATCAGGAAAGATTCACCACCCGCCGCAAAGCCGCTCCCAAGAGCCACCAACCGATTCGCACAATTTATTGCGAATTGACGACGCATCAAGGAAGCCTTAACGAAGTTATTCCCAGGCCTCAGTTGAGGAATTTGAAATTAAAGTATGGGACGAATCGGGCATGAACCTTGCACCACGAACTTCCCGAGCAAGCAGCACCCCTCCCCCGACCCACCCATTACATAAAATAAACATAAATACTACAAAAAAAAAGAGATAAATCTACATCAGCAAAACGAAATCTCTTAAGCAAAATAGCAAACTAGCCAGAACTAAAAGTAAAATTGCGAAACACAGTTGGTGAAAGTTTCAAAACCAACACTGGAGTTATGCAAGGAGATTGCCAGAGTGCGGTACTCTGTATGCTATACTTAGCAAAATGTTAACGCCTGACAACCAAAAGGAAAATGAAACGATTCTGCATTAAACCTAAGTACGCTGATGACTTGACTTTGCATCAAAGATAGAAATCGATGAAATGGAAGCTAAGATACCGGTTCAGCTAAGAAATATAATCTGGAAACATGGACATCAAAAACAGGGGGGGGGGGTTTCGCTAATATCCTGGCGTGCAACAATATGCGAATCGGTTGCGCCGATCAGCCACTATCGTTCGCTGTGCGGAGTGTTCAGCCACGTAGGAAGTAAAGTATCATCTTGCAGTCTGGATTCATTTAAAGATGTTTAACGGCGAGGAAATATTTCATATTCATACTATGGAATTTACCAGCAGTTTCTAAACATTTTCTCCCAAGATTTACCTGTTTTATCTCGATTTTGAAAGCGATTTGTTGTCCTCGCTGGTTTCAAAACGCTTAGGCCCATCAAGTTCCTAGCTTGTGTCTCTACTCGCAAATTTGCATTGCTCGGAATCACAGAATTTCCAACAAGCAGCAGTTGCTAACTTTCGATTCCTCTTCCTTCCAAGGCATAGGACATCGACGTGGTTAGGGTTTTCAACGCAAAGTAGTCTATTATTTCGAAAATTTGACTGCGACATTGTTCAAAAGCAAAAAAGCCAGATCAACACTTGAGTCTTGAATCATATCAGCCAACTATAAGACTAATATACGAATACGACTGAAATCGATACTTGAATATCACTCCTGCAGCCATCCCTTTCCCAGTGTTGTAGAAATGTTCCAGAACCGTTTAAAATCACTTGTTGAATTTTTTTTCATTTTCGTTCAAATGCAAAAAACATTTGAACTGTCCCCATGCTCAAATCCTGCCCCCATATTCAACGTATGATTAATTGACATGACATGATGATTAATTGCCTGGAGGTGGCCCCACAGATGATATCTGGGGATCAATTTCACCATTTCACAGATTTTGACTTTCACATAATAAAGAAACACTGGAAAGTCATCTGATTACATCCAGCTAAGAAATTATGGAAGTGAAATTTCAAAAAATTGCAGAAACTCAGTTTTATAAGAAGCAACTCATAAGAAATGGCCATGGTCTAAATTTTTGATTCTCAGAAAAATTAGTGCATAAATTCTGCACTGGATTACAATTTTTACATTTTGACAGTTGATGTACTTGGATAGCATCTGTAAATTCATGATGCTACCAAAAATTGCTGGCTAACAAATCCTTGGCCCATCTTCAAAATGACAATAGATCAAGTTGTTTGATTGCATAAGAGTTGAAGAGGACCTAACAGAGCAAAGAACACAGGGATCACTTTGGTCTTCTAAATTTCTTTGCTTTTCTTTCAGTGCCGACTAGTTTTGGCTATGGTAGTGTCTTCAGAGCATGACAACTATTTGATTACAATAGTGCATTTGGTTCCATCCCTCCCCTTCTCCTTGGTCGATAGATCATATCACAAATGCATACCTGAGGCTATAATACAAATATCTTTATAAAGATAACAAACTTTACATTTTTTCAGTAAAGGTGTTAAACAGTTTTACAAGAATCGCACAAGATTGGAAGAGCCTGTTTGTGACCTGTTTGTTTGCATCCTTGTTAATTCTGTACTGATACATGTTTTTTATAAGGAACTGGTTTATAAGAAACTAGTACTAAGATGACCAAAATTTTAAGAAACTCTAGTACTGTGTCTGAGAAGTATTAAGAAACTTTTAAAAGTTAAAAGCATGGATATTATAGTAGAAAATTGTTGAGCCTTCATTCTTGAGCAATATTAACAAACCATTTGTGTTTTCAACATAACAGAGCACTGTTTATTCCTTTATGATGTTTTAAATGTCAAGAAACATATCTGGATCACTGTTAGCAACCACATTGATAATTCTGAATTCAAAAAATAAGAAACCAATTCAGAAACTTTTAGTACTAAAATGGACAAAATCTCATGTCAAATTAAGAAACTTTTAGTACTATGGCCTGATCCTAGTTTCTTATAAAAATATGTATTTGTATAGTACTCTGCCTTCATCAGAAGTTCATCTACATGCCAGAAAGTATCATCTGTTCAAAGTCGAACTTCATACAGTGACCCTCATCTTTTCGTGCTGGTTCATCTCTGTGTTGAAATCTGATTGTTGAAACCTCACAGCAATCTTCACAGTTCTTTCATAAGGCGATAATTAGCAACCTGCGAACAAATGTTACATTTCAAATTAATCAACAAAAAAGAAAGCTGCCCCGGTAAACGGATAAAGTTTTCCTTCTTACATTCTTTTTTTACTCCAAATGCTGGAGGAGCTGAGCTTCATTCATTATGAAACAAGGAAGACATAGAATATGGAAGGAATAGCGAATTTCATCTTGATACAGCCTCTGAACAGGACTTTGTTGAGTTTCCCTTTAATCACTGACAACTGGACTCCTATTGATGCAACAGGGTTGATGCAACAGGGTCCTCCTATTTATTTGGGGTTTACATTTTGGTACTTCCGTCTGTCAAAGAAAAATTTGTTTTAAATCTTTGATAATGAATTCCTCCTTTTCTGCTTGAAGGAGCTGTTTTAGGTATATTTTTCCAAAAATCAAAAACATGCTGCATGGAAAAGAAGCTGATAAACGTGTTTGAGCCTTGCTAAGTACTTTTATGTCATTTCAACAAAAAAGAATTGATTGCAAATCAAAATAGTATCATGGCAAAAAGACAGGCAAAATTGGGCAAAAACATACAATAATTCACCCTCAGAACATGATGTGGTAGCTTTTACTTTTTAATATTTTGTAATCAGGTGTCATTGCTGGGAAAAAACTTCTCCTCGTCCAGATGATTCAATTCTTATTGTCAAGCAAGCAACGTGAACAGGATTTCTAGTGTTGCTTTTACGAGAAAAATGCCCCAACAAAACCTTAACTGTTCCCTGATTTAAAGGTAGGACCTATAGGCCTTTTTGAAAGAAATAAGTTCCTTAGGGTTTGAAGTTTCACTGTCAAACTTTATGACTCCATAACATCTGTGGTTTAGGCAGAATTACTTTTGGAAAAACGTAAACACTCATGCTGCATATTTATGGGCCTAAAAAGCCGTCAGCGAAAACCGTTTGTAATATTTATATTTCAGGGATGAATTCTTCAGAGAAATGATTCTCATACAACTCAACAGATAAACTATCAGAAATGAGAATGTTTTTACGTACTTCGACGGTCACTTCTTCATTATTTCATGATATCTCCTCGCCTTGATACACCTTCCGTTTCGGCGCCATTGCTTCAGCACCAAAGCAAATCTTGAAAAAGTTACCGCGTTGCATCTTGGGATACAAGCAAAGCCCCCTGATCAAAAACAGAGCGATACGAAATGCGGAGACCTGTGCACTGTGATCCAGCTCTTTAGAAATCATGGAAAAAATATCAAAACACAAAACCTTTCAAATGCAAAACCGTTAGGTTCATCAGAAAGAGGACACTCTGAGCTATTCAGAACAAAATTCCGTGTTTAAATCGGATCAACGAGTGCAGAGAAGTTGCAGTTTGAAGTTGACCAAAATTGTTAGATCATGTTTTTATTTACATTTCCGATCTACCACTTTTGAAATGGGCCTAAACCAAATATTTCAAATTTTCAATTCTCCAGTCGTATTCATCCGAATTCAATAAACTTTTTTTAGATTAAACCGGCACACATTTTTCAAGGAGTGATTTTAACAGTAAAACAGCACGAGACCCGTGAAATTCTCCTTTCCTAGTGCAAACAAAAAAAGTGATAAAGAGTCGCAGAAACTCATTTCCCACTAAACCTATGGGATCGATGAAGATTTCTGCCAAAGGGTTCGTCCAGATTCGTCCAGGAAAAAATTTTATAGCTGATATAAAAATTCGTGTCATTTAGGCCCTTTTGCGGTATCTTCTGCGATTTTCCGTTATCGGAATGTATATTTTGTTTCTAGGTGATTTTACTGCATAACTTTTCGTTTTCATTGCACCGTTTGAATAGCAAAGGTTTAAATTGTAAACAAAATAAAACATTCTACGCAGTAAATGTATTTTAACGCCAAGGCAAATGAGCGCCCCCGTGTTTGGACAGTTTAGGAGGTATCCCCCTGTTTTTATACTAGTTCCTAGTCACTTACGTCAGCGTTGCTCAATTCGTTCAAACTGTTCTCAAAGACGGTTGCTGTTCATTTTTGTCAAAATTTCAAATTTCTGTTTTGCGAAGAGATTCGAAGTATAACGCATAATGTCTGCAATCGAAGTGATCAAAGAGAAGGAACGACGTCTCACTCGGCAAGATTGGCTCAGGTCGCATAAGCAAACCTTAGTGCTTCGCTGTGCCGCCTATGGTTTATCGACCACAGGGAAAAAGCCCGCCCTTGCTGACAGGCTGATGGCATATTTGCACCCTTCAGAGGAGCATTCAGGTACAAGTCAAGGAATTGAATCTGATCAATCGGATACTGAAGAAAGGGCAGCTGATCCCAACATTGCCACCACCAGCCAAGCACAGCCGATGATTCATCCAGTGTCAGTCTCTGTGGAACCAGTACAAACATTGCCGACTTACACAACAGGATTTGACATTGAAAACATTCGCGCAATGATCCGGCAAGAAATGGGTTATGCCTCGTTCCCGTCAGCACACCAACATGCTCCGCCGAGTCATGCAAATTTATCGCCCGCATCGATCATTGCTCCTTCTTTGCAGCAGAATCAGCACTCAGCTGGCGCAAACAACAATCATATCCTGGCGTTAAATTCCGCGACATTACCCGGGCAAGCCCAGTTGCTGAATCAGGCAGCTCAAGGTAACTGTAACACTTCTTCTAAATCAGGAGCCGTTCTTCCCCCCCCCCTTTCTGAAAAAGCATTAAAGGCGATCAAAAATAGGGAATATGTTGATTTGAATTCACTCCGGCCACATTTTTTGTACGATACAGTGGAAAACCCATCAAGTTTAAGTTTTGAACTAAACCCGCAAAAAGGTGGTGAGGGTATGTTTTCACTGTCATCAGTCCGGTCAAACAAGCAGAAAATAAACAATGCCAGTTCATGGCTCGAGGCTTGGAACATTTTTATTAGAGCTATGGTTCATTTCCACCCAGAACTTGCACCTGAACTACTGGCATACCAGGAAACTATTTGTGGCTATCAACGAATGTATCCAGCCTCTTCGTGGCTTAAGTATGACACTGCCTTTAGGATGAATTTGGGTATCGATAAAACATTATCATGGGCACGTTTTGATGAATATGCCTACAACAGATTTATTCGAGGCTCCGGTAACCAGACAAGCAAGCCTAAGCTCAAATGTTTCAAGTGTTCTTCTGAAGACCATCTCGCTAACGCATGCCCTAACGAGACCTTTCGTCCGACCTTACAAAACTCTTTTCGTTCCTCAAGTGTCGACCACCAAGAACCAAAACTGTGCCGTCATTTCAATGCCAACAAATGCGCCTACAGTAGTTGCAAATTTGCCCACGCCTGTTTCAAATGCAAGGGAAACCATCCAGCCATATTTTGTCCAAACGCTGAAAAGAAATTTTAACGGCCTTCCAGCGATAGCCCCGTCTCCGGTAAATCTAGTTAACTTAGAGCATGAATTAAAACATTATCCGGATTGTTATGTCGTTGATAATATCTTGCAATCATTTAGAAAGGGTTTCAACATTGGTTATTCGGGCCCTGAGTTCTCCTTCACAGCACGAAACTTATCGTCGGCGAATACGTATCCTAAAGTACTTTTTCATAACATTTTAGCTGAACTACAAGAAAGAAGGTGGCAGGGCCATTCGTGCATCCCCCGTTACCTAACTTTCGGACCTCCCCGGTCGGTGTGATTCCCAAAAAGGAGTCAAGCAAATTCCGAACAATAACTGACTTATCATCGCCGCAAGGCATTTCCGTTAACGACTTTATTGCAGACAATGAGTCCTCGGTTTCGTTTCATCATTTTGATGAGGCTGTTAGAATCGTGGCCAAGCTTGGCAAAGGCGCCTCATTAGCTAAGCTTGACGTCAAAAGTGCTTTCAGAATTTGCCCCGTGAGGCACGAAGATTGGCACCTACTAGGCTTCACATTCCAAAACTTGTTTTTCGTTGACCTTTGTCTGCCTTTTGGCTTGCGTTCTTCAGTGAACAGATTTTCACGTTTGGCTGATTTAGTGTTATGGATTATGCAAAACAATTATTCAATCATTCACTCAACTCATTATTTAGATGATTACTTTCTCGCGGGTCACGCGGGATCGGACGAGTGCAATCAGGCGTTAGCTACAAGTATTTCTCTATTCAGACGGCTCGGTATTCCCTTGGCTCCGAGCAAAATTATTGGGCCATGTAAAGTAATTGTGTATTTAGGGATTGAAATTGATTCCGAGGCTATGGAGCTACGCCTCCCTCAAGAAAAGCTTGTTTCCCTGTTGCACCTTATCCGTACATTTGAGGGCAAAAGGAAATGTACCAAAAAAGAGCTGTTATCTTTAATTGGAAAATTATCGTTCGCTTCGAAAGTCATTCCATCAGGCAGAACTTTCATTCGCCGCCTGATAGACCTTTCAACAACCGTGAACAAGCTGTCTCACCGTATTTCGTTAAATTCTGCAGCAAGGGAAGACTTACGGTGGTGGAGCTCATTTTTGCCATCATGGAACGGCAAGTACAAAATTTTAGAGCCCTCTTTGACTCGGAGTATACATTTAAATTTGTTTACGGATGCCTCGGGGAGAGAAGGCTTTGGTATTTATTTCGACGGCAAATGGGTGGCGGGTCGTTGGCCCGAAAAGTTCTTACAATATTCAATCCAATGGAAAGAGCTATTTCCAATTTATTTGGCATGCGTCATTTGGGCTCCTTTATTTCACAGGAAAAGATTAGAATTTCATTGCGATAATCAAGCGGTAGTCAATATTTGGGGATCAAACACCACGAAATCAAAAGAAATTATGCAAATTTTGCGAAAAATGTTTTTCGTGTCTGCCTCTCACAACTTTACAGTAAATGTTAGTCATATCAGGGGTGTCAATAACTCAATTGCCGACTCTTTATCCCGTTTTCAGATGTCCAGGTTTCGTTCTCTGGCACCAGCGGCCGACAAGGAGCCCACACCCATTCCCCCCGAGCTATGGAAGCTCTGAATCAAGATTTATTATCCTTTCAAGCCATGGCATTAGCCCCCTCGTCGAAGAAAACGTATCTTCAAGGTCAGCAAGCCTATCACAAATTTTGCGATGAGTTTGGTCTCCAGCCTTACCCGCTTGTGGAACTAAATCTGCGCCTTTTCTCAGCATTCCTTGCAAGAAGTCTTAGTTTAGCGACCATAAATACATACCTTTCAGCGGTACGCCTACAAAACATCGAACTTGGGTTTAATCCGCAAAGGGACATGCCTCTCCTTGGCCTCTTATTGCGGGGAATTAAACGAGCTAAGGGCGCTTCGGCCAGGGATAAGCGCCAACCAATCACCTTAGAGATATTGAAGCATATAAAGCAAAACATACGTGCCTCAAATTTGTCTCCGAAGGATCAATTAATGCTATGGTCAGCTTGCACAACAGCATTCTTTGGGTTTCTGAGAGCGTCAGAGTTTTGTGCCACCTCAAGAGAGTCATACAATTCGTCTTCAACGTTACTTGTAAAGGACGTTAGTATTTATCCGAACGTTCTAGTGGTAAACATAAAAATGTCAAAAACAGATCAGTGGCGAGAAGGGCACCAAATCAGGTTGGCTCCATCTGGATCGAGCGTATGCCCATATAGTGCTTTATCGAAGCACGTGCGGAATTGCTCAGCCCCTCGCAACCCCCTATTCATGTTTGAAGACAGGTCTTTCCTGACGCGCCAGGTATTCTCCGAACAGATTAAGCAGTTTCTCCCTACCTCTTGCGACGCATCATGTTTCTCCTCTCACAGCTTTAGGATAGGTGCTGCAACGAGTGCAGCTAGTGCAGACAGCCCAGACTGGTTGATAAAGGCATTAGGTCGCTGGTCTAGCTCGTGCTACCATCGCTACATTAGGGGTCCTACTACTGCGATTGATAAGTTCCCAGCGCAGCTAGCTAAGGCGTCAAAGTCTTAGGGCATTACAGTCCTGTTTTAGGGGTTGGCAGTTTGGGCGTATTTTGGCGAAATAAGGCTACCAACAAAATTGGTAGCGAAATAAGTTTTATTGTTCCTAGATGTAGAATCAAAGTTTACTTGTCTTCGTAACCTAAGTAGCTCAGGCTAGTCGTCTAGCCCCGTGATGGTTGTGTCCATGTTGATCAACAGTTTTTATCTTCCAATCGAACTCAAGTTTGACGAGAAAGACTCATCCTGCTAGAAGAAAACTGTATTCTTGACATTCAAATATTGTAAGATTGTACTAGAACTTGTGTTTGCCAGATACGACCCCAAATTCTGCCAACCAGTGCTTCATATCTGTGTAGATCTCTGATTTATGGTGTTCCGCCATTGCCGCAGGAGTTAATAGAACATTCTACGCAGTAAATGTATTTTAACGCCAAGGCAAATGAGCGCCCCCGTGTTTGGACAGTTTAGGAGGTATCCCCCTGTTTTTATACTAGTTCCTAGTCACTTACGTCAGCGTTGCTCAATTCGTTCAAACTGTTCTCAAAGACGGTTGCTGTTCATTTTTGTCAAAATTTCCCCGCCCTCCCTCCCTGTTACCTACTCGGGTCGTATCTGAATATCCCGTTTTTAGAACGCATTTTCTTCGATGGGGCATTCACAGTAGCAAGAGTGACAAGTTGCCTGCAAGCGTATGATTAAGTGAGGCCAGTGGCCTGCAAGTATATGATCAAGTGAGGCCAGTGGCCTGCAAGTATATGTCTAAGTGAGACCAGTGGCCTGCAAGTGTATGATTAAGTGAGGCCAGTGGCCTGCAAGTATATGATTAAGCGAGGCCAGTGGCCAGCAAGTATAGGTCTACGTGAGGCCAGTGGCCTGCAAGTGTATGATTAAGTGAGGCCAGTGGCCGGCAAGCACTCTGTTTCGGTGAGGCCAGTGGCCTGCAAGTGTATGATTAAGTGAGGCCAGTGGCCTGCAAGTATATGATTAAGCGAGGCCAGTGGCCTGCAAGTATAGGTCTACGTGAGGCCAGTGGCCTGCAAGTGTATGATTAAGTGAGGCCAGTGGCCGGCAAGCACTCTGTTTCAGTGAGGCCAGTGGCCTGCAAGTATATCATTAAGTGAGGCCAGTGGCCTGCAAGTATATGAATAAGTGAGGCCAGTGGCCTGCAAGTATATGAGTAAGTGAGGCCAGTGGCCTGCAGGTATATGAGTAAGTGAGGCCAGTGGCCAGCAAGTATATGTTAAAGTGAGGCCAGTGGCCTTCAAGTGTATAATTAAGTGAGGCCGGTGGCCTACAAGGGAATGATTAAGTGAGGCCAGTGGCCCGCAAGTGTATGATTAAGGGAGGCCAGTGGCCTGCAAGTGCATTGCTAAGGTAAAAATTCCCGAAATAAGGCTACCAACAAAATTGGTAGCGAAATAAGTTTTATTGTTCCTAGATGTAGAATCAAAGTTTACTTGTCTTCGTAACCTAAGTAGCTCAGGCTAGTCGTCTAGCCCCGTGATAGTTGTGTCCATGTTGATCAACAGTTTTTATCTTCCAATCGAACTCAAGTTTGACGAGAAAGACTCATCCTGCTAGAAGAAAGCTGTATTCTTGACATTCAAATATTGTAAGATTGTACTAGAACTTGTGTTTGCCAGATACGACCCCAAATTCTGCCAACCAGTGCTTCATATCTGTGTAGATCTCCGATTTATGGTGTTCCGCCATTGCCGCAGGAGTTAAAGAGGAATTATTTCATTACAGGGACAGAATTTTCAGTGACTTGAATCGTACATGGGCTTAACTTGAGTTATGAAAACCAAGCCTACCTGCATTTGACGTCAATGACTTTTGGGATATAGAGCTGCAGCTGGAGGGACACCTTCCGATCGTGGAAACTGCACTTTCAGGTTATAGAAGGTGTGGTGAGTGGCAGAAGGATTTCTGTTATGACTAAGTCCCAGAATTTGGGGAAGATTTGAACACCCAATCCCAATCCTCGAGTACAAATCATGTTTCCAGTAACATTTTTAACTGCAAAACCCCTGAAGTATTTTTGTTTAACTTAAAACAAAGCATTGCTAAGAGACATTGCCTAACATCAAAGTCACCTAAGTAGAACAGTATCGGAATTATAGTAGAACAGTACCTAAATAAATAATGACCCATAGTGCCAGAAAATTCACAATAAAATTTTTACCCCGTTCCCCGAATTTTCTGAAAAAAACTACCATGAATGCCAATATGACCAGATATTGGAGCCCCCCGTCCCCTGGGCTTTTGGTCTATCAACTAAATTTCTTTTTTACAAGTCATCAAACAGGAGTTCTTTGTAGTTTGTTTATTAGATTATGGTCTCAGTTTGATTCATAGGAGATCTCGGAAGCCTCAAATTTTTGCTTCACCACATGCTGTTGACAATCATAAAAACTATATGGTTATGATAAATCGTTTGAATTTATAGTGACTACATAGGCTCTATATTTATCACATCAATTTTTCTTTATTCCGTACCTTCTACTAAACATAAGATCTCAAGAAAATTCACATTTATTTTCGGTTACCATTGAAACTGATTACAGGGTTGCACAGGCTAAAAATCATCGTCTGAAAACTATCTGCAACTGAGAATATTAGAACTGCGACTTAAAAAGCAAACATTTTTTATATTAATGAAACTTAGAATTTTTGCAACAAGTTTATGGGAAACTTTGGAAAAAGTAATCGTCACAACCGCAACAAAAATTGTTGTCATCAAATGTCAATGTCATCTTTTTTTGGATGTGCATAAAATTGGTACCAGCCTTAGTCGAAGCTAGACAGAATGCATTATGAAGTTTCAAGTTCAGTGTTGTAAGGTTCAGGCTATCTATGCACCAGACCAAGAAGAAGCTCTTGTTCCAAACATAAACAAGTGCACTATTGTTAATAGATCGAATTGTGAGTTTGGTTAGGGCCTAGTGTTCCCAAAGTCATAGACATGAAATGCTAGTCGGCTTGGTTTTCATCAACCATGTTGGACCCACTTAAATCTTAATGTGCTTCTTAAGCAACGAAATAATTCATCTTTTTATTTACAATTTAAACTTTTGTTACGGCGCAATGGAAGCCAAAAATTATGCTGTAGAAGCATCCAGAGATAAAATTTGCATTCCAATAATTGAAAATCACAGAAAATACCACAAATCGGCCTAAATGACAAAATTTTCTACATCAGCTATAAAATTTGTTCCTGTACGAATCTGAACGAACCCTTTGGCAGAAATCTTCATCAATACCTTAAGTTTAGTGTGAAACACGTTTCTAAAACTCTTTTTCCTCGCTTTTCTTGTTTGCACTAGGAAAAGAAAATTTTACTGGTCTCCAGCTGTGTTACTGCTAAAATCACTCCTTGAAAAATATGTGCCAAGTTAAAACATGAATCGATGCAAATTCGCAAAATTTATAATTTTTTGATTGTGCAGACATTGAGGTTTAATTTTTAAAAAAAGTGTATTGAATTCGGATGAATACGACTGGAGAATTGAAAATTAGAACTATTCGGTTTATACACCTTCTATAACCTGAAAGTGCAGTTTCCACAATCGGAAGGTGTCCCTCCAGCTGCAGCTCTGTATCGCAAAAGTCATTGACGCCAAATGCAGGTAGGCTTGGTTTTCATAACTCAAGTTAAGCCCATGTACGATTCCAGTCACTGAAAATTTGGTCCCTGTAATGAAATAATTCCTCTTTTTGTTTACAATTTAAACCTTTGCTATTCAAACGGTGCAATGAAAACGAAAAGTTATGCAGTAAAAGCACCTAGAAACCAAATATACATTCCGATAACGGAAAATCGCAGAAGATACCGCAAAAGGGCCTAAATAACACGAATTTTTATATCAGCTATAAAATTTTTTCCTGGACGAATCTGGACGAACCCTTTGGCAGAAATCTTCATCGATACCATAGGTTTAGTGGGAAATGAGTTTCTGCGACTCTTTATCACTTTTTTGTTTGCACTAGGAAAGGAGAATTTCACGGGTCTCGTGCTGTTTTACTGTTAAAATCACTCCTTGAAAAATGTGTGCCGGTTTAATATAAAAGAAGTTTGAAAGAATGCAAACTGTTAGGGAGTTAGTTGAACACAGAAAGATATACAAAGGAGAAAAAGGCTAAGCATACCCAGCGTTCGATATTCAAATCAAAAAAGGTATCTCTTCAACTAAAACGTCGAACTTTCAATGCATTTTGTACATCTACTTTCCTGTATAACTCCGAGTTGTTTACGGTCACAAGCCGTTAGAAAACCAAATTTATTCTTTCCGAATGAGGCTACTAAGACAAGTGATTTATGTCAGATTGCTGAGAAAGATCAGCAATGATGAGCTATGCAGAAAAACGGGAACAGAGCCATGGAGTAAAACAGTCAGAATGAGACACCTTAATTGGCTGGGCCATCTTATGGGACTGAAAATGACACTCACGCAAAAATAGCTCTCAGTGAAAGCCGGCAACAGACAAGCAAGAAGATTTGAAGACCGGCCTTATCATGGATAAACATCAAAGTAGACATTGAGACGAACACTGCTGTAAAAAAACAATAAAATTTTTAGAAGTGTTAACAGCAACCAGAGGGGACTAGAAACGAAGTGTTAAAGACATGATGGTGGAAAATCGCTTAATGTGTATTTTAGTTAGTTTTTAGTTATAAATGCTCTGATAAAGCCTAGCATTAATTGGAATGACCATTTAAAAGTTCCAAAAAGATCACAAGTTTGAACTAAGATGTTTTTTTAATAGTTCTTCATATTGCTTGTAATATTCAATTTTTCTAAGATCGATTTGTAGTTCATTTGTACCCTTAAAGTGGAAGCAGTTCTTAGCATATTCTGTTTTTATGCTTTGGAGCTTGTGGCTTTCTTGTTTGTGTGACGTGCTGTTGCAACTTAAAATAGCCTTGATAGTTCTCACAAACGTAATTGTCTAACCATTTACGCACAATTTTTCACGCTCTGGTGATTTTGGCAGTGGCAACTGATAGAATTGATTTGGGGTTTTTGAGCTCCATTTATTATCTTAAAACAGCGATCATGAAATGACAAGAGTCTCTTTGCCTGAGAGTTGCAGTCAAATCGAGTTGCAGTACTCCATAATACGTGAAGATGGCGGTGGAGGCACGTGCACGTGGTTTGACTGCTCTTAACAAAATCACGGTATTAAGCCTTCTTTTAATTTGAAAACCTTCGTTCTGCTTTTAAAAAATTATGTGGTTCAGTTTGTCTCATAGTAGACACAATCATTAGAAGCAATGTTGCGGATTTTGGAATAATTTACAAGTTTGTTAAATCGTGGAGGCCATATACATTAGGCCTAGGCCATACTGACATACCTGACAAAGATGCCGGATGATAAATTCGTTACACTTGAAGTTGTCAAGTCTCTACTGCAGAGTCAGGCAGATGCTTTCAAATCTACATTCAGCTTATTAATTCAGGATATCAAAGAGGACTTGAAAACAGTCAAGAATGATATTAATGTCCTGAAGGTGAGCGTTCAATTTACGCAGGCCAAGTTTGATGATATACAAAAGAAGTTTGATTCCATCGAAGGAAGCGTTTTAGCTCATTCTGACAATTTAAATGCAATCAATGACCACACTGATGCGACAGAAGCTCAACTTGAATACCTAGAGAACCAGAGCCGTCGATCATATATCAGGATTACAGGAATTGCTGAAGACAAAAATACCGAAAAGTCTTGGGATGACACGGAAAAAGTTGTAAAACAAGTAATTAAGGATAAACTTAATCTTCAAGAAGATTTTGAGATTGAACGTTGCCACCGGGTTAATCGCAGAAGCAACAGCCTTAAACAGTTTGGTCGCCCAGATGGCCCACGCCCGATCGTTGCCAAATTAGCTAAATGGAAGGTTAAGGAACGCATCTTGAAAAGGGCAAGAGAAATCAAACCGGATGGAGTAAGATTTCTTATGGATCTGTCATGGCGCACAATGATGAAGAGGGAAGAAAAAGTACCTGAAATGTTGGCTGCTAGAAAGCACGGCAAAATAGCTTATTTTGTTCTGGACAAACTTGTGATTAAGGACAAACCACCTGATCAGTTAAACAGAAGTCATGGTGAAGATAATGATCCAGAGGTATCATTTAGGTCCTAACTACCTTAGCTTTCATGTGTCTAGAAACTTGTGTTAATTCAGTGATCTGGTATTCAAATCTGAGTTTGTGTTCAATAATTTCAGCTGACTGTAGCTGTAAAGTTAATTATTATTCAGTTCATTTTAACTTTGAAACCTGAAATGAATCCTCCACAATGTCTTTGTGGCACTTGCCAAAAAAAACATCCCTGAAAACTCTAAAGCAGTGTTCTGTAATGACTGTGAATTTTGGGTCCATATTAAGTGTAACAATATTTCTGTTTCTGAATACAAAAAGCTCCAAAACGAAGGTGATGATGTGCCCTGGTTCTGCTTAAGATGTACAATGGTCATGTTTCCCTTCGGACAACTGGAAAAGGAGGAACTATTAAATCTGTTCAGTTTTGATTTTCCATCATGGGTCGATTCAGCACCATCCTTTGAAATAAAATCTGGTCTTACAAACTTGCCTAATTTAGATGATTACGATATTGATGAGCATTTGCCTTCTAATGTCAACTCAAGTTACCATACTCTCCAAGATCTATCTGCACTTCAGCATTCAGAAAATGACCTTTCCTTGTTTCATCTCAATGTTAGAAGTCTCTCACTTCACTTGGATGAGCTTGTTTCAACTCTTGCAACTTTGAAAATTAACTTTGATGTCATTGGTGTGTCTGAAACTTGGGACTCCTTTGATAACCCTATAAAGACCAATGTGGAAATTCCAGGCTACAGTTGCTTTTCTTGTCAGTCACACAGTCAAAATGGTGGTGTTGCACTTTATGTGAAGTCAGGACTTGCTCCAATTCCTAGACCAGATTTAGGAAAGGATAGCACAGATTTTGAGTCAGTCTGGGTTGAGGTTGAAAACAGTGATGGGAAAAATTATTTGTTTTGCTGCACCTATCATCATCCAAGCTCAACTATTGATAGTTTCTCTGAGTATCTGCAAGAGATTCTGTCCATTCGAACTGTATTCAATAAACAAGTTTTTATCCTTGGAGATTTCAACATCAACCTCCTGAATTACAACTCTAGCACATCTATCACAAATTATGTTAATTTCCTCTTTTCAAAGCAATTTCTACCACATATCATTCATCCATCTAGGGTATCTGGACATTCTTCTACTCTTATTGACAATATCTTTTCTAACATTACAGCCAATGAAACCTTAAGTGGTTTCATCATGACTCAAATAACAGATCACTTCCCTCAATTTCTTATTGTCAAGCATGCAGGCATCACCTTCAAGAATTTGTCATATTTCCAACATGATTTTTCTAACCTCAATGAAGAGATTCTCTTAAATGTTTTTGCGCGCCTTGACCTTTCATACTTAAATGACAATGCCTTGGATGTGAATGCAAAATTCAACAGATTCCTATCCAGCCTTGACGAATTAGTCAACACTCATGCTCCTTTGAAGAAACTTACTAAGAGAGATATTAAGTTTAGGAACAAACCATGGATAAATTGCAAAATTCAAAAAATGATGCGAATCAGAGACCGACTTCTTAGAAAGTTGAAAAAGAACAACAAGCAACCTCTTATTGATCTTTACAAAAAGTTTAGAAATCGGGTCTCGGTCTCCTTGAATTAAGTAAAGCTAGCTATTATTATAACTACTTTCAAAAGAATAGTAACAACATGAATCAGTTATGGTCAGGAATCAAATCAGTTATCAATATTAAAAAGTCAAGCAACGTAAATGTGATAAGTAAGCTTAAGGACTCAGATGGTAATATTACATCAGATCCAGCTGTTATTGCAAACATCTTTAATAAATTCTTTGTTAATGTTTCACATGATATAACTAAAAACATACCAAGACCAAACAAATCACCTGTGAATTTCATGGGTGGCAGAATTGAAAATTCATTTTTCATTGCACCTTCAATTCCATCTGATGTATCAGATATTATCTCTCTCTTGAAATCTGGGAAGTCTCTTGGACCTAATAGCATTCAAATGAAAATTTTAAAATATCTTTCTCCATTGATCTCTTCTCCACTTTCTCAAATTATAAATGAATCATTTCAAGGTGGAATCTTCCCAGACAAAATGAAGTTGGCCAAAGTTATTCCACTTTTTAAGAAAGGCTGTCCACTAACAGCATCAAATTATAGACCTATTTCTCTGCTCTCTGTTTTCAGCAAAATCACAGAAAAGGTTATGTATGAGCGACTCTATAAATTCCTAGAAAAGCATGAAATCTTATACACATTACAATTTGGTTTTCGTGCCAGCCATTCAATCAACCATGCCTTGGCTAGTCTCACAGAAGCCATTAAAAATTCTTTAGATAATAGAAATTTTGGTTGTGGAATATTTATTGATTTACAGAAGGCATTTGATACAGTGAATCATAATATTCTTTTGATGAAGCTAGAACATTATGGAATTAGAGGAACTGCCTTAAATTGGTTTAAATCTTATCTTTCTGACAGGAAGCAATACGTGTCAGTGAATGGATCCAATTCCAGTGATCTTAGTGTTACTTGTGGGGTTCCACAGGGTTCTGTCCTTGGCCCCCTCCTGCTCTTGCTCTATATTAATGATTTACCTCTTTCTTCATCAAAACTAGCCTTTTATTTATTTGCAGATGATACCAACATCTATTATGAAGCAGAAAGCCTTGGTCAGCTTGAAACGGTTGTAAACAAGGAACTGAAAAAAGTGAAAATGTGGCTTGATGTTAACAAGCTGTCACTAAATATTGATAAAACCAATTTCATCATTTTCAAGTCTCCTCAACATCCTTCTCTTCAATCTGTCAATATCAAATTTGGTAACCTTCCTATTAAGCAGACTTGTTATGTCAAATTTCTTGGTGTTCTCCTAGATGAAAACCTTTCATGGAAGTATCACTTGACTGAACTATCTAAAAAACTGGCTAGAACATGTGGTATGTTTTTCAAAATAAGGCACTTTTTACCTATTCATGTCTTGGTCTGTCTTTACAACTCTTTGTTTTCACCGTTCCTCCAATATGGTATTTTAGTTTGGGGCCTTACTTATGAGACTTATATCAATCCAGTGTTTTTGTTACAGAAAAGGGCTGTAAGGGCAATTTCATTTGAACATTATACTGCACCTTCTACACCTATCTTTTCAGATTTGAAGATTCTGAAACTGCAAGATCTCTTTCACTTAAAATTACTTAGCTTTGTATATGAATGTGTTAATAAGATCTCTCCTTCTTGCTTTCATTCTTTCTTTGAACTAGTTGGGTCTGGTCATCAATATGGTACTCGGCAAGTCATCAAAAGTAATATTTTCCTAACCCAAAAAAATACCCTGCAATATGGTCTTAGGTCAGTACGTTATTGTGGAGCTAAATGCTGGAATAACATTCCTGTTGATATCAAACAATCTCCATCTGTTAGTAGTTTTCGCCAAAAAATCAAAGCCTTCCTATTTGAAACTAAGTACTAAAGTTTGGAAAAGTGAGTATCATATACTGTCACCATCCGCCAAATAGTTTTTGTAATGCTTTCGTGACGAAGGGGGAATGGTTTTTGTGGGGCAGTGGCATTGGTGGCTTTTGTGGGTGCCTGGGCTTGGGGTGATTTGTGGTTGTGGGCATGGGTTCTCTTGGCTGGTGATCTGGGATGGGTGGGGCTGTGGGCCCGGGGGGGGGGGGTAACTTAACTTGTCTATGGTACGGGGTTGTGCCATTTTTTAGGGTACCTTTTTCATGATAGTTTCCGGATTTATGGGTATGGTTTTCAACAATTTGTGGCATCTTCCGGATTTTTGGGTATACTTTTCTCTCAGAATTCAGTTATTGGTGAGCTTTTTTGGCATTCCCGGATTTGTGGGTATGATTTTCAGAATTTCTCCGGATTTATGGGTATACTTTTGAGAAATTTCTCCGGATTTATGGGTATACTTTTGAGAAGGTTTTCCAGATTTATGGGTGGTACTTTCACGATTTGAATGGCACAACCCCGTATCTTGGAAACTCAATTTACCCCCCCGGGGCTGTGGGGGCTTCCCTTGGGCTCGGGTGGCTGGCTTGCTTGTTGTGCGCTCTGAGGGGGGGTTTTGGGAGTGAGCATGAGCATCCATTTGTTCGTGTTTGCTCTTGGGGACTGTTTCCTGGGGGCATGGTGGGCGGGTCGGCTGCCTGGGTTCTGGGGGGCTTTTGCGGCTTTGTTTGTCTCGGGTTGCTGGTTGGGGGTCTCCAGTGCAGTGTCTGCGGCTGTGGGTTGCCTTGGGTTTGGGTGTCGGCGGGGTGGCTGGTGCTTTTGTCCTGTTGAATCGTCCCTGCTACCATGATATGAATATCAAAGAACTCAAATTTTTATGAGATACCTTTACAATAGGGGGTGCTCTCTCCTCGATTAGTCTAGCTACTGAGAGAGCTCCTCCTTTAAGTAATTCCCTTCATACAATCTATCTTGTTTCTATGTTTTGTATTATTGTATTAATTTCCTTTATTGATTGATGTATTAATTTTCTGTAGCATTGTTCTGTAATTTTTGTATTTTAGTTGTTTGTAATAGTTCATTGATACCTTGTATGTAGTGGAATTTAAAATATAAAACTGAACTGAACTGAACTGAAGATTGGCATGAACTGAATCATACAATGCCAAGATAAAGAAGCTTAAAAGTATGAGATACTTAAAGAGACAAATTCTGGAAGATCTATATTACAAAACAATTATCCCTGCAACAACGTATTGCATTTCAATATGGGGTACATGTGGAGAGCAACTATTCAACCAGCTAGAAAAGACACACATAAGAGCTGCCAGGATTATTCATGGCATCAAAGGAAAATATAACAATGAGGAAATCTTACGGATAGCAAATTGGGACCCCCTTTCATATATCTACAAAAGGAGATTGTTGACGATAATGCAGCAAGTTAACTTAGAGAAAGTAATCCCAACAATCGGGCAGCTGTTTAGCAAAAAGGAAGGACAAAGATATGAACTAAGAAGAAAAACTGCCTTCAAGATCTCTTCATTTAGAACAGATATCGGAATGATCATAAACCACCATGATCCTATTTCTCTTCTTTTCTTTTTCTAGTAGTTTTGTGTAGCTTTATGTTCTTTTCGTTCTTCTGTTTTACGTTTTATGTTAATCCGCCTTTTCGGGGCCTCCCGCGACGTGTCGCGTGCCGGGTTATTCTAGTAACCAAGGGTACTGAACCAACCAGACTTGCGGATTTTGTCGCCACGTGACTGCTTCGCGGGGGGCCATGAAAAGGTGGATTGCCATTTAGGTAGACATAGTTTTTTGCTCCTAATGGTATTGTCTTAGTAGTAGGGTAGTGTATCATGTAAGTAGTGTAGTCAGTAATATGTATTGTAAATTTTTAATGGAATGTATAAAAAAAAAAAAAAAGATATCGGAAGAAACACGGTAGCTTTTAGGGGACCAATTATTTGGAATAGCTTACCAGAAGATTTAAAACTGAAAACTGTTGAAAATTTTAAAGTACATTTAAAGAAACAAAGGACTCATATTAACAATTTTAATTTCATTAAAGGAACAGGACACCTAAGTTTTAAAGATAGAAATTTTGTTTACCAGTGACTTTAAGTTTTTACTTATTTATTGTAAGTAGATTAAATAGCAGGTACACATCAGCTGCAAGCTGCCAGTAACTTACCTGCTCATCAACAAAATAATGTACGTATGTATGTGTATGTATGTGGCAGAATCATTGAGTCATGCACTACCTTTGCGGAGGTGAGATCAAGAGAATCCCATACGAATTGCCGACCTCTCTAATGATTCTTTGACCCATCTTTTGTTATATGGTGATCACGACCTTTTTAAGGACTTGAATAGAAGTATACTCGAATTGACTTTACGTTTTATCCACGAAACTGGTCGGTTTGATTGAGATCTTCGCAGCCTTAGCATGCAACCACCAAGTCCCTTAAAATAAATATTCTTTTTCGTTGTAAATTCTTCTTCACATCAGATGTCAGGCATTTTATCTATCAAAATCAGTTGCGCTTGCGACATCATTCAAGTTATCATATTCCTGACCGGGCATCTGGTGTGGAACAGAATCTGGTACTCTGCCATTAGTCCCGTACACTGCCACTGCCATTAGTCTGGTACACCGTTTGTAGTGTAGTCGTAGTTAGTTGAACGTTGCGTGTCTTTTTATGTTGGCCATTGGGTAGTCAATGTCTTTCGCTCTCCATGACATCATACTTGTAGTGTTGTAAAGTAATAAAAATAGGTATAGTTAAATGTAAGATATATTGTAAATATTTATGTTTGAATAAAAAGAGGAAAGAGAATCCCTTATCTTTGCCAATAATCGTAATCTGGGCGATGCTCATTTGAAGCACTTCTCAAGGTTGGTATTCAGATTCAGGGTACTATTTCAATGCCAAGATATTTTTACCGTTTGTTTTGTAGTATTTTAGAGCCTCGGTTCATTACATCAAGTGTTTCACTCTGCTTTGCAATCCTTTGCTAAGTCCCAAAAAGAAAAGATTCCATCTTCCCCCTTTTCAAATTAATTATCAGCCCATTTTCATCAATCGATATCTTTTGAGAGTCTGGCTTTGATGACTTTTGAATCTCTAATAGCAACTTAGATCACTGTTTCATCAGCATATTCAACTATCGTGGCGCCCTCAACTACATCAGTGATATCATTGAAGACTAAGCTCAATAGTAACGGACCCAAGATAGAGCCTTGGGTTACTCCTCTTTGGATGTCCACCGTCTTTGATGAGGATTTTGCATGAATTACATTAGCTGATCTGTGAACTAAGAAAGTTCACCCACTTTGGTTCCATTGCGAGAGGGATTTTTGAGTAGGTTTGCATGGTTTATGGTATAGAAGGCTCTGTTGAGATCAATAAACGGTGCTCCAACCAGTTTGCCTAAATCGACACTCGTCTGTGTTTCATTTAAATATTGGGTTGCTGCTAACTCCTTCGGTAATATCGGGTTGAATCCAAACTAGAATTTTGAAAGTAACGTTTTTCAAGGAGCTCAATAAGTTGTCGCTGTGCCAACTCTTTGATCACTTTGATAATACAGCTAGAACTGACAATAGTCGATAGTTGTTAGAGCTTGAAAGGGAGTTTCATGTTGCCACTCTTTATCTAAAGATACGATGCTTTTGTTTAATGATTGTATCGTGGCGTTTTCTTATACAAATTGAGGCTGAAGGCGTTTTTGTTTTGTTTTTTCAGCACCCAGATGTGTACGAGAAGGCCGTTATGAAGAATTTCACGCGAAAGACATTCACTGCAGCGGTAGGCTGACCCTTCTTGAAATCAGTTTCACTTTTTATATATGATTGAAAACACACTTATGGTTTTTCTGCTTGATATAAAATACTGTTGCCAATTGTGACATAAAGTTAAAATCGCAGATTCTTGTTCTGCCTACCTGGTGACCTTACAGAAATCATTTGAAGATGTATCAGGTCACCGAATAGAAAATAATTCTTATGGAAAAATTGTTAAAATTTGATTGTTAAAAATTTTCAAATTTGTTTCTTCATGGTTTGTTCAAAGACGAAATTGATTTCACTGATGACCTTTCTTTCATTTCTTGAACCCAGGAATGATGGAATTAAGGCTTGAACAGCTTTATTTGAGTAACGCTTTTATAAACCATGGTTTTTTGACCCAACATATAGACTTTGTAATGTTGAATCAAATTCCTATTCCAAGATAATGTAAAAGTGTAGTCGAAGGCAAACAAATTAAGATGGTAACACAGAGCAAATATTCAATTCAAAAATAATTTCTTTTATTTCAGATTATCACTCCATGGAACCTATTCGCCTAAATTGGTTTATAGTCATATACTGGATGGGTTATGATCTTATACCAATTGGGTTTTTACCTTAAATGGGGTTAAATTGGGGGGCCACTATGCTGATAAGTGGTTTATTTTCCTAATCGCGATGGACAGCCTTATACTTAGCAGGTTATTATCCGAAGATAATGTTCCGTCCACTATGATATCATAGCCCACCCAGTATAACATTATAGCCAACCCCGTATAAGATTTTAACTGACCAAATTTTATGTTATCTACAGCATTTGGGATAATATCCCATCATTTCAGATAATGATCCACCCATTTAGATCGATAATCCACCCATTTAGGACAATAACCCACCCAGCATAAGATGATACCTACTCAGTATAAGATAATTATTCACCTAATGTGTGATTATCCACTCATTAAGGTGCATAGGTTCCATAGCTTGAGTATGCTTCAAACCAGATAACTCGTAAAGTCACAGATTGTTGCCGATCCAAAGCCATTTAAAGATTTTTTAACACAGCTAAACAACTTTTTCCATGACACAAATGCACTCAACGAAATTTTTCATGATCGCTGGTTTTGAAAAATTTTTATGATTTTCAAAATGTCACTCAGTATTTCTTTTTAGCATGATGGTATTGCCAGAGGTAAGCTGTGTTTGTTTTGTTACGATTTCTTAATTCAAAACAGTACGCTGCTGCAGCATGGGATCCTCACCTGGTGAAGGATATTAAAAAATTAGAAGCAGTACAACGGCGTGCAGCCAGGTTTGTTGCCAACAACACTAGCAGAATTCCTGGATACATGACTAAACCGTTGATGATCTCAACTGGAGCTCCTTAGAGAAAAGGAGGAATATTCAGAGGCTCACCATCATCCGCAAAGCCTATAAAAAGGAGATCGCTATCCCTATCCTCGGATACATCAAGATACATGGAAGAAGTACACGCCGTAGTATTGAAGGAGAGACATTGAATTATGTACAGCCTTTTTCTAAAAGAGACTTCTACAAGGTCAGTTCCTGCCAAAAACTATCACCGAGTAACTAGCATAACTTGCTCTGCTGAAGATATTGGCGAACTCTGCAGTGATCTAAGAGCTGAGGTTGACAATATTGCTAAATGGTTACGGCAGAATAAGCTTAGTCTGAACACTGATAAAACAGAATACATGGTCGTTGGTCACAAAAGACAAAGAAACTGTATCCATGGTCCATAAGAGGTAAACATAATTGGAGGGTCAATCGAACGGGTCAAAAAGTTCAATACCTTGGAGTTACAGTGGACGAAAACCTTACATGGAATGAGCAATATAAGATCCTCAAAGGTAAAATTGAAAATACCCTCTCATCCCTGCGGAAATTAAAGAACATGCTACCGCAAACAAAATTTGATCCGGTGTACAAGGCACTGCTGGAGAGTCATTTGAGAGACAGTGATGAACTGTGGGGTAGTTTGTCAAACACAAAGTTTGATCATCTTCAGCGTCTGCAAACTAGAGCACGAACACTAATAGAAAGCTCTAGATTAAAAGATGGATGGAGTTGCAATTGGCTTTCAGTCTCAAACTTGATAATATTTGACAGAGCCGTGATGATCTTTAAAATAATGAATGGTCTCTGCCCGGACAACTTAAGAGGGAGACTTGTTACCAGATCTCAAATATCTAATTTTCCAACAAGAAATCATTTAGATCTTGATACTCCAAGGCAGAACCTAGAATTCTCCAAAAGCAGTTTTTTCTATTCTGGTGCAAAGACGTGGAATAAAATCCCATTAGAAATTAGGATGAGTTCCACGATTACTATTTTCAAAAGGAAATTTAAGGAATTCCTACAAAACTAGCATCCTCCCCGTAGCACGATCCTTAGGAAGACCAACAAATTTCTAAGGCTTTATTATATGTAAATAGATATTCGTATAGTTCTTTTTCTTTTGTTCTTCTTTAGCTGATAGGGTTTTGTATTAAAATATGATAAAATGAAATGAGTGGAACAGCCTTCCACCTGACGTGAAAGGACACAAAAAATTGCCACATTCAGACAGACGGCTAAGCAGTACATTGAAAGACAAAATCATTGTTGTCGTTGTTTTCTCTCAAACTGCGGAAAGAAAGTTATCTTTGTTGTCACGGCATGTGGTACGCTGTGTTGAAAGTTTATTTTATTTTTATTTTTTGTCCGTCTTAGTACAGTGATAGTTAAGCCGTCCAGGGTCTGGAAGTGGATATGCCAGCATGTATTACCGAATCCTCAATAGACAAATTCCAACATTCCTTTTCGTTATCTTCTCAACTCAGTAATATAGCATATGCTCGTAGACTCAATAACCTGATCCTTATCACTGTGCTTTACCGATGTTTCCTATAGATGTAGATGTAAAAAATCATAGCATCGATATCGATAGCAAGTCGTAAAAAGATATTGGTTCACTTTCTTTGGTGAGTTCTCTCTTCTTTCATGTTCTAGGTTGATCAGTGGAGTATGGGAGTGACATTTTACCATGCTGCAACTGGACAACTACCATTTAGGCCATATGGTGGACGGCAGAACAAGGAAACAATGTAAGCATCCATCTTATTTGCTCGTAAAACATTGGGAATTCGACACGGGTTCCACGATCTGTTCATTTAAGGTATCGAGATGGCGTTTTAAAGTAGAAAAGTTGCATTTATACCGTAGAGTCCTGAAATTAAACAAGCCCGATTCAGCCAGAGAGTTTACATCTAAGGCCCTTTTATTTCTATTTCAATGTTTATGTTTTTACTTGTTTTTTAAAACAAGTAAATCAAACTTTTCCAAAGCTGAATGGAAAGCACTCAAATCTTTAAAATCCCGTCCAGACATCGTCATTAAACTAGCTGACAAAGGAGTCCATATCGTTGACTGGTGCATAGATTCTTATGCGCAAGAAGGTCATTCACAGCTAAATTCTCCTTCTTATAAGAAACTAGACAATGACCCCACCAAATCTCTAAACAACCAGATCATCAACACAATCAGCGAAGACATCAATTACAATAGCCTACCACCAAATGCTAATAAACTCTATTCTCAACATCCCAGAACTTCCCTCTTCTACGTGCTTCCAAAGATCCACAAAACCAGCAACCCAGGACGTCCAATTGTCTCTGCCGTATCATGCTACACATCTCAAATAACAACGTATCTCGATCACCTTCTCACACCTATCGTCAAGCAGTTGCCTACTTATGTCAAGGATTCATTGGCTGCACTCCGTGTTTTCAACAATTTTTGATTCACTGGAGCACACCGTTATCATTTCACCATTGATGTAAAATCACTGTATACCGTCATTTCACACAAAGATGGCCTGCTTGCTCTCAAACACTTCCTCGACAAACATGAAATATAAGTCCTTCCGACTGCCCCTCTCGTTCGCCTGGCTGAACTAGTTCTGACTACCAATGCTTTCCTTTCCAACAATGAAGCCTTCATACAAACTTCTGATGTCTCAATTGGAAGCAAATTGGGCCTAGCCTATGCCTGCTTTTCTTACGACACCAAGAAAAACTCATCTCACAAAGCTATGAAGGCCCCCTGCCTTGTCTTTTGATGTGATACATTGACGACATCGTTGGCGCCATCACTTCCACTCATCCAACCACAAGATTTCATCGACTTTGTCAATAATTTTCATCCAGCCCTTGAATTCACCCTCACAATCACAGAAGATAGCTTACCATTCCTGGATACCCTCCTTTCAATCCGATGACAAAATCACCACTTCCATTCACTATAAAGAAACTGACGCCCATTGCTTTTTTGACTACAATTCTTCACGTCCACACAGCTGCAAAAATTCCATCCCATATTCACTTACTTACTGCCTTACTGCCTGCAAACAAACAAAATACCAAAGAGCGCATTCCAACAACTCTCACCTTCCACCACTCAGCCAACAAATCAAAGACATATTATTCAAAAACGTCAACCTCCTTAGAGACGATGATGAAACTGCAGACATTTTCCAATTCCTGCCCGTTATTGCGTACAGATGCGACCAAAATATCAAAGATATCCTCGTCCACATTAAATTGACATCGACATCTGAAAGATCTGGAACAACACCTTCAAGCGCCCGAAATGCCGTACATGTACCCACATTAATCACTCAACAGCAATTACCAACAACAACAATCCACATCAATGCTAATTTCACGTGCTCATCTGCTTGTTTAGTGTACTGCATTAGCTACACACAATGTAACATGATATACATTGGCGAGACTTCGAGACAGTTAAACTCCTGTTTTGAAAAGCATCTTTGCAACGTAGAAAAGAAAGTTCATCTCCAGGAATCACGCAAAGATGACCCTGATTCCACTGTATCCCAGCATTTCAACGCTGACAGCCATTCCATCACAGACATGACAATAACCTGTCTTTGCTATGCACCTTTTGGACTTGTGGAGGAGAGCATTGTTGGTATCATTTTGCGGAAAATACATTGAGTAAAACAAGCCTAACTTTGGGTAACTCATTAACCAAATTTGGGCTTGTTTACTTAAAGCAAGAGGTCGTGTGACTTGATGAGCATGCAGTCATTGCTGTGTCATCGCGAATCATAAGTTTTTAGCTCGCAGTAATGTTTAGCGAGATTGTTTCACAGCGAGTGGGAGTAGGGCGTACGTCTACGCCAGTGGAAACATTACGAAAGATACAGCCCTCTTCAGGCATTGCTTGGTTATCTCTGGGTTCAGGCTTTGGGCAGGTGGATAGAGTTTCCATAGGACTCAATCAAACGCAAAACTTTAGAGAAACTATATCATTTTTAAACTTGGAATTCTTATACGTATCATTTTTCAACTTGGAACTCTTATACCTACAGGACTCAATAAGCAATTTAATATCTCTCGTAGTATTACACCAGTGCTCCTTCTTTCCCTTTCTTCTTCCTTTACCTGTGGGTCCTTTTCTTTCTTCTTCCTTCATTGTTCTAACTTATTTCGTTCTCTTCACTATCACGGTTTTTCCACGTCACATTCTATGCCTTATTCTGCTGGCATTCTCATAATCACTTTTCTATCATTCGATATTACCCTTTTAAATCTATTGATCCACGCTCGATTCTGCTGTTTTCCTTTAACCTGATGAAGAGCTAAGCTCGAAACGTTGTAACTAACTTGCTATCTTTGTACAAAGGCGAATATTTTGACAAATTCACCCCTTTTATTTCTGATTCAATGGAATTGGTGTTGACGCTGAAACATAGTTGAAGCTTCCCTCATTTTCCTATTGCTCTTTAAAGACCGCCTTGGCTCTGGTATTTCGTGACAAAAGGCATCCAATGTCTGTCCCAAAGTAAATGCCATGCTGTGGTGTTATTGTGTTGCTATTTAAAAGTTTTGAAGGGATTAGCCCCAAGGAGACTTTCAGCTCATGCGTTATGAAGCTTTTTATGACTATGTTTGGTTTTTTGTAAGTCTTGTCAGCATTGAAGTGCATTTTCCATTGCCACGCCCACAGGGAAATTTTTCTAGGTCTCTGTTCATATTTAAAGCAGAAACGGTTTCATTTTCAACCACTGTGTCATCAGCAAATAATTTGACGTCGCACTACAAGTTATCTGTTAGATCGTTGATATAAATAAGAAAAAGTAATGGACCTAATGCCGAGCCCTGAGGTACACCAACAGAAACCTCCCGCCACTCAGAGGATTGCCCATTTAAAGCCACGCGCTGCTGTCGATGTGAAAGAAAACTTCTGATTAGTTTCAGAAGATTGCCCGAAATACCATTACTTGCAAGTTTATAGAGTAGACCTGCATGCCACACTCTGTCAAAAGCCTTGGATAGATCCAGAAATACAGCTCTCGTTCCCCTGGTTGGAATTTGAGCAAAACCACTGTAGCTTTTTTGGTAATGGCCAACAGTTGATTTACAATTGAATCACGTGGACGAAACCCAGGCTGATTGTCACTAAGAAGACGATTGGCGTTCAGGTGTTCTTATATATCATCAAACAGGAGCTTCTTAAACATTTTCCCAAATTTTGGTAACAAGGAGGTTAGCCTATAGTTTGTCTTGCTTTGTCTGCTCTCCATTTTGTGGATAGGAATGGTGTTGGCTTTTTTCCATGAAGATGGATTCAGCCCTGTGCTGAGACATTTTTCAAAGATCATAAAAAGTGGGTCAACAATACAACTGTCACAGATCTTAATCATAGAAACCGATATTTCGTCACAACCATTGGCTTTTTTAGTATCAAGTGTTCTGATCAGCTTTAAAACTTTTTCTTTGTTTACAGCAATATCCTTTAGTTGATTGTTAATTCTGGGTAGAAAGGTTGGTACAGAGCTCGTATTTTGTATAGTAGAGCATTGTTGAACAAAGTATTCATTAAAGAAACTAGCTTTATTTGCAGGATTAGTGATGAACAGATGGAGTGGAGGAATATTACACGTCTTCTTACTATTGATCAGTCTTGTAAGCGTTGACCAGTATTTTGTGGGTCCCATGTTTGGATCAGAAAGCTTGCGACCTAAGTGTTGATAGTATTTGTTTTTTGCATTCACAATCATCGTAGAGGTCTCATTACGAATAATCTTAACTTGACACCAGTCATGATGATTTTTGCCGCGCTCAATATATTTCCTGTAGACTCTATGTTTACGTTTGATGGCTGTTTTAAGCTGGCTAGTTATCCAAGGTGGATCCCTGTCATCACATTTGATAGTTCTATTAGGAATATTCGAAGGGAGAATCTTAAAAATTTTGTCTCGAAAAACCTCGGCCATGTCGTCTGCTTGCAGATCCCGAAATATTAAATCCCAGTCTAATGCAGATATGGCTGCCCTGATTGAAGGAATGTTCGCCTTTTCATATACCCAAACAGAGCACTTATATGGCATTACATTCAGCAGGGAAATATTTAGTTTACCATATATGATTTGATGCTGACAATTTTCATCTAATGACGGAGGGACTCCTGATTCAACAAACAAATTTGGTTGATCTGTAATGATCAAATCAATACAAGACTTACTCTCACCACGAATATTGGTTGGCTTATTTGTAAGCTGATACAAGTTATTAATTTCTATCATTTCGTCCAATGCCATGCCCTTGGGCTTTCTGCATCCTCAGTCCACCACTGTGAGTTCCTACAGGCATAAGAAAAAGTCTGATTCATAAGTTTAAAGAAAATAACGATGGGACGGTTGCAAAAACCATAGAAGTGGGAAATTTTAGGGCTGAAAAGAGAAGAGAAAGATTGAACAATAACAGTAAATGGTAATACTTAATGTAATCCTGAGAAGAAATGAGAAAGCAATAGATCAAGAGATTGAAGAAACACAATCGGGATTTAGTTTAGTTGTAGGAACGAGAGAAGGAATACTAAATCTAAGGCTGATTGTCGATAGATATTTAGAAGTAAAACAGAATGTATTTGTCTGCTACATTGCCTACGAAAAAGCTTTTGACAGGGTCTGTAATGACCAGCTAATGAGTAAATTAAAATCGTGTGACATAAACGCAATGGATCTGAGAATGATACAAAGCCTTTACTGGAATCAGATAGCCAGCATAAAGTTAGAAGAAGGAGAATCAGACAGTTCTGCTGTTAAAAGATGAGTGAGGCACGGATGTATTCTATCGCCAAAATTTTTTTTTTATATACAGAAGACATATTCAAGCAAGGTGACAAGTTACCTGGTGAGAACATAGGAGAGAAACATCTTACAAATCGCAGGTATGCAGATGACACTGCCCTAATTGCAGAATCGTCTCAAGGTCTGCAACTAATTGTAGATGTAGTCAAATCAGAAAGTTTAAAGAGAGGTTTGAAAATATATATATAAAGAAGGCAAAACAATGGCAATCAGTCGAGATTCAGAGAACCCTAAAGTCGATATAAAGGTGGATGGAGCTACTCTAGAACAAGTGGAAACTTTTACGTACCTTGGACAAACGATCAAATCTGATGGTAGATCAGATACTTCAATAAGATAACGTATGAATAAGCTATGCAGACTTTCCTATACATGAGTGATGTTTTAGCAGCAAGAAACATTGAGATCGAGACAAGAAAGCGCTTAGCCAGTGTTACGTTTTATCGACACTTTTATATGCAAGTGTTACCTGGACGCTTAACGCTGATACATATAAGAAAATAAACAGCTTTGAAATGTGGATGTATCGAAAAATGCTTCAGATCTCGTGCACAAGCCACAGTACAAATGAGGAGATGTTGAAACGTGAAAATGAAAAAGGTCTATCACAAGAAAAGAATGTAGAAATGAGAACGACGCAAATTTTGGACATCTATATACTAAGATGCGTCATAGGAATGACCCGAAACCTTTTGTCTTCCCTTTGTTTCCCCTTTCAGCACTGTAAACAGCATAAGTAAGAAACTGCGTCTCTCCCACGGAAAAGAACCTTCCCAGCTTTTGTTCCGAATTCTGAATTGGATACTAATGGTATTATTTTCTTTGTCTGCAATATGGGGGCTGGGGCACGTCCATTTTTATCCAAGGTTTAACTCCCAAGGAAATGATCTTTGCACATATCCTCATCGCCAGACATCGGTATGTTGGATCTTTGTCCTACTCCTGTCCTTTATGTAACGAAAAAGCTAAAAGAGAGGCCAGACTTACTAAGATCGCTTTCTTTTTCCAGCTAAGCTCCAGAGGAAGCATAAAGGGAGGCTTTAAAGGGGTCTTGAATGAGAGGGGAAGCTAATTCTGAGCAGAATGGCACTGAAAACGTCTCAAAATCCAAGGCTTTCTTTCCTCTTCCGCTCTGGATTATATACCTCAAACTACAAAGAAGCCATCATTCCTTTGAAATGATCAACAGCTTTGTCTGAGTTTGCAAGGAGACTTACAGAAAACTTTTCAGCATTGAAATTTTGAAAGAAGGCTTTGAAATAAGGTGAATGCATTCCGTTCGTCTGACTCAATACCAAGGTAATGAATTCCTGGAAATGAGAAATCTGAGCGAGAACGATATGGACGTGTTCTACCACAGAGAGCTTAAAGGAGCTCTGTCACGCAGGTGATTGGTTTAGAGAACAAAGCTTAGACAAAGGGGAGGAGCTAGAACCCAGACTCTTTTTATTAATCGCATGATAAAAATTCAGTTCAATTTGCAAAACAATCTCTTTCCAATTCTTTTCTGATAATCCTGCTATACAAATATCTAATCCCCTTTTACAATCCCAACCAATTATGAGTGAGACAGATTGCCTTTAAAAGGGGATGCAGCGAGAGGGCAACTTTTTCTGGGGGAGGGCATTGGGCTAAAAAGAGACAGTAGCTCATGTGTTCTCACACTTTTATTAGATAAGTACGGGTTCTTTTCCACATCACCTTTAAAGGCAGTCTGTCCCCTTCGAAGAATGAAAATAAACTCGATAAGGATTTCTATTGTACACTCCACAAGTTTGTGCTAATTCGCTTTATCCAAAGACATCAAGGTCATAGAGACGCAGTGATGCATGAATTTCACTCCAACGTAAATAAGGCAAATAAAGCCGTTGCTAAGGTCAGAACAATAGGGGACAGACTGCCTTTAAGTATCCAAATAAAGCCAAGGTGTATAGGGATTTTTTCACGCTCCAGTTCACTACAGTTGTGATTTCCTGCAGTCCTTGTGAGTCTCCGTAATTTTGGCTTTTTGTACCCGATCTTATTATCGTTCATTATGCAGGCTCTGGTAGGGTTTTTGGGAGCAAGGGAGCATGGTCTGAGAAAGGCCGGAAGCCAGGGAGCATGACTTGAAAATGCGGGATCTTGAGAGCACATTCATTTCTCGAGAACTTACTTCAAACGTTTTATACTTTTCATTAAAGTCCCATGCACCCTCCAATTTCTGTACAGGTTGTCTATTTTGAAATGCCAAGGTAACCAAATGCGATCAGTGAGTTCTTTTTTAAGGGAAGGGGAATGTTGAGCCGTAATGAGAGAACGGCCATGTTTTGGAAACTTTTTGAAGTGCCTACAAAGATGGGGTCTTACGACAAAAGTATCGTTCCTCGCCAAAGTAAAGAACGTGCTCTTGAAAAATTTCTGAGTTCATCTCTCCAGTCCCAATCTTTGCTGCACTAATGACACAAATCAATGCCCTCTTTCACTAAAATGGTCTTACGGGTCTGTTCAACACCGCAAGGATGCATTCAAGGCTGGTGCGGAAAATGTGCAAGAAATCATCAAATCGATGTATTACCCGAGGTTTTTAGGGAAGAGAATCCAGTGACAGATTTGCTAGTCTTGATAGATCACGAGAAAGCTGGAGCAAAATTAGCAACCATCTTAAGCCCCGGTCAATTTGATCAAACATTTCACAAAACATTTATCAAACTTTATATTTTGATTTTGCTTCGTGTTGTGGGTTGGTGGTCAAACAGAACTAACATGTCACCAGACATTTCACCTAACATTTGATTTGAAGCCTGTGATCAGAAGGTGCCTGTGCAGTCAACGAGACTCTGCGGAGCATGCACAAAGGCATATTGATGAAAACAAAAGACAATGTTTGGCGAAATGTTTGTTGGAGTGGTCAAACATATCCAACATTTCACACAGCAACGAAAAACAAAATTTGTTTTTGAACTAGATCAAACTTTGCCCAACACTGCCAAACAAATGTTATGAGACCAAACAAGGTGGTCAAACAAGCCCAACATTTCATCAAACATTTGTTTTTGAAATGTTGGGTGAAATGTTTGATCTGTTTGACCGGGGCTTTAGGTGAAATGTTTGATCTGTTTGACCGGGGCTTTAGATACCAATCGACGACTTGTCTTTAAATATTTCAATCTGAACGAAGAATGGAAGCATCATAGGAATTATTGCGAGCACAAGGCTAATTTTGAGGGGAGCAATAGACTAATTACCTCTGTCCCAGTTTCCGCTTCGTTCATTGAATTGGATGCCGCCACTGTGCTTCATCTGGGCCTGATAATCAAACTAACTGAAAATCCAGCCAAAATCGCCGCAAAAATGGCGCGACCAATCAGATTGCAGGAACTTCTACTTGTGATCTGATTCGTCGAGAGAGGATCAGCGTTGCTACCTATGCTATACGAAAAGTCGATTCCACAAAATGATTCTGTTTTCCGAGCCCATAATGAATGCATGAAAGAATGCCATGAAGAGACGGGAGCACTAAGGAGTTATCTGGCAAGGAAAGAACAATAACACAGATCAAAAGACATGCTTGCTAATTTACCGACTATGAACACCCGCTTTATGTGTATTCCGCAGAACCGGAATTATCATTACGAGGCTGGCCTCAATTAGCCGCAACTGACCGATTTTTCGAATAGCTTGATCATGAGTCGCAGTTATAGCGATTATCAGTTTATCAAGGAGCGCAACAACGACATGTAATCAGTCTAGGGGAGCAAAGGAACATGCTGTTTTTTAAGAGGGGAGCAATGGAGTAACCATTTAAGGTCCTCATTATGACATATGCTTTGAAGAACAACGATTTTTTTCGACCATGCCGTGGAAGTCGGACGTGCATTGGTGAGGGAGTGTGTTCAGGGAAGCTGAATTTTGGAATATAATGTTTGTAACATCCTGAAGTTAGGGTATGTTGAGTGTTGAGCAACGAGTAAAGTGTTTAAGAAGTATTGCAAGAGAATTTAAAAGGTTACACTAAAGCCACGCTTACAGTAATCAAAGCAGGAAAATTTAGGCCCATCTCAAGATTACATAACACGTGCAGTTTTTGAAAACATACTTGATGGCAAACTTGATGGGCTCAAAGAAAGCTTGGCAACTAAAGAATGTATCCAACAACTGTTAGCAGTAATTGGTGCTCAGAATTCGAAAATAGAGGGATTGGAATCCAAAATCGTGGTCATGGTAAGGTATATTGCGCAGCTTCAGCGGTCAACGGACGACCAAGAGCAATATCAGAGGCGAATGTGTCTCAGAATCAATGGCGTCGAAGTCACACCAGGTAAAGATGAAACAGGCCAGGATTGCCTTGACAAGTGTAAGAAGATATTCAAAAGCGTAGGCGTAACATCGATGCTGGATAGGGCCCACCGGATTAGAAGAACGAAACAGTCTTCGAATGGGAAAGCTTATCGCCAAATTATAGTTCGTTTCACTTCCTGGCGACATCGCTCTTTGGTATACAGAGCTAGGAAAAAATCACATGTGCATAAGATTCGATCATATCTCACGAAGAAAAGAATGAATGTCACCCAGAAGACCAATAAAATCTTGGAGAGTAGAGGAATGGAAGGCTGTTTCACTTTTGCTGACATCAATTGCCGTCTATGTACAAGGATTACTGATGCCTTTCACTATTTTGATGATGAAGATGATTTCATGAAATTGCTTGATCGGATCAGTGGCGGTGAAAAGGAAGACATGGATGAAGAAAATGCAGGTGATTGAAGCAACGGGATTGGTGAAGATGATGACGAGGAAGGAGAGGACGTTGTGAATAGATATAACTTCATCAGTATGAGACTCTTATTTGCGTTTAAATTTGTACGCGTTAGTTGAAAATTTCGATTGCACACTTTTTTCCGTCTAGTGACCTAATGTCTGTCTTGTCACATCCCATTAAGACCAAGTGCTTTATAATCGCGAAAAAACAAATGGGGTACATCTTTCCCATGCATCTCGTGCATCATACCCTACTAGCATCGACTTCCCTGTCGTGTTTCCGATTATTTCTGTTTATGATCTATAAAATTTCTCTGTCGTATTCGAGGGGCACTTCACTCATTGAAAATAGCGTACGAGATTTGTTCAGAATAAAAAGATTTTTACGAATTTTTGATGGATTCTCCTTGAAAACAAAAGGATTTTCGCCGAATGGTGTACGATATTTTTTTTGGGAGTGAAATGCCCCTCGCTCGTATTAACGATTAGTTTTTTTTCTCTTTGGAAAAATTTGATAGCCCTTGTTTTAATGAACAACTGGAAAGAAAGACAGACATTTGGTTTTTACTGCTTTTCTTTTGCTAAATGCAATTTTGTTTTTTTATAGATGTGTTTTCCTTAAAGTCATACTTGGCCTATTTTAGATCTTGCTTGTTTACATTGAAATTTCACCAAAATTGACGTTTTCTAAACAACATTTCCCAGTGGGGGAAAAGTCCCCGGAGTAAAAAAAAATTACATATTTGAGTATTGATTTTGGCCCAGTAA
The DNA here is from genome assembly GCA_964019985.1 of Aurelia sp. 4 Dawson et al 2005. NCBI lineage: Eukaryota > Metazoa > Cnidaria > Scyphozoa > Semaeostomeae > Ulmaridae > Aurelia > Aurelia sp. 4 Dawson et al 2005. Next base: position 9,763,344 of record OZ026508.1, on the reverse strand, counting down.
TATTCTCTGCATTGCGTGTGAAATTTTGGTTTTGAATATAAACCTCTTGACAAAGAAATTATTAAAAACCTCTTAGAAAATTATCTTTCAGCACTGCCCCTTGAAAACTCTGCAAATTACCACTTAGGAGAAACGTTTTATACAAGGTCCCTTGAGACCATCGCATCCTGTAACTCATGTTCTAATCATTGTGTTATAATTAATGTTCTCTTTAATTTTCTTTTCAATAACCTGTATTTTTCTTTACTTTGTGTTTCGTCATTATTGTTTCCTTATTTTCTAATGGTGGTTGCTTTGTGACGTGTGGCCCATAGGACCAGCGAGAGCAGTTCGACGATGCTGGTTGAAATCAATCAGTGGCGAGCAAAAATAGGGTGTTTTCGTGTATCCATGCAAAAATCGTCCTCGCTGAATAAAAGTGTTGTGCCTTTTTCAATTCTTTTTCAAATTCTCAAATTATATTGGTTTTGCTTTTGTTTCATCGCAATCTCAATCCTTGCTCTACCCTGTTCACTAACAATATAGTTTCTTGCTGTGAATTCTGTGGCGACACACTTTCGTTTCTTGCCTTTGTTCGCCCGCGTGCATCACTTTTCGAAGACGGTATATTACACGACTATTGAACTTTTCAAGCAAATCACTCTCGGTATCATTGGCCTTGTTCGATATAAGCATGCAGCTTTGAGGCAGTTTCTTTTCTTGTATGCTTATTCTTACGTTGGTTGTATAGCATGCAACACACTTCATATGCAATGGCTCGTGTATAATACAATTTCCTGAGTGGTGATATAGAAACGAATCCAGGCCCCAAAACGCTTGATTTCTGTACTTGGAATTTGAATAGTATCAGTGCATATGATTTTTTTGCGAATCTCTCTCATAGAGGCTTACAATCCGGTGTATAATTATGACATTATTGGCATTGTTGAAACTCACCTTAACAGCACTGTTGATGAAGATAGATTGGCACTAGATGGATATACGTTTATCAAAAATAGCCATCCTCAAAATGTGACAAGGGGTGGTGTTGGGCTATACATCAAAGATTCTCTTATTTCTAAAAATCGTTCTGACTTCGTGACCCTTCCTGAATGTATTGTGTACGAAATTCATTTAAATGGAAAAAATTACTTCTTCGCTGTAATTTACAGAAGTCTAAGTCAGGGCCCGGAGGAGTTTGAAAATTTATCAACGAACTTTGAGCTGATATTATCCAAAATGCATACCGAAAATCCATTCTGCGTTATCATTACTCGTGATTTCAACTGTAGGTTAACTCAGTGGTGGGAAAATGACATCGAAAATAACGAAGGTAAACTATTTGAGCCACTAGCTTCTGACAATGGTCTTCACTCTTCACCAGTTGATATCAGAGCCAACCCATTGGATGGGCGATTCAAAATCCTGTATCGACTTGATATTTCCTGATCAGCCCAATCTCTTTATCGAGTCTGGTGTTCATCCATCACTTCATGAGCAATGCCGCCATGAAATTGTTTACGGAAAATTGTCTGTTTCAAACATAGCACTACCTCCGTACACCCGCAAGATTTGGTACTACGGTACGGCAGACTTTGTAGCTATTAGGAAGAGCCCTGAAATGTTTTCTTGGAACGAACATGTTAACAAATTGAAATGCCCTAATGAACAGGTAAAACTTCTCAACGAAGTCCTTTTGAATATTTTCTCTACTTTCGTTCCCAACAAAGTTAAAACGATTAAGCCTCGCCAAGCACCGTGGATAACGCAAGCCGTCAAAAATTTTCTAAAGGAGGTATTCAAAAGGTGATAAGTGAAGATGCAAGAATGATTGATGAAGCCAAATGCAATTACTTCCGTAAGGCAGGAAAAAATTTGGCTGTTCCTGGTACCAATAGCGAAACCTACTAGACTTTTTGATCAACACCGTTCTAAACAAAGTAAAGACTCCTATGATACCGCCTCTTCTTGAAAAGGGGCTGTTTGTAACTGGTTTTACCGAAAAGGCACAAATATTTCATGACTTTTTCATACTTCAGTGCACGACCATTGACACAGGCAGTGAAATTCCAAGAGATGCTCCAGTAACCACGACTCTGATAAATGATTTTGTGATCTCCGATGAGAAGATACTTAATATCATAAGATCACTTAATCCTAATAAAGCACATGGCTGGGATGAAATATCTGTAAGAATGATAAAGTTGAGGGATGTTGCATTGGTTCCGCCACTTAAGAAAATTTTCGCAAATTGCCTGAGTTGTGGTGTATTCCCTGCAATATGGAAATGTGCAAATGTAGTGCCGGTTCATAAGAAAAATAAGAAGAATGTGAAGGGAAATTACCGTCCTATTTCTCTTTTACCAATTTTTGGAAAAATACTTGAAAAACTCGTATATGACTCTCTATACTCACATTTTGTGTCACATCAAATACTTGACCCAAATTACACCGGCTTTTCGCCCAGGTCACTCAACAGTTAACCAGTTACTCTCAATAACACACAGTATTTAAAGTGTTTGACTGTAATCCGCCTCTAGATGTTCGTTCTGTGTATCTTGATATTTCTAAGGCATTTGATAGGGTATGGCACGATGGTCTAATCTATAAATTGAAACAGTGTGGTGTCTCAGGACAACTTCTCTTTCTGGTCCAAAATTTCCTCAAGAATCGAAAGCAGAGAACCGTACTCAATGGACAGAGTTCTAAGTGGGGAGATATTTCAGCAGGGGTGCCCCAGGGCTCTATTCTTGTACCTTTGCTTTTTCTCGTTTTTATAAATGATCTAGCCGCCATAGGCTTGAAATGCAATGTTAAGCTATTTGCTGACGATACATCATTGTTCACAGTGGTAGAAGATTCCAATTCAGCGGCCAATGATATGAACCATGACTTGGACTTGATAAGACAGTGGGCTCACACTTGGAGAATGCCTTTTAATCCTGATCCGCTAAAGCAAGCTGTGGAATTGACTTTTTCAAAGAAAAGAATGAAATTGATCATCCAGTGATCCTTTCTGACGACGTGCCTGTCAAGAAAGTGGATGAACAGAAACATTTAGGAATTATCCAGGACTCAGCACTATCTTTTTCATCGCATATAAAATCAGCTATCTCTAAAACAAGGAAGGGAATCGGTTTGCTGAAATGTCTCTCCAAATATCTGCCCAGACATACCCTTAACGAATTATATAAGCTTGATGTTAGACCCCACCTAGACTATGGTGATGTTATTTACCATCTTCCAGCCAAAGTATGTGAATTCAGCCAAAATATAATCTTACCTAATTTAATGGATAAGCTAGAGTCTATTCAGTATTCTGCTGCTGTGGCTGTAACTGGATCATGGAGGGGAACGTCTCTCGAGAAACTTTACACAGTGCTTGGCTGGTTGTCACTAAGTTCCCGAAGATCAACTAGATGCCTTACATTGTTCCATGAGTTTGTAAATAATCCTAGCCCTGATTATACATTACTTCCAATTCCTCTTCATCAGTCGCTGTACTTTCTTCGCAACCAGGATGTCATTGGGCGATTGACGGCAAGAACAGAAAGATTCAAGTGCAGTTTTTATCCATACTGTTTATCCGAATGGAATAAGCTTGAGCCTGAATTGAGAATTGCACCCTCACTGTACGTTTTCAAGAAAAAGTTCCTATCGACGATCCGCTCCCCTGGAAATCTGTTTCTGGAATTTACGACTCAATAGGTTTGTCCCTTCTTATCCAACTTAGGGTTGGTCTCAGCAAGCTAAATTTTCACAAATTGAAGCATAATTTCAGGGATACCATAACCCAATGTGCCCAACAAGCGATGGTGTTGAGGATAGAGAACACTTTTTGTTGTTCTGCCCGCCCTTTGATGATTAACGAAGAGATCTTCTTGTTGGAATTGAACAATTGTTACGGCCATCTGTGCAAATCGCTAACCTTTCAAATAATGCTTTGACACAGCTCTTACTATATGGTGATAAGGACCTTTCTTGTGAAGTGAACGGAAATATTCTTAGATTGACTTTACGGTTCATTCGTGAAACTGGTCGGTTTGATTGAGATCTATTGAAGCTTCAGCTATGTGTAAAGCAACCACCAAGTACCTTTACGTAAATGTTCTTCTGTCTTCTCTTGTGAATTCTGTTTCATATTAGATGCCAGGTTTTTTTTGCTCGTACTTGTATCAAATATTGTATCAAATATCAAGGATGAGTTTCCGCTCGTGACTGTCCATATTTTGCATCCCAACCCCTTTTTTTATATCAGATTATCAAAACCTACGAAACTGCAAGAATACATAACTACAAAATGGAACTAACCACACAAGAAAACCGCAAGATTACACAAAACGAAATTGCATTTGGTGTAAACTAGTACATCTCCCTTGCAGCTAACAGTTAGACGTAGAGTATAACAAGGACTACGCAAAAACAATGGATATGAACACAAAAAGGGGGAAAAGGTGGGGGAGACAGGGAGGGAAAGAGAGAGGATGGATGCGGCTCAGTTCATTCGACCAGATTCTAAGATGAATTATAAGGTTGCCGAAATGACGCGTTTATTTAGGGTGCAACTAAGCCTAGAGTCTCCATATAGCAGAATATTTAAAAGAGCACACTGAGATAAATCGTTCATATTGATTCCTACTTCAGACAGAACATCAGACACTCTTCCAAGGAGGAGTATTTTCCACACCATCATTTAATGAGCACATGGCATCTCAACCCTGATCCGACATCTAATGTGAGACAGAATCTAGTAGTGTATGCTGTAGTTTTAGCTTAATATTGTGTGTCTTTATGTTTTTGGCTTTGGGTAGTCGTTGGCTTTTCGCTCCCCTTGGTATTGTCCCTGTGCTGTTGTCTAGTAGTTTTGGATAAGTATAGTAGAGTGTAAACATTTTTGTAAATTATTTTATACGAATAGAAAAACAACGATTGGGACTAATCTGGAATTTTAACATTTTCATGGAAGTACATGATTATCCCAAAGGTATACCAGATCTTTACAGAGTCATAGCCCCTATCGCAGCCAGTAAGTTTACCGTAAGTCCTTGAAGAAGCCCCCAGAAAATATTTTTGCAAAACATATTTTCCGATGGATCATAGTCTGGGGGCTTATTCGAGGGAAGGGGCATGTTTAGCAGCAACAACAAAAAAATATTACCAATGCTGTTCTTTTCTTTTACTTGATACTGCTTAATATTCTTAAAACGGCAGATATATTAGGATAATTGCATTCCAGGCAATATCTATGATGCCTGAGTGTTACATGAATTTGAAAGGTTAAAAACAAAGAAAGTCAGTCAAATACCCAGGGGGGGCACTTGTATAACAGGGCGTGAACCAGCGGTAATGTTCCCTGTTATCTCGAGTAGTCCTAAATTGAGAGCGAGCAGAAAGACGTGCGACTCGTGTTGCGGTTATTGACTGACTGATTATGACAAACACTATGGACAATTAAATGCAATCAAACTAGAATACAAAAGAAACCTATTAACATAAATTATGATAAGACATTAGTAATTAGTATGCGATGAGTCCTGCTACAGTCCACTCCTCCTATGCAAAAAAAGGCGCAGTCTTTTTTCCGACGACATTGGTTCAAGTGTTGTCTATCATTGAGGTGAAGGCGAATAGACTGTTGGAACTGTTTATTAGTTTACAGTTAAGTTTTGAGTTCATTGCATTGTGTCGAAAGCATATTGTCCTCATGGATGGACGTATCTCTGCATCAGTTTTGGATAAATGATTGTTTCCAAAGACAATTTCGACTGGTAGGTCTGGAATAACAAGCATTTGAAACGTGAAGGTGTTATTATCTTCAAATGTCAAAGGGGCATTGATCGTTCCACAACATGTGAGTTTTGCTCCATCAGCAGTTGTTAATGAGATATTGGAAGAATGCAATGAAGCAATAGATGCTTTGTTGTACTTGTCAATTATTTCTTTGGCATGAGTTAGCGATACACAAGACATAGGAAATCCCGTAGATACTGGCATAATGAGCTGCCTTTGTGCAGAGACAACTGGAAGACCTAATATGCCTCTTGACGTATCTTGTTGCTTTGTCTCCAGTTATGACGTGTCTTGCTCGTTTGTTGCTGTTGGCTCCTTGACAATGTTGTCCTGATATCTTTTGTCAGAACTGGGCGGAAGATTTCGCCCTTGAATGTTGACGATCTCAGAAATCTTCTGAATAATTTTAACCAAGTTGCTGATGAGCTCCGTGTTTTTCTTGGGTAAATTCAACCATTCATTAAGATTTGGCGATGAATTGACATGATGGTAGGCTTTGCAAGTAACACTGTTACAAATAGAACAAATGTGCTGACGATTGTAAACACAAGCATTATTAAATTCACACTTTGAATAATGAAAGCGGTTGTAGTCTCGGCAAATTCCATTACTGCAGTTTTTAATAAGGCGCTTGAGGCAGTGGGCCATAAAGTGACCTTGTCCTTTGCAGTATGAGCAGTGAAATTCTTTCATCCTGTCGTTAATGTTGCTTCTTGCGACGCTTTGAGTTCTGTTCTCCTGTAGCTGAAGGTACAGTAAGGAGTTTGATTCGTGTTTTGCAGCAAAGTAGGCGATTGGTACACGAATATGGATCTTCTGAGGGTTCTCCACCAACTATAACAGGGCGTGAACCAGCGGTAATGTTCCCTGTTATCTCGAGTAGTCCTAAATTGAGAGCGAGCAGAAAGACGTGCGAGTCGTGTTGCGGTTATTGACTGACTGATTATGACAAACACTATGGACAATTAAATGCAATCAAACTAGAATACAAAAGAAACCTATTAACATAAATTATGATAAGACATTAGTAATTAGTATGCGATGAGTCCTGCTACACTTGACACACACGCATGCAGGGGCGGTCTGTCCAAGAAATTTTAAAGCAACCCTAAACCCGAAAATATCAGCTCTTTTTATGGTATTGTATACTTAGAAACCTGTGCATGAACATGATGGATCATGAAACAATGCAGATTAAGGTCAGAATAGCCTTTTTAAGAAACCCAGAAATATCAGTTGAACAATATTTGATGCCAAAAATATTATGAACATAAGCATGTATCTAATGATGTTCAATTCGATTAGAAGCAAACGATTTCAAGGAAGTGCCTCATTCTATTGTTTGATTATGATACTGGTAATCATGGCTACTATAACTTATTTCTTCTTATTGTCGGTCGTAGCAACAGAAATAATAGAGCAATTTGATTTAATCGAGTGATTTTGATTGCTTCCATCAAAAAGTTTAATGATCATAGCAACTTTTACCTTGAGCGATAGGGCACCCCGTGTGTAGCAGTTTGAAATTCATACAGAAGCGAGCCACCTTAACTTATTGTGTTCTTGTTTTTTGAACTTATTTTTACTTCTTATACAGCCGCCTTTCACTTAGTTAACAGTTAACAGTTAACTTGGCTCTGCAATTAAGGTGGCTCACTGCCGAAAAATTTCAAAATTATGAAAAAGTGAAAGGTGGCTGTATACCAAGTAGAAATAAGTTCAAATCACAAAAAAACCATAAGTTAAGGTGGCTCGCTTCTGTTATAAATTTCAAACTGCTACTCACTAGTACCGAATAATCGTCCTCCCCCCCGCTTATTAATTTTTGAAGCATTTTCTAACCCTCCGCTCTTATTCCAACCCCCCCCCCCTTTTATTAATTTTTGGAAAAATGAAATGATAGTAAAGATAATTTCTGAATAAACGCAAGAAAGAGTCGCAAGAAGTGCATTCAATAGAAACAGAACTCAAAAGTAAATGTTTTAGTAACATCACTGTCCACGTAAATATATATAAGAGACGTGTTTACCTAAGAAAACGACTATTTTCTATTTCTCCAAGACCCCCCCCCCCCCGATTATTCCAACCCCCCCCCCGATTACTGTTATATTGAACCATTACCAACCCCCTGATTATTCTTACCCCCCCCCGTTTATTTGGTACTCCAGAGTACACACTGGGTGTCCAATCGCTCATGCTTTTACAGCAAAGAAATAGACCTTTTCACGGAAAGAAAAGCATGCTGGGAAAATGGGGGAGATTTGGAGATTTCGACACCACGCAGCTCCGAATTTCGCCAGGTTTTGCGATCCCTACTTTCGAAACAAACCTCTCTCCTTAAGCACAAACAAAGATATTAGATATCTTGTGTGCATATCGATAAACGCCTTACACATCAGAGATAACGAAATAGCAATGTGTTTGTAGATCGGATTCCTCTAAATCGCTTTATGGGAGGAGAAAGCAACCCGAGGCAGCTGCGAGAATCTCAGAATCATGCCTAGGCCCTTGCGACCAAACGCCACATTTAGGCACATAATTCTGCGATCAATGGATGAAATCAACTGAAATTCAAAATGAAAGCACTTCAGTTGTGTCTGAAGTCGGAAATAAATTTGCAGGCTGTTGCCTAAACGCATATGAACGGAGGGAGGTCAGACAGCTCAGATCACATGTCGTCCTTCCGAATGAAAAGTTTCGACTAGAGTATCTTTGCAGAAACCGGGTTCAATTTTCTTACAAAGCAAAAGAAACCCTTTTACTGCTGATTTTTTCATCGAGCGATTGTCGACTGATGTATTTTCTACCCTTTCATTGATATTTCTAGCAACCACAAATTTTACAGTATCATCTTATCACAAATTTATTTCAGCTTGAAAATCCATGTCAGGCGTAGGCCTTTTGCTGTCCCTAGACCCAACGATGAAACCTGCAAGCGCCCATCTAAGATATTTTGTGAGATATTTTTATCACTATCTCTTCATCTGCCATTCATGCTAAACAAATATATTTTTGTGTGATATTTAGGGTCAACGTTTCCTTGAGCTGCATACCCTTCAGAAGAGGAAGATTAATTCTTGAACTCATTTTGATGCACTTTTTGCTCGCTATTTGTTATCGTCTCGATCTGTTTTCAAAGAGGACTTCTTATTCTGATCGCTTCTTTGTTTCACTGTAACAACCAAAACAAGACATGATTCACTTCCAACAAGTCGAGAATCGTGAATAGATTTAGAAAGTTAAGATCTACCAACCTTAACAAACCTTCTTTCTTCCAGTCGTTTCTAGGTATATTTGTGAGTTCTACTCCCAAATCAAAACACTGTTTACGGGCTCTGAGAAAAGCTAACACAAATCAGGAACGATGAAAGAATTATTTTTTCCTTTTTCATGAACTCCGTGAACCTGTATCAACATCGACTTGCAGCAACAAGCTATGCATCCACAAGATGCAAAGTTAAAGGAAATCCAGCATTTCATTCTGCGTAGAATATTGTCTTGGTTTCTAGCTGCAACTGTTCCAATCAGAATCGATTTGGAAATAATGTGTGACAGAAATTATGTCATGTGACAAATGCACTCCTTCCTGAACTTTTTGTTATACATTGTCTCATTCGTCTCATTCGTTGATGAAAGCAAGCATTAATTAATGTACAAGTATTTTCATATTTATAAGAAACTGATAATTTAGGCCAGTGCTGAAAGTTGTTTTACGATTATCAGATCTTGAATAATCAAGAGTTCCTTTTGGGTTTCTTTAAAGGTTCCGTATCAATCATTATCTTTGCTTCCTGTGCCATCCTGAATATTCTCAAACAAAGTTATTAGAGCCTTTCTAATGTTTAACCATTATTAATAAATGCCTTTCAAATAATGTGACACAAGAAACAAGTGAAACTAAGTAAACATATGCGAAAGATCTCCTTCAGTGAAATACATAGTTTCTCGCCAAGTTTTCCAGTACTTGACTTCTCCATCGTTTTTCTCATAGCACAAAAGGTACGTCTGGTCTGGAATTTAAGTTTTGTTAAAAACATTGTTATAAAATAGAGCAAAACCCCGGGGGTAACTTGAGTTTCCAAGATACGGGGTTGTGCCATTCAAATCGTAAAAGTACCACCCATAAATCCGGAAAACTTTCTCAAAAGTATACCCATAAATCAGGAGAAATTTCTCAAAAGTATACCCATAAATCTGGAGAATTTCTGAAAATCATACCCATAAATCCGGGAATGCCAAAAAAGCTCACCAATAACTGAATTCTGATAACCCATAAATCCGGAAGATGCAACAAATTGTTGAAAACCATACCCATAAATCCGGAAACTATCATGAAAAAGGTACCCTAAAAATGGCACAACCCCGTACCATAGACAAGTTAAGTTACCACCCCCCCCCCCGGAGCAAAACAGTAACTATGAAATGAAAAGGGTGAACGGAAGATTAAAGCAACAAGAAATGCATCATAATTTAGAATTTGGACTTGTGAGGTGATGATTTGGTGTAAGTTATAACATGAGATGGCTTTAAATTTGCTTAACACACCTTTTGCATGATCTTAGTACAAACATGCAGACCTTTCTACTGAAGTCCTGAAATTCTCTTTCTAGTGAAGTCCTCAGGTCAGTAGCTTCCAGAAACAAGGATATACTATGAGGAGGTGTGGCAAGGTGCCCCACTCTGCCGTTGTTGACCCAAATTTTCACTGAGTCCTCTGTTTTTGAACCTGAGACAGTTCGAGCTAAAAATGGGTCCAATAGTTGGAAAACACCCAATTTTAAAATTTCACGAGTCACATTCCTACGACCCAACCTTGCAGCTGCAACCGACTGGAGAAACGTATTTAATAAAATATAAAGACTCAAAGACCTAGAGGAAACACATTCTTCCCTAATAATTTTTGTGGGGTCAGGAGTACGATATTTTTGCATATTTTGTGAGCTTTTTACAGGCTAGGATCATAACGAAAAATGGGTTGGAGCCATATGGGGAGGGGACAGGGACTGAAATATCTCATTGGATGATAAGAAGAAAAGTTACGTGTAGGCATAACTAGCTAGGTGAATATTGGTAAGGTTTCCACCTTAATTCTCGGCCAACATCGCGTCCTTGCGTGGGTTTCAATGGATGTTTTAGATAGCTTTTCACCCCTCCCCCCGAGAAACACCCCCATTAAGGGAAACTTAAGAAATTTTTCTTTCTACGAGAAGCTACCTCCAAAAATTGCACCTTACGCTTTTTAAATCGTGGAAAAACCTTCAGCACTGGCCTAAATTATCAGTTTCTTATAAATATGAAAATACTCGTACATTAATTAATGCTTGCTTTCATCAACGAATGAGACGAATGAGACACTGTATGACAAAAAGTTCAGGAAGGAGTGCATTTGTCACATGACATAATTTCTGTCACACATTATTTCCAAATCGATTCTGATTGGAACAGTTGCAGCTAGAAACCAAGACAATATTCTACGCAGAATGAAATGCTGGATTTCCTTTAACTTTGCATCTTGTGGATGCATAGCTTGTTGCTGCAAGTCGATGTTGATACAGGTTCACGGAGTTCATGAAAAAGGAAAAAATAATTCTTTCATCGTTCCTGATTTGTGTTAGCTTTTCTCAGAGCCCGTAAACAGTGTTTTGATTTGGGAGTAGAACTCACAAATATACCTAGAAACGACTGGAAGAGAAAAGGTTTGTTAAGGTTGGTAGATCTTAACTTTCTAAATCTATTCACGATTCTCGACTTGTTGGAAGTGAATCATGTCTTGTTTTGGTTGCTACAGTGAAATAAAGAAGCGATCAGAATAAGAAGTCCTCTTTGAAAACAGATCGAGACGATAACAAATAGCGAGCAAAAAGTGCATCAAAATGAGTTCAAGAATTAATCTTCCTCTTCTGAAGGGTATGCAGCTCAAGGAAACGTTGACCCTAAATATCACACAAAAATATATTTGTTTAGCATGAATGGCAGATGAAGAGATAGTGATAAAAATATCTCACAAAATATCTTAGATGGGCGCTTGCAGGTTTCATCGTTGGGTCTAGGGACAGCAAAAGGCCTACGCCTGACATGGATTTTCAAGCTGAAATAAATTTGTGATAAGATGATACTGTAAAATTTGTGGTTGCTAGAAATATCAATGAAAGGGTAGAAAATACATCAGTCGACAATCGCTCGATGAAAAAATCAGCAGTAAAAGGGTTTCTTTTGCTTTGTAAGAAAATTGAACCCGGTTTCTGCAAAGATACTCTAGTCGAAACTTTTCATTCGGAAGGACGACATGTGATCTGAGCTGTCTGACCTCCCTCCGTTCATATGCGTTTAGGCAACAGCCTGCAAATTTATTTCCGACTTCAGACACAACTGAAGTGCTTTCATTTTGAATTTCAGTTGATTTCATCCATTGATCGCAGAATTATGTGCCTAAATGTGGCGTTTGGTCGCAAGGGCCTAGGCATGATTCTGAGATTCTCGCAGCTGCCTCGGGTTGCTTTCTCCTCCCATAAAGCGATTTAGAGGAATCCGATCTACAAACACATTGCTATTTCGTTATCTCTGATGTGTAAGGCGTTTATCGATATGCACACAAGATATCTAATATCTTTGTTTGTGCTTAAGGAGAGAGGTTTGTTTCGAAAGTAGGGATCGCAAAACCTGGCGAAATTCGAAGCTGCGTGGTGTCGAAATCTCCAAATCTCCCCCATTTTCCCAGCATGCTTTTCTTTCCGTGAAAAGGTCTATGGAGTGGAGTGGGATCCGCCCTCTTAGAAACTCCCAGATGAGGTAGGGTTAAATAGTTGGTGCACACGAGAAAGAGTAAGGATACGACTATAGAGTAGGGAGTGGTGAAAAGAGCAGTGATGAACCTCAAGAGTGGAAATTGAACAAATGTCGAGCATATATATGAGCGGCCACTTCGAAGATCGAGCCTTAATGAAACCGTTATGACAATAGTTTGCCCACATAAAGTGATTAACAGCTACAAATGCCAACAGGCGCAGCAAATTTCTCCTTGACAAATTACTCGGTACGATGGCGGGCCAGCGCGGCCCCACAGGCGCCGCGCGGCAAGCCTAGTGTAGTAAGATTAAACAAGATGCAAAAATTATTGTTGGAAGGAAAAATATGAGCGAAATGACCAAGGGGACGTCCCCGTCAATCATGGATGAAAAACAACATGGAATGGACAAAGTTAAACTTTGAGCATTGCATAAGAGGTGCTGAAGATCGTGATTACTGGAGAGGAGTAACGACGAATCTTCTGACTTGAAGCAGTCACTGAATGATGATGATGTTTACGAACAATAGATACAGAACAATCTCATAGACAATGGAATTGGATAAACCTACTTTGTCAAATTTTTGGTTGACAAATTGAGTTAATCAATTTGATAAACCCAATTTATCAAAAAGATGTTGATAATCCCAATACATCAGTTGATAAACAACCTAGTTTTATCGCGTGATGAAATAGGTTTATCACGTTTTTTCGCGTGCCATATGAGTAGAAGCATCTCGCAGTTTTAAGTTATCACAGGTATCATGTGACATCTAATTTGAGACAGACTTTAGTCTTGTCATTCAACCTTGAACAGAAGCATGTGCTTGTAAGACTGGCAATGGCTTAGAGTAGACTGATTCCAACATTCTCTTGTTTCGCTCCCCTTCCAGACTTGTCACTACAACAGAGACTTACGGACTTACGGTTCTGAAATCGGCAATTTGCCGCAGCCTGGAATGGTATAGTTAAAAGCCACACCAGATAAAAGGTGGTTGTTGCTGTTGCTAAGTGACAGAAGAATGTTGACGAGATGCAGTAAGCCACTGTGAAGCAGTGAAAATTTGTTTTTAAAGACTTTGTACCGAATGGGATACCTCTAAATGGAAAATTGTTTCTTTTGAATTCTCAACCAACAGTATTTTTATGATGTCGTATAGAGTTTGAGACTTCATGGAAGAAAATAAAAGTCACATGAGAAAGACTGCTTGGAAGATCCGATCACTAATCTACCCTACAAAAAGCTATCTGTCTAATGATGCTGAGCCAATCACATTTTAACCTAAAGATGATGGGTAATAGACAATCCAAGAAAAGCTTGCATTTGGGGGAGGGCATTTGATCAAGATGCATTCCGTAATGGAATCAGTAGTGTTCTATAGAAATTTGAACATTAAATCAATGTGTCAAATACCCCCACTCCACTGCCAATGCCAGCTTTTCTGGAATTGTCTATGCATTCATATCCACAGAGCCACAGTGTGCCACAGTAGCAGAAGTCTGTGCATTTTTGACTCAATACTCGTCTTTGTTATCAAGATTATATATATATATCAAGTTGTTTCACACTCTGATGAGAGTCTGACCCTAATGACTTAGTTACGATCAATACAGTACTTATTGTGTAATGGGCGTGAAAGCACGACAAACATTCAGATCAAGTAAAAATGAAACTCAGCATATGACACATTTTCAAGAAGATATAATAACAAAATACAAAGAATACTGCAACGTATAACTACAAGAAACTGAGAAATGTGAAATGATGTGTTTGTTGAATCAATTTCTCACATCAATATTTCTTGACTGTATACTTTTCACTAGCTTAACACGTATTACCAGAAAAACATATTACCAGCTTTTCCCATTGGAGCTTTCATAAGGGTTTGATTCAGGATAGAGTTTTGGATTGCCCCTTTGTAGCCTCTAAAACCTAATCATCTAACTATAAGGTTACAGCATGATCAACTTAATTTTTGCTTTGACAATCCAGAAGGGTAGGGATCGTTTGAGAGAAATTTTAGCCAGCTGGTGCATTTTACCTAGATAACCCTTGCAAAGTCAATACAAATTTTGAAAAACAAAGTTTAGCCAATTAGACTGACTTACATATAACATATAAAATTTGGGCTAAACTTGAAATTGAATAATTTTGGATTCTGTTACTGTACAATCAACCTACTTCAGTTAGTGCAATTAGTCTGTTGTGTTGAACCAGCAAGCTATCATCAAACTTTTGGTTACGTTTCACATTGGAAAGAAGGACACTGCTTACCAAGTAACAAATTTTACTGAAATCAATTGCTAGAAATTATCAAACTTTGCATTGACACCATATGAGTCTAAAACCTTGCGTCTTTGACAAGTCATACTCTATTTTCACAAATATGATTCTTTTATCATTTTGTCACTAACACTTTGAAAGAAAAATAAACTTAGACATGGGAAATTTACTTTTGCTGAGATCAGCAGTGCATTTGCCTAAAGGGGAGCTGTACTTGGTTGTATTTTGTACATGGGTGTGCCCACAAAAATGTTATTTGTGGCTATCCAGAAGTTTCCCTTAAAACAATAGATCTAACTTTGGAAAAATTGCTGTAAATCATACTCTAGAACACCCCTTAGACATGTCATGACAACCTTCTCCTACTGCCATGACAAACAAGATGAACGTGATACCCTGAAAATAGCACATCCCTTTTGAAAAAATATGCAAGGTACCCGCCTCTTCTACCCAAGAGTATTTGGTGATTTTTACAAAGTTCTTCTTGAAAGGAGTTTGTTGATAAGTCTTCTGCTTTCTCTACTGATACATCACAGCAGAAATCAACAACTTAAATGCTCTGTTGCTTGAGAACAATGCTAAAGTATATAATCCCCTGTCCTGGGAATTTGAAATGAATAACAATATACTGTACTGGACAGCATGTTTCTAAGCAAACTGTATTGTTTGGTTTTATATTTATCTTTAGCCAGCATTCACAACCAGCTTTCTTGCAATGCAGCCACATAAACTTTGACCGACTCGCATGATACTTACGTCGTAGGGGAGAAGAACTCATCTCTTCTCCTGCATTAAATTAGGCCAACCACGATTGGCAGTGAAACCACATAGATGGAGACAAAATATTCAGCTCACAAATTAAGTCCCTAATCAGAGCCAAGTTGCTCAAAGTATTCTCCACTCCAGGCCAGCATAAGGAAAATCCACAGCGTCTTGATGAGCCAGGTTTTGGTATATACCCAGTCGCAGGCAAAACGTGGCGATGTCAACATCTTGACAGCTTCTTCTTCTCGGTGTCGACAGTCGACATGCCATTTGATGCCATTTGACAAACTTCTCCGTTATCATAGCCACGGAGGGCTCACTTCTGCAACTCGAAACAAGGCAGAAGAGGCAACGAAACTCCCTTCAGCTCATCATTTACCAACAAGGCAAACAGCAATTCCTCCCTCCTAGAGAGCACAGGCCTTCAAACGGCTCCATGGGCAAGTTTTGAAGTTATCCTCAGGCTGTTGGTAGGCTGTGAAGACGCCATGTTGGTCCGGTAAATCGAGTTATCAAAGCTAATTTGCATGACAGCATCTGTTTCAAATTGTGATTAGTCTAAAACCACGAAAGCCATCATTGTTTATGAAATATCGTGCTCTGATTGGTAACAATAAAATTTGCGGTGAGTTTCCGTTTTCAGAAGCATATGTCCATAAGTCCCTCAACTGAAGCGATAACAACAACAACAACAAGCGGAAGTTAGATGGACTTGCGTCATGAGTCTAGGCTTAAGCCGGATCTCCACTAGGCGGAAAAATGTCGAGCCGTGAAAAGTAGAACGTTGTCCTACTATTCGCGGCTCGACATTTTTCCGCGGCGACAATTCGATTAGCCAATTAGATTGCCTCGACATTTTTCCGCCTCGACATTTTTCCGCCTAGTGGAGATCCGGCTTTAGAGCGGGGTTGTATTTCATGCCGCTTGAAGCCGTTTCAAAATGGTGGGTATCATTGCTATGAGGTTACTTCATCAATGTTTTGAACAATATTTGCAATTCCAATTCACATTAGGAAAAAGATTGTCGATTTGAATTCTACACAGCATTGGTACATCAGTATGGCTTTTTTTTCGAATAACTGCTTAATTTTTTACAAATTTTTTTTCTACAACATTGCACGTTTGTGGTTAGGTTTCTAAGGAGTCAGATAGAGGCCTTAGTTTGATGTCTTTGTTTTTAAAGCAAATGTTGCTCCTTTACTTTTCTGAACGTTCTCTTTGTTAAGATTATTCAAATTTCCTATTCTTGATAGTGTCCAATCACCCAATCAAATGCGTCACAGACTGCCTTATAGCTCTGACCCAATAGTTTAATTATACAATCTTAACTGTCTCTCTTGCTGCCATAAAGCCGGTTGGTTGGCTCTCTGTTTTCACGATTATGATTTAAGCTGTGGGATGGTTGTTTGCATGTATTTCAGACAAAACTGAGAGAGGTCCTGAGCACGATTTGAGTTCATATTTAACATACAACTATTTCCTTTGAAATTGGGCCTAGCTAGCAGGCTAAGAACCTAGTGGATTAAGAATTTAACGGCTGAAACTGTCCAATAAGGCTACCGTTCTATAAGAACCTTTCTACTGTATTCATTATTCAAGACCACAGGTTAACTTTCAAGAGTTTAGGTTTTTTTACGTAGGTTTTCTCTGTTTTTGATCATTTAGGAATCATAAAAATTTTGATCGTTTTCAGGTATGAGATAATTAGCAAAAAAGGACCAAGGGTCATTTCCGGTATCCAGAAGGTCAACGCTGGACGGATTGAATACGATGACGACCTGCCAGAGGAGACCAGAATTTCAAAGGGTCTTAAATTGCTTTTGCGACCAGTCTTGCAAGAACTTCTTGAAACAAATGAAGAAGAAAATGTCATTACGTTTGATCAGTTCTACCAACGAGTCGAAGACATTTCCTCCCGAAAGGTATCAAATGTTTCGCTGCGATTTATGACGCCACTTTTATTCATGTTTATCTTGAGTATAGATGTCTTGTTCAACCAGTTCTCGAAATGGATCTATATCATGTACATAGTTGCGATAGATGAAAATTTGAAGCATAACTCGCTTTTCGTTAGACAGAAATGCAAATGACGGTGGAGTACTAGGCTATGCCCGAAGTGATACCGGGTGAATCAGTAAAGGCCCCGCGTTCAACCTCGTTTCTAAGGTGATCGCGAAGCCGAATGAACACGCTGGTACACTTAAATCAAATCTGCCCAGAAAGTGGGCAGACAAGCAGCCATTATAGATTGACAGTTTCCCGGAAACGATAATTGACGGGAAAAGGCCGTTGCTCCAGCGCTAATTCTGCAGTAGATAAATCGAGAGCCTAAAAGCGATCACTTTGAGGGCATTATTCCACCCCTTTTGAAGGTATTTGAACGATGATCCTTGGTGAGCAAGTACATTGAATGTGAAAAAAGCACGGTTGGGTGGGGGTGAAAACGGGCCTCAGATGCAAGTTAGGGAAACTCTCACCACAGCTTGAAAATGGCTCGTTATTCTCCAAATTTCGGAGATGAGAAGCAAATTATCGTTGAAGTGTTTAAAGAATGTGGTTTCCCGTCGAATTTTGCATAATCATTTAATAATAATGTGATTCTGCATTGTTCTCGAATAGTCAATCAAATTGCTGAACGGTCTCGTGTATCTTAGAGTACAGTTGATTAACGATCTTACTCTGGGGACGAGATTACCGGCTATTGAAGGATGCTGCTTGCAGAATAACAAAGCGATGATTTTGAAACTGTCTTGTTCTAGTCCAGATATGTCCAATCAGATCTAGTTATTTACCCGGCTTTGATCGGCCATTCCTTCCTGTCAATATGGGCAATTTTCTGTTGAAAGCCCCTTAGGGAAACTGCGAAAACAAATGAAAACGACGAGCAAATTTCATTTGTTTTTTCCTTCTTAGCAATGATGACACTCACATGCATTCATAAAGTTTGCGCTGAAAAAGTTATTCTTTCAAAAGAGAGGACCTTTTTCATTCTCCCAAAAGGGTAACACGTTCTAAAGTGTTCTCTCGTGTCATTACTGTAAGGTAAACGTACAGGGGGAACTGGGAGACTTCTCATGCTTTCAGCAAGTTTCAAAAAGTTTTTCGAGGGAGCTTTTTCGGAAAATTGCGTGCAAAATCTTTACAGACTGAGCGTATGGCTCGAAATCCTTGCCAAGTTTCAAGATTAGATATATGCAATGATGTTGCCTGATTATTTGAACTGAAATGTTCGATGGGAATTTGAGGTCGTTTGCCATAATTCTCGTAAGAGACATTTCAGTATCATCATTTAAGGTCGCAGTGCAGTTGGCAGTTGCGTGAGTGTTTAGAACAGAGTAGGAGATGCTGGTGTCGTATGCATATATATTAACTTCTCGAACTTTAGTGAGAGGGGAAGAGACGATGATGATGATGAGAGACGATCGATGATACTTATCAAAATATACTTTAACGCCACAAAATAAGATAATTAAACGTATCAAGCCGTGCCCTTCGCCAGTACCCCTACAAAAACTACTGACTACTGACGAACTACTGACTACTGATGTTGGACTACTGACTTTGGACTACTGACTTTGGACACGACCCGATACGGTTTGTTCTTTATTCTATGGCGTTAAAGTATATTTGATAAGTATTATCGATCATTTTGCTACTAATACGTCGCCATACCACGCCCGACAACACCCAAGACTAAAATCTAACGTCATTTCCGGCCTCTTTTGCAAGAAAGCTTTGGCGCAAAGGTAAAATTTTGTGATAAATGGCGTCAGCAGGCGTCGCAAGTGTCGGAAAGTGAAATATCGAGATATAACGCAATAGCTGTATCTTCACTCTTTCAACTTCTTTAAGAATTTTGGACTCAAAGCTTCTTGGTTTTGCAAACTTTTCAAAGGCCGTGAACAACTCTGTTAACAAACTTCGGATGCAGCGCAGCAGGTGAGCAAACTTTTTCGTAAATTTATCGTTTGTCCTTCGTTTCATGGTAATTTCGTTAAAATTGCGGGATTCCTCGATAGTTTTTTGAACCAGTTTGCCACGCTTTACGAAATTTTGACCAAATAAAGTTATATTTTTCTCCTCTTGAACTTGGCCTGGCTATTTCAAGAAAATCCACTTTGCTTGGCCTAGATTTACCCAAAATTTTTTCAAAGTGCAATATTTTCTAAACTAAGGCAGAAATCCTCAATGTGGAGATATAACGCGATAGCTGTACGCATCTAGTTTCTAAAATGTTCGCAGGTTTGCTGTAGTCTTTGCCATTTTCCCATAGTTTTCAAAAGCACTTGTTGCTTGAGAGCCATGACCGTTTATACTTCGTTAACCTTACGGGCTTCCTTTCACATACTTGTTTGCTTTGTAATCGGAAAAACAAATGCTTACCCTTACGAAATTTACTACATTCAACATTTATTTGAAGTTCATGGAAACAGAATTATTTTTGAGTACTTTGCTAGCCGTTTCGGCACAAAGGTAAGAAGAATAATAACAACACTTTGACTTCGCGTTCTGAGAGCCAACGTTGGGTTCGGACTAAATGTAAACAATCATGAAGTTTCTTCGTTGTTGAAAAGCTTCGCACCAATCGGGGAGCTTTGGCTTAGAAATGGATGTTTACACGTGGAATAGTGTTTATGAAAACTGTCTTGTGCGAAAACTCAATAGCTTTATCATCTTGCCTATAAATGCGAAGCTTACAACTGCAACTACACTTAGGGTACAAAAGTATGGAAACGATGGCCTAAAACATGGCGGCAAAGATGTCCTATGGCCTATGAGCCTCGTAACAAGAGGGAGATTTTCTCTCCAACCCGGACCTCAATTTAAACTCTTGCGGCGGGAAAATATTCGTCATTTCGTCCTCTGTTTATTAAACTAACAAGGACAAGTTTCTAAAAAACATTTTATGAATTTCGAGACGAATAAGTCACAGTAGAGTTGTTGTTTTGAGCTGCAAGAAATGCAGGAGATATGAAATTGAAAAGTTGTCAAAACATCAGTTTGCTTCAGTGAAGAGTTGATTGAATGGCTTCATTTTATGCTGGTTATACTGGACATCTTGATCTTGAATAAAACGTTTGTGAATAATCGAGAACTTTTCAGAATTTTGGCTGTGAACTTACGGAATGCTGTGAGCAGGTAAGTGGCATTATTTTCTTTCAGGCCATGCTTTTATTTTCGAGTAAGATAATCTTTATGAAAGTACCTCAAAAAGCTGAATTTTGAAAACGAAGTGTTATTTTGTCGTATTTTGGTTTATTTGTGTTGACTCAGCCATCAGAGGTTTGATCGCAACAGGGATCTCTTACGAATACCGAAGTTCCAAACGATAACTTATGGGGCAAACTCTATTTCATACAGAGGTAGCTATCTTTGGAATAGCATACCTGATGTGGTAAAGAGCTGTGAGCGTGTTCTCTCCTCCAAAAGAAAAATAAGAGAGTGGAATGGAAGGATATGTACCTGAAGAGTTTGTAAATAGATTTAAGACTGTGTAAAGAGTTTGGTTGTATTCGAGTTACTTTTGTATATTTTGTAAATAGTTGGTATTAATTAGTGCACATCTTTGATGTGATCTACACATGTAGACTACCAACTTTAAATAAATAGTTTATTATTTATTATTATTTATTGTTATTATTATCATTATTATTATTTTTATCATTATTATTATTATGAATTGAAAATTAAGCTTTGATTTCAGGTAATTTTCAGTTACTAGCCGAGTCATTACCAGGGACTTAGGGCTAGCAACTGTCATGACAGTCCTTCTGGAAATTTGACCAAGTGTCATAATGTTTCGATGGCTCCGCAAATCGATAACTACATTGAAAGAAATTTCCTCAGGAGATGGGCTGTCGATGTTAGTGCAATTTTTTGAACTTCACAGATATTTGATTTTCCCGGGATTTGATCAACAAAGTCACTGGATCCTTTCTTTAAAATTCCTAATGCTCCAACTACAATCGGCAATGTAATTGCTCTTAGCTGCCACATCCTGTTTATCTCTATTTCTAAGTCCTTGTACTTTGCTAACTTTTCGTATTCTTTCACCGAGATGTTTCGATCAGCTTGCACTGACATATCTATCAGGAAGCAGGTTTTTTGTTTCAGATCCTTGACAACAATGTCTCTATTCGCATTAATCTGCCTGTCCGTATGGATGGTAAAATCCCAGAGAATGGTGACATTATCTCCTTCCGTAACTGCCTGTGAGTGATGTTCATACCAGTTCCTAGGGTGTGGGATTTCGTAATGACAACAAATGTACCAATGCAAATACTGGCCTATTCTGTCATGTCTAGTTACGTACTCTGTTGCAGCAAGTTTAGAGCATCCAGAAATAATGTGGCCGATGGTCTCAATATTCTTATCGCAGAGTCTACATTTGGGGTCTACTCCATTGTGTAGGATATTAGCCTGGTAGTTTCTTGTGAGCAAACATTGATCTTGTGCTGCTAAGATAAAGTCCTTGGTTTCTGCTTTCAGTCCTGAGCTGCATAGCCACTGATGCGTTTCCTCCTGGTCTACATATGCTTCCTGTTTCACTTATAGAGGCATATAACTCCATACATAATTATGATCTCATAGGCATTATTGAGACCCATCTCGATGATTCTATTAATCAGGAAAGACTTGCTCTGAAAGGGTATGAAGTCATCACATGTAATCACCCATTGAATGTTAAAGGGGTGGAGTTGGTTTGTATATTAAAGATTCACTTCCAAAGAAGCAAAGGCCTGACATTGCAACACTTCCCGAAAGTATCGTTTGTGAACTCCATATTGACAGAAAGAATACTTTTTCGTTGGCATGTATAGAAGTCCTAGCCAAAATCAGCAAGAATTTGACAATTTTATGGTTAATTTTGAACAAATGTTATCTAAAATTTCTGCCGAGGAGCCATATGCTGTTATTATTACTGGTGATTTTAATTGTCGTTCTCCTCAGTGGTGGGAAGGAGACAACGAAAATGATGAGGGAAAACAATTTGAGCCACTGACGTCAGACCTTGGATTACATCAGTTGGTATCTGGACTGACCCATATGATTGGCCAATCAAAATCTTGGATTGACTTGATCTTAACAGACCAACCTAACCTGTTTATTGAGTCTGGTATTCACCCTTCCCTTCATGAGCAATGCCATCATCAGATTATCCACGCTAAACTGTCTGTCAGAAATCTTGCTTCACCCCCTTACACTCGCAAATTATGGTTTTATGATAGGGCTGATTTTCTCTCTATTCGGAAAAGTGTCGAAATGTTTCATTGGCAAGAGGTTTTTGAGGAGGTAACCCACCCCAATGAGCAAGTTAAGGTTCTTAATGAAGTCCTCTTGAATATCTGTTCAAATTTCATACCAAACGAGCTAAAAAAAATAAAGCCCCATCAGGTGCAATGGATCACTCCGAGCATTAAAAGTTTCTTAAGAAAGAAAAATTGAGCTTTTAAATCATTCATTAGAAAGGGTCAACCAGATGATATGCTTGAAGGTATTCAAAACATGATAGCTCGAGGTTCAAAGCTTGATGCAGATGCTAAAAATAAATGTTTCTTTAATATCTGTCGTAAATTATCGGATCCTTCAACTGGCACAAAAATGTACTGGTCTCTGGTCAAAAGGATCCTCAACAAGGTTAAGATACTCGAAATACCCCCTCTCCTGGAAAATGATATCTTTGTGCTAGATTTTGCTTCAAAGGCTCAAGTATTCAATGATTATTTTATTCTTCAATGCTCAACATTAGATACTGGCAGTGAAATTCCCAGTGACATATCTGTGACCGCAACCCAACTTCGAGAATTTGTCATCTCCGATGATAAAATACTAAAGATCATTCGCAATCTTAATCAGAACAAGGCACACAGATGGGATGAAATTCAGTGAGAATGATAAAACTGTGTGACGAGTCTTTAACAGTGCCGTTGAGATTAATTTTCGAAAATTGTTTGCGTCATGGCATCTTTCCTGAGACGTGGAAATGAGCAAATGTTGTACCTGTTCACAAGAAAAATGAGAAAAATCTGAAAGAAAATTATCGCCCTATCTCTCTCCTTCCAATTTTTAGTAAAATTTTGGAGAAGCTTATCTACGAGTCCTTGTACTCACATATAGAGAGGGAAAATTTCTTAAACCCAAATCAATCAGGCTTCCGTCCAGGCGAATCAACAATAAATCAGCTGCTTTCCATAACTCATTCAATCTTTGAAGCATTTGGCTGCAATCCTCCACTAGAAGTTCGTTCCGTCTATCTTGACATCTTTAAGGCCTTTGACAGGGTCTGGCATGAGGGTCTCATCTATAAGCCTAAAAGATGTGGCGTTTCGGGAAACCTATTGTTACTCCTCAAGAGTTTCTTGTCAGATAGAAAGCAGAGGACTGTTTTGAATGGTCAAGCTTCCACCTGGGGGAATGTTTCAGCTGGTTTGCCGCAAGGATCGATTTTGGGCCCTTTGCTTTTCTTGATTTACATAAATGACCTGACAAATAGTTTAAAATGTAATGTGAAACTGTTTGCAGATGACACATCACTCTTTACGGCCGTACAAGATCATAACTTAGCTGCTAGCGATATGAATCATGACCTGGATCATATTACGTTATGGGCACACGACTGGAGAATGTCCTTCAATCCGGATCCCCGAAAGCAGGCTGTTGAATTAATCTTTTCAAAGAAAAAATCGAAAACTAATCATCCCATGATCCTCTTTAATGCGTCACCCGTATCGACAGTTGATAAACATAAACATTTAGGCATAATAATAGATTCTAAGCTTTCCTTCTCAGCTCATATACAAGCAGCCATAAACAAGTCAAGAAAAGCAATTGGAATGCTGAAGTTCATGTCCAAATATCTACCTAGAAATACCCTGAGTGAGTTACATAAATTGTACGTACGACCCCATCTAGCTTACGGCGATGTGATTTATCATATACCACGGGGAACTGATGGTTCTGAAAATTACATGATGCAAAAACTTGAATCTGCTCAGTATTCTGCTGCCCTAGCAGTGACAGGAACTTGGAGAGGAACATCTCGGGAAGGGCTGTACGATGAACTTCGATGGGAATCGTTGAGTTCAAGGAGATGGAGTAGACGCCTTATTCTCCTTTATAAATTCATCAATAAGTTGACCCCTGATTACACAAGGGACCCCATTCCACCCCTGCATGATGTAGTAGGGCAAATAAGGACAAGAACTAATGAATTTAAATCTAGTTTCTACCCTCACTCTTTGTCTGAATGGAATAAACTTGATCCCGAAATAAGAGAATCCTCCTCTGTTAGCGTCCTAAAGAAGAAATTATTTTCTCAGATTAGACCTCCTGCTAATTCCGTATATGGTATTCATAATCCAAAAGGGATTGCATATTTAACTCAGTTAAGGATGGGACTAAGCAAACTCAATTTCCACAAATTCAAACATAATTTTAAAGATACAATCAATCCAATGTGCCCAGTTAACGATGGCATAGAGGATACGGAACACTATTTGCTGCTCTGCAATTCTTTCAGAGAGCAGAGATGCAGTCTTCTCGCTGGTGTCAACGATGTACTTAAAGCTTGTGGACATTCTGAGAGTGCAGATATCAATAAGCTGCAACTTCTTCTGTACTGAAACAAATATTTGCCCTTGGAAGCCAACAAACTGATTTTAAATTTAACTATTAAGTACATTTCTGAGACAGAACGCTTTCGTTGAAGATTTCTGGAATCCCTGAAAAGAGCACCCAAATCCCTTCTGTATGTGTCTGTTTTCAGTAGTTATGTAATGTCTTAAGGAAGCTTGCAACCAAATAATAGATGCTTTTTTACACTACCTTTCATGATTCCAAACTTTACAAACCTTCACCTGCAAGTATTTGGCTGCAAGAATCCTTAACTTGTAGGCTATGTGTGTCTTTTGTTATCTCTTTTTTTATGTCGTGACCCCTTGGTAGACAAAATATTTTGCTCCTTGGGGTATCGTCTCCGTAGTAGGGTAGCGTTAGGTGTAGATATAGTAAGTAATCATGTACTGTAAATTTTTGATAGAATATATATATAAAAAATATGCTTCCTTGGTACGCTTAGGGTATTGGCCGTGAAGTGGTTTTTCCTGCCAGTGGTTCAACATTCCTTTCAGAATTTCTTGTTTAGCTTTTCCTTTGCTACTTTTCGCTGGTTTTGTTGGTATCGTAGCTTCTACGTTGTCACTATCTTCTATGTTCAGTTCTCTCCTGTATCGCTGTGCCTCTCTCGTGACTGAGTGGAGTTTCTTATTTCTTTCATGTTGGTTTACTAACTGTATCATCCAGTCGTAGTTATTTTGGATGTAAGTATCGAGTCCTATGGTAGTGGTCTTGTAAGACATTTCTAGTTGGATACGGCCACTATTTTTAGTTATTATTATTATTATTATTATTATTGTTATTATTATTATTATTATTATTATTATTACTATTATTATTATGTGTCTTTTTCACAGGAGTGATCTTATTTACTGGCTCATTTGCCACGATAGCGGACCACACCCAGTGGTCTTTGGTATCTTGACATTACTTCTTTTCTTGATCTTCACTTTATATCCAATACTTTACGTATTTTTCTCGCTGTTCCAAGCAAACATGGTCTCTGTTGCATCTCTACCGTAAGATCCAGTTCTAACTTTTCCAACCATTTATCAAAATTCTTTGTTACTGTCCCCAAGGCTCCAATAACTACTGGTATAACATCAACCTTTTTCATTTTCCATATTCTTGCAATTTCATATTTCAAGTCATTGTAATTTGTGCATTTCTCTTCCTCTTTCTTTTCGATACGAGTATCGAATGGGCAAGATGGGTCTATCAGTTTACAACTTTTATCTTTCTTTTCAATTACAGTAATGTCAGGTCTATTATGTTCCAACTGTTTATCAGTCTGTATAGGGAAGTCCCATAGTATCTTGCAATGCTCTGACTCAAGTACTCTCTCAGGCTGATGCATGTACCATTTCTCGGCCTTTTCAAACCCCCACTTTTCACAAAGCTTCCAGTGAATTACTTTGGCAACATTGTCATGCCTCAAATTCTTGTACTCCTTCTGTGCAAGCTTGGGACATTCTGAGACAATGTGTGCTACTGTCTCATCTTCCGTGCCACACATTCGACATAATGGAGATATATCTTCTCCATACACTACTTTCCTCATGTTGTTTGTGCATAATGCTTGATCTTGAGCTGCTATGATTGTACTCTCTGTCTCTTTTTTCAAATATCCTTTCTTTAACCAATCCCACGATTTACCTCCTCTTATATCATCGGTCCCTTTTCTAAACTGCCCGTGTAATGGCTTCTCTTTGTAAGCGGTTTCGTGTTCCTTTTGTACTTCTTCTTTGCCTTTTCCACAACTGTTGACCCCAAATGCATCATTTCTATTCACTGCCATTAGTAGCTCCTCCGTAGAATTCTGTAGATATTTCTCCAAACTGTCAACTTCTATTCTTACACAATCTTCCACTCCAATTAAACCTCGTACTCCTTCAGCTCGCCTTCTATCGACATCTGCTTTTGGATGGTGTGCTCCATTTATCGTTAACATTTTCCTAGTTTTTCTGTCTACAGCTTGTAACTCAGCCTTTGTCCATCCTATAATACCGGCTCCGTATCTTATGATTGATACTGCCCTTGAGTTGATAGCTGATATGATATTCCCACCATTTAGTTTCGACTTTAGCATGGTTCTGAGCCTTCGAACATACTCTTTTGTTACTTGATCTTTCATCTGCTCATGTTTTATTCCATCCGCCTCCAAGATTCCGAAATACTTATAACCTCTTCTTTCCCCTAGACATTTTATCATTTTTCCATCAGGCAGATCAATTCCTTCTCTTGTGACAACCTTTCCTCTCTTCATTATTAAAACAGCACACTTTGATAATCCAAATTCCATTTTTATATCATCCGAGAATATCCCCACTGAATTTACCAAACTATCTATTTGTTCTTCACTTTTTGCAAACAGCTTGAGATCTTCCATAAATAGCAAATGATTGATCTTCTCTCCTCCCCTTTTTAATTGATAGAATATCTTTGTTTTTCTTAACACCAGCGTAAGTGGAATCATTGCCAACACAAACAACAGAGGAGAAAGGCTATCTCCTTGGAATATACCACGTCTAATCCTAACATTTCCTAATCTTTGATTAACAGACATCAACTCTGTATTCAATTGCTTCATGTTGCCACTAATAAAGCGCCTCATATTTATTGCCACCCCAAACATCTCCATTGACTTTTCTATCCAGCTGTGAGGCACCATATCGTACGATTTGCGGTAATCAACCCATGCTACCCTCAATGATGTTAATCTCCTTTTACAGTTCTTCACTATCATCTTATCAATCAGTAATTGGTCCTTTGTGCCCATGCTCCCTTTTCTACAACCTTTCTGCTCCCACGGTAGCAAATTTTTTCATCTAAATGCCTATACAATTCATCGGCTAATACAGCCGTCAGTAGTTTCCACAGCAAAGGTAAGCAAGTGATCGGCCTGAAATTAGACACTATATTCGCCTTTTCTATTTCCTTTACATAAAGCAATGTCTTCCCAGTTACCATCCATATTGGTACACTTTCCTCCTGGAGACATTCGTTCAATTGATTGCTTATTCTGTCATGCATTGCGCTCAGGTTTTTATTCCAATATCCCTGTACCCCATCTGGACCATGGCTTTTCCTATTTGGAAGTCTAGTGATCTGTTTCTTCAATTTGATCAAATCTATCTGTATGTTTTCCTGTATCCATATGTCAACTTGCTCTTCCTCCAAGGTTCTCAACCACTCTGCATTTTCATTGCGTCTTACTGGCTGGCCCCAAACGTCATTCCAAAATATCCTACTTTCTTCTGCATCTGGTACTGCAGTTTGTCTTTCTTTCCCCTCTAGCTCATAAAACAACTTTTTCTGATTTGACTCGAATAATCTATTTTGTCTGAACTGTTTTGTTCGGTTATCATATCTTTCAAGTTTTGCACCCACAGCAATCAATCTCTGCTTTACTTCCTCGTGCTACTTTTTTACCATACCTCGTGTACCACTTCAATGCTTTTTTCATTTATGTGATAAGTTCTTTTAAGTTTTTCTTTCGTCCTAGCTTTGTGTAGCTCGTGTCTTTTCATCCTGCTGATTTGTCCCAGATCTTTACGTAGCTTCTTTTGCTTCTCTAGAATCCTCCTTCTCCAATGTGGTTCTCTCTTGTCATTGGTCTCTCTTTGTTTGTACTCAGCCATATCCGCCACACAATTAGCTGCTGCCTTTATCAATGTGTTTGTTTCTGTTATATTTTCTGTTCTAATAATAGATATGACCTTACTGATCTTATTTGTTGCTACTTTCACTTTCTTCCTTTCAATGTACCGCAAGTTCGGGGGATTCTTATCTGGATTGTTTCTGATGTTATTTATCACATCCTTTAGTAACTCTTTTTCTTCATCTTCAAATCCTGCGATCTGTGCCCTATTGAGGAGACGTTCCTCATCCAGAAAGGATATGTGTGTGTAAGTTTCCTGCATTTCAGCATCATATTGCTCAGCCTGTTCCTCATCCTCATTTTCATGTTCTTGCTCTCCGGCGCCCTCAATTCTACGCCTTATGTCTTCAATCTCTATTTCTGTAAGCCATCCATTCACCCGAATCATTCTTGCCTGGTCTACTATTCTCTGTTCATTAGCTTGGAATAATCCTTTTTCATCCCATATTTTTTTCATTCTTTTTCGGCATCTTCTAGTTGTAGGGTCACTTCTAATCCAACATTCTATCACAACCTTGTTTACTTCCTTTTCCCACTTTTTCCTTCCAATTTTTATCCCAGCAGTAGCATGATGACGACCGGATCCCCGCTGCTGGGCCGGGGGACTCCTGCCGGGCGAGAGACCTTCACTATTAGCTCCAATCTCATTCACGCCGTTATTCGATAGATTATCGTTTTGCATTTCTTTTGTGATTTTACGGTTTTACAACCACCAGTATTTTTATCGTGACACCATCACTAGGAGGGTTGCCAACCAAGGCTAAAGAGCCCCTCCTGGCCATGAGACAGACTAGCCCCCGACGGACGCCAACCCGGTACTTCATGGTCTCGGGGAGAGCTAACAGGTGCTACAACTTGCTCAAGGGTGACCTGGAGGTAGTTGCAGCAAAGGGTAACCTCATTCGCCCACGTCGAAGCTCTACAACCGGGTGCAGTTTTAAGTCATACCCAGGACATCATTATTATTATTATTATTATTATTATTATTATTATTATTATTATTATTATTATTATTATTATTATTATTATTAAAACAACACAACTGTTCTATGTCATACGTTTCGATGTAAAATCTTCTTCAGTGTCAAACCTTTCCACGATTATTATTATTATTATTATTATTATTATTAATATTATTATTATTATTATTATTATTATTATTATTATTATTATTATTATTATTATTATTATTATTATTATTATTATTATTATTATTATTATTATTATTATTATTATTATTATTATTATACTTCATAAAAGCTACTTCAAGACACTAATTAAGACTACCAAAGTTTGTTAGCCTATTGATTTTACAGTGTACACGACCTACACAGTCTAAGTTCCAAATGTTCATTCCCGACAGTACTTTGATTCACTGTCCATTAGCATTGACTTCTGCATTTCTTTCACAATTCTTTCAGCCTCAGTTTCAGTTTCTATCACTTTTTGAACATTCTTCCACAATTTTCTAACTCCTCCACCCAAACATCCAATGACTAATGGAATAACTTCAACTTTGTACCCAACCCGATTTTCCCTTGTTTCAAAGGCTAGCTGCTGATACTTATCTAATTTTTCCTTCACCTTGGCTTCAATGTTATTTTCCTGTGGGCATGCCATGTCACAGATCCATATTTTTTTTTGTTTCCTTATCTTCAAGTGTTAAGTCTGGTCTTCTAGCCGATCTGTTTTGTCTCAATTTGTACTCAAAGTCCCATACTAATTTCCCTTTCATATTCTGAAATACTTTTCCTTTCTCCCACTTCTCTTTGTACCACACTATGTTTTCATCGATTATTTCATACTTCTTTGCCCATGCAACAGCGAGAACCATCAATGCCTTGTTGTGACGTTGTAAATATTCTTTGCCAGCTAACATTTGGCACCCAGCTAGCAAATGATGAACTGTCTCTCTAAACGACCCACATAGTCTACACATGTCTCCTCCATCTGCTATTCCCCTTGAAACTTTCCACGATTTCGTTTCAACCATCTATTCTTGTAAGTTCACTATTGCAGCCGTTTTCCTAGGATCCAAGTTACATTCCTGCCACATATGACACTCTGTTTCCTGCTTGCTAAACGTCTCGCTTTGAAATTGCTTTTGTTTGTATTTCTCAATCAGAAACATTTCGTTTCCTTTCTTCAAAACATCCTTGATCTTCTTCCAACTTTTCCTCCAGTTTCCAATTCGCAGTACTCCATCCAGTTCTATACCTTCATCTTTAAACTTCAATGCGTGTCCAATTTCACTTATCATTTCCTCGGCTACAGTTTTCAGCGAGTTGTATTATTTTGACTTTTCCTGCTTCCATGCAACTTTTACCCATCTGCTGTTTGATGCTGCCATATAGTAAGCCACCCTGATCTTAGTTTCCGTGTATACAACTCTTAGAGATTTTAATCCTCGTCCTCCAACTTTTCTTTTTAAATATAACCTCTCTTCACTTCACTGTCATCCTAACATGTTGTTACTTCTGAGCTCTCGTTTTATCATCTGGTCTAGTTCTTCAAGCTCTCCTTTTGACAAGTTACATACATTCATTACGTAAGCTGCTACAGGCATCACCTTATTGTTGATTGCCCGAATCAAGTTCTTATCATAAAACTCCGCATTCAGCAAAGTTCTTAATCTATTCTGCATCTCGGCTTTAACCCTACCAACACTTCTTTAACTTTGATTCCTTCTGCTTGCTGTACCCCCAGAAATTTGTAGGTATCATTTTCATCGGGGTCTAATGCCCTCATTCTTTCCTCTAGAATATTTAGTCCTTCACCTTTAACCATCCTTCCATACTCAAATACTATTTCTGCACACTTTGATATCCCGTAGCAAGCACCTGTGTCATGACTCGCTTGGACCAACATTTCATTCACTGCTACTAGTTGCTGATGACTCTCTTGATATACTTTCAGATCGTCTATGAAGAGACTATGAGTTCTATTTACTTCTCCTTCCCCTGGCGGACCCATCCTATATCCTCTCGTTTGGGACAGTAAGATGCATACCAGTATCTCTGTTAAACAGAAGCCCACTGGAGAGTAACTGTTATTATTATTATTATTGTTATTATTGTTGTTATTATTATTATTATTATTATTATTATTATTATTATTATTATTATTATTATTATTATTATTATTATTATTATTATTATTATTATTATTATTATTATTATTATTAATATTATTATTCTGGTTATTTTACGGAGAATATTTCGGAATTTTTGGATCATCACTTGCAACCATTAGCCAAAAAAGTACCCTCCTATATTAAGGATACTAATCATTTTTTACAGAAACTCAATGCCTTGGAAGGTCTTCCACAAGACGCTATTTTATGTACAGTAGATGTTGTGGGTCTGTACCCAAGCATACCACATGATGAGGGGCTAGAGTCCATACGCGAAGCGCTTAATTCTAGAGGTGATCAGTCGGTTTCAACAGAAACTCTAGTTGAATTGACGAAATTGGTGCTAAAAACAACTTTTTTGAGTTCAACGGTGAATTTTTTCAACAGGTTAGGGGGACAGCTATAGGAACAAAATGTGCACCATCATATGCAATTTTGTTTCTAGCAGCTTTAGAACAAAGACTACTTGATCATCATGTAGAAAAACCATGGTTATGGTGGCGCTACATCGATGACGTATTTTTAGTCTGGACACACGGGGAAGAAAAGTTGTTAGAATTCATTGATTTCCTTAATTCAGCACATCACTCAATTAAGTTCACCGCAGAATACTCTAAGGAGACAATACATTTTCTGGATGTTCAGGTAATTAAAAAAGATGACAGGATTGTTACTGATCTATACACGAAACCGACGGATACTCATCAACTTCTCCACCATTACTCATGTCACCCGAGTCATACGAAGAGGGGCATACCGTACGGGCAAGCTCTCCGCCTCCGTCGTATTTGTTCAGAGGAAGGGTTCTTTGGAAAACGGCTAGGAGAACTGGAGACATACCTTCTGGAGAGGGGGTATAGTAAGGGGGAAATTGATAGTCAAGAAAACAGGGTTAAAGGGTTGGATCGTAGAGACCTCCTGGGTCGCTCTCAAAACCACAATGATGATTCGCGCACACCTCTAGTGCTGACCTGCCATCCTGCATTCTTCAAAGAGCACGAAATTTTGCGAAATTGTTCAAATACGTTGTTTGTAGATGATAAGCATCGTAATCTCTTTCAGAATAAAATGTTTATATCGTTTCGGAGAGCAAAAAATCTTAAGGGCACTCTAGTAAGGGCAAAACTTAGGCCATTGGGAGAGGAACAGGTGGAGAAGGGTACTTTTAGGTGCAACGGTAGAAAGAGCTGTCAGATCTGCCCCATTGTTGTGGAGGGGGACACTTTCGGAAACTTTAATGATTCGTGGTCTTTTACCAACTTTTCAGGGGCATACAATTGCAACTCTCAAAATGTGGTTTATCTATTGCAATGTGATATCTGCACAAAAAATATGTTGGCAGCACAACGACTAAGTTTCGACAACGGTTTAATGTCTATAAGTCCTATCATCGCACATATGCCCGCAAATACAATGATGGCAGCCTTGACAGGGGTAAACCAGTCCCGCAGGCCAACTTTTTTGCTCATTTAAAGGAGTTGTTTTGGCAATATAAATTGGGGACTTTCATACCAAATGGTTTAAATGAAAGGGCAGCGGATGTTGAGCTGGATATGTTTGCTTGCGGTATTGCTTAACTTTTATCGATTTATCGGAGAGATTTTTTGATCTGGGACATCGGATAGGTGGTATACACGCTGTGGCAGGATGGAACCCACGGTCAAGCCATGCGGGATTTAGCAATTTACGAAAAGTAGATCCTGGAGGGTATTTTGGAGTCTCTATGTGGCCATCAGGGATTTAGCAATTTACGAAAAGCAGGTCCTTTGGAGGTATTTTCGAGTCTCTATCTAGCCATTAGGGATTTAGCAATTTACGAAAAGCAGATCCTTTAGTCTCCATCTCGCCATCAGGGATTTAGCAATTTTACAAAAAGCAGGTCCTTGGAGGGTGTACATTGTTAGGAGTCCCCATGGAGTCCAGTGTCCTTGTTTCTAACAGCATGGATTCTAGTCCCTTGTCGATTTTAGAACCGCTTAGGCTAGATGAAAAACAATTGCATGTAAACATTTTTTCCTATAAATACTTGGCTGTTTTTACTGTAAAGCACTGATGAAGATTTGATAATCGAAACGTCTGGTTTTTAACAGTTGTGTTTTTTATTTTTACTTTTCTGTTATTTTAGAGGATGGTTTAGTTTATATATTATTATTATTATTATTATTATTATTATTATTATTATTATTATTATTATTATTATTATTATTATTATTATTATTATTATTATTATCATTATCATCATCATCATTATTATTCTCGCCACTTTGCCGAGGTCAGTTCATGTCCCTAAGGCAACAGCAGTGTTCAGTTGATGGACAACGTTCTTCTCAGGATGTGGGCGCTTCCGAGGAGAGCAATATTCTGCAATTCTTCAATCCGTATGTGGCCAGGGATTTGACTAATGTACTTCTCAAGGCCTCTCTTAATGAGTCCAAGTGCTCCCACTACAATTGGAACTGTCGTTGTCTTCATTTGCCACATTTTTGTTACTTCAATTTCAAGATCTTTGTATTTGGACAGCTTCTCTACTTCTTTAATCGATACATTTCTTTCAGATGGTATACTCATGTCAATCACAATGCATTTCTTTTCTATCTTGTCTTTGATAATTATGTCAGGTCTGTTAGCTTTTATCTCTTTGTCTGTGTTTACAGGCATGTCCCATAATACAGTGGCAGCTTCATTTTCAGTCACTTTCTCAGGTTTGTGCTCATACCACTTATCTGCAGTTTAAAAATGGTAGTGCTTGCATATTCTCCAATGTATGTATCCTGCTGCCTTGTCATGTTGCTGTATATATTCCGTGTTTGCAAGTACTGGACAGCCGGCTACAATATGGTCAATCGTCTCCTCAAATTCATTGCACATCCTACACTTAGGGTCAGTGCCATCTTTGATGATCTTAATGTGGTATGATCTTGTTGCTAAGGTTTGATCCTGTGCAGCAATTATTGATCCCTCGGTTTCTCCTTTAAGTCCAGGACTCTTGAGCCATTTGTGAGTCTGTTCTGTTTCAACATATGACTTATTCACCCTAGTTGGATACTGGCCATGCATCGGCTTTCCTTCCCATATTTGTCTCATCTTCTCATGTGCCTTCTTCTTTGTCTCCTGCTTTACTCTCTTAGCAAATAAAATGACTCTTTCTTGTTGTGTTCTAGGTATGTCTGGTACTTCAAACTCTCCTTTAAATTTCCTGGCATCATTTGAAACAGAATAAAGCTTATTGCTGTTTTCATGCCGGTACACAAGTTTGAGAAGGGAAGATGATCTTCTGTTTGTTCCAGGTACGCATGTAGCCCCACAGTGGTTGTTTTGAACACGAGTTCGAGCTGAGTCAGGCCCCGTCCGCCATCTTCTCTTGGTAGGTACATTCTTTCCACATCAGCTTTTGGGTGGTTCATCCTTTCCATAGTTAACAGCTTCCTTGTCGTTGTATCCAGCTTTCTTATTTCACACGTCTGCCAGTTTACAATGTTGACACTGTATGTAAACACGGGTACAGCAAGAGTATTGATTGCTTCTATCTTGTTTGATCCGTTGAGTTCAGTTTTTGTCACCAGTCTCACTCTCCTGTAGTATTCTTTTCTAATTTGTTCTTTCATGGTGGCATGCTGTATACCATCACCTTCATTGATCCCTAGATATTTGTAAGCAAGGCCGAACTGCATGCAGATATCGTCGCTGAAGGTCTTGATTGTATTGAGCAGCCCCTCTTGTTGATTATCGTTTTTCACATAGGTCTTCAGATCGTCCATATAGAACAAATGGCTAATTTTCTTACCTCCTACTTCAAACCCATATCCAGCGTTGTTGAGCGTAGTGCTGAGTGGTGCTAATGACAAGCAAAACAGAAGTGGTGATAACGAGTCTCCTTGAAAGATACCACTTTTAATGCTTATTGATCTGGTCTTAATTGTACCCTGACTGTGACATAGAGACAGGGTGGTCTTCCAGTTGATCATACTCCCTGTCATGAATCTTATTGATATTGGGGACAACTTATACATTTCCATTGCCTTAATGATCCAAGAGTGCGGGACACTATCAAATGCCTTACTGTAATCAATCCAAGCCGTGCTTAGGTTCTTTTTCTTGTTCTTACAATCTTCAAGTATCATTTTATTTATCAATAATTGATCTTTACAGCCATAGCTTCCTCTCTTACATCCTTTCTGTTCTTGTGGTAATAGGTTGTTCCCTTCAAGAAAGGTGTGTGTTCTCTCGGTTATGACGGATGTTAGGACTTTGTAAGTTGTTGGCAAGCAGGCTATTGGCCTGTAGTTCTTCGGGTTCTTCGTTTCATTGTTTTTTGGAAGCAGATATGTCAAGCCTTGTGTCAGCCATTCTGGACTCTTTTCTGGGTTCCTTACAATATCATTGTATGCTGTTGTTAAGCTACCATGTAATCTCTCCAGGTTTTTTAACCAGAAGTTTGATACTCTGTCAATGCCTGGTGACTTCCAGTTGCTGGCCTTTTTTAGTGCCAGGGTCACTTCACCATCCTCAATATCTTTCCACTCTTGGGTAAGCTGGTTTTTCATCTTTTCAGCTTGCTGTCGTATCCATTCTGCCGTTTCATCATGATGTTTTTTTCTAATCCACCACTTCGTGGTGGAAACGAAAATAAATTATTTACCATTTAATTTTCCGGAGAACTGAGACAAAAAAGAGACGTTTTTAGGAGAGTTGGCGGGCTCGTCATACACAGCCAACAAAACTAATCAAACTACAAACACAACTGTAATCAGCGATCAGATATACCCTTCAAATAATTTTACAATGTACCTGTTACCCCCTGTTCCTTCAGAAAGAAACTGTTAGAGAATTCTGTCCTGGGAAAATTAACCTGGCTGTGTATGAGCTTAGGCCAAGATGGGTAACTGTCTGGATAATCTCATTTATATCGGTGCATTAAAAAAGGAGTGACGCAAGCATGCGTGCGATGAACTCACGAGGGAAAAGGAGTAAAGGCAGAAAATTATTTCGAAACAATAGAATCCTACAAAAACAATGGTAAATGTATTTCTCATTTTTCCAGATGTTACTCCAAAATGCCTCTGTTTCTTCAACTGGAGGTGGCTCTTCAACATTTACCTGCTTTTTACCTAGTTCTCGATAAAGCCTCTTGGTATCTTCCTTGAAGAGTTTATTTTGTCGGAAAAACTTCCCCCTTTTCGCATATCTTCTGACCCTTTGTGCTTTCGCTAAGATTTGTTGCTTTAGCCTTTCCCTCACTTCAGGTATATCTCGAACCTCTTTGATGTCGTATTTCTGCTTTATTCGCCTTTGCTGTCTTTGATTTACTTTTGACCCTTTTTCCATTTCAGAGAGCATGAACAGGTCACTCCTTTTATACTGTATATCCTTCTCCAGCTTTTCTTTCCATTTCGGCTGTTTTCTTTTGTTTTGTTTGGGTTTCTTCAGCTTGATGCCTATTGATTCTGTGATAACTGCAGCAGTTGCATAGGCTAGCTGGTTGATTGATGTGATGTTAAGTGTCTCCTTGTAGTTATCTATGATGTCCGCTATGATCTGATTTCCTGTTCTGATAAGCTTTTTGGAATTTTTACCTTTTGTGATCTTAGGAAGTGGGTCTCTATCTTCCATATTTAGATGCCTTATTTCTTCCCACCTTCTTTGGAATTTTTACCTTTTGTGATCTTAGGAAGTGGGTCTCTATCTTCCATATTTAGATGCCTTATTTCTTCCCACCTTCTTTGAATTTCGTCAGACAAGGATTGGTGCATCTCATCTGTTTGCTGATCTTGACTTGCTCGTCTCTCATCTGCCTGGGTACCTTGGGTTTCGTCTGCTTCTTCGATATTTTCAGATGGTGTATTCTGTTGATCAATGTCTTCACTTTGCTGATCACTCTGGTTAAATCTTTCTCTTACTTTCCTTCTGATGTTTTCCAATTCAGCATCTGTTAATCTCTTTTTCTTAATGATGTCTCTTCTAACATTTGCAAGTTTGTTTGCATCGATGTTTAATCTCCTCGTGGGATTTGCTGTTCTCCATAACATGTATGTTTGCTTTGTGTTAGCCTCTCCTGATGGTTTCATCTGCGCTGTAACGTATGCTTCCATCACTTGTTTATACTCCTCCCTGGTCCATGTAACTCTCTTTTTCTTTGTTTGATTGGTTGCTCCTACGCTATCTGGGGGGCCTAATTGAGGGTTTTCCTCGTTAAAGAGACCCAAAGATGCTTGGGGATGGGCGGAGTTTGTTCCAGTATTTATTATCATTATTATTATTATTATTATTATTATTATTATTATTATTATTATTATTATTATTATTATTATTATTATTATTATTATTATTGTTATTATTATTTTTATTATTATTATTATTATTATTATTATTATTATTATTATTATTATTATTATTATTATTATTATTATTATTATTATTATTATTATTATTATTATTATTATTATTATTATTATTATCAAAGGACGTGCCGTGCGATAACTGGCTTCAACAAAGATCTTTTATCAAATATAGCCCAGGAAATTGAAACAGCTATGTCTCAAGAGGATGAAGTCACTGACACTGAGGATATAAGTAATTCTCCTGATACAAAGGTAAAAAAGGCATTAAACTTCCCAAATCTGAATCCCAATGGAGGGCTGCAAATGAATTTTTCCAAGCAAATCTACCGTTGCAAGCAATCTCTAATGGTCTTGAGGAAGCGTGCAAACAGTTCTCAACAAAAATATACGAATATTTTGAAAAAGAGTATGGCTCCGTTCAATACAATGACGAAACAAGTGAATTGGTCGATAAATATCGCAACTACGGCAAAAACCAGCTAAAATCCTCTCTGAAAAATCTCAAAAAGTCAAATGACACGAGCACTTGTGATGAAATCCGATATGTAAGCAAACTTTTGAGGAACAAAATTAACCAAGTCAGGGGTAGTGAGGAGACTCTACCTGTATCTTTTGACCATGACAAGAAAATCGAGCAAAATTATTGGAAATATGCTAAAAA
Organism: Aurelia sp. 4 Dawson et al 2005; assembly: GCA_964019985.1. NCBI lineage: Eukaryota > Metazoa > Cnidaria > Scyphozoa > Semaeostomeae > Ulmaridae > Aurelia > Aurelia sp. 4 Dawson et al 2005. Next base: position 9,724,334 of record OZ026508.1, on the reverse strand, counting down.
TCAACTTGAAAAAGTCACTGAGTTGCTGCCATCATTTACGAAAGCAATTTGTTTCGAATATTTCAGTAAATTGTTCAAGAAAAAGAGATCTCCTGCTAACTTTACCAAGCCCGATTGGATGCCAAGCTATGACAATCCAAAAATTGATTTCAATCGTAACGCACCAACTTATGCAGAAGTGAATAAAATAATTGGGCGAATGAAAACAGCAAGTGCTGCCTGCCCCCTTGATCAGATTTCTATAATCACACTGAAGCGATGTCCTTATTTACGTACATATTTGCTGGAAATCATTAGAACTGCCTGGGAAAGTAAACAGTCACCTGTTGGTTGGAAGCGAGCAATAACAGTCTTAATCCATAAAAAAGGCCCGCATGATGATCCTCAAAATTTCAGGCCGATCACTTTACAATGTGTTTTCTTGAAGGTTTATGCCTCTCTTATACGAAACAGAATATTCCAGTTTTTGAAAGCAAATGATTTCATTGAGTGCAACATTCAAAAGGGCTTTACTCCAAAGGTATCAGGAACATTTGAGCATACATCACAACTTGCTTACTTGTTACGACACGCTAAGAAAAACCAAAAGTCTGTAGTTGTAACATTGCTCGATCTTAAGAATGCCTTTGGCGAGGTTGATCATCGACTCATTGTAAGCACTCTTGAGTACCATCATGTACCTCAATATATAATCGACATTATTGTAGACATCTACGATGGATTCACAACATCAGTTGCAACTAAAGATTACATAACTCCAGCGATAAAGTTCGAAAAGGGTGTCTTACAAGGTGACTGTCTTAGCCCTCTCTTATTTAATATGATCTTTAACACCTTTATTCAGAGCCTGGAAAAGAGCGATGAACTTAAACAAATGGGTTATGTCTACCACAAAATTTTAAACCCAAAAAACTGGTTCCAGTTTGCTGATGACGCCGTAGCAGTTACATCTAATGAGTACGAAAATCAAGTCCTTTTGAATATGTTCACACGATGGTGCAACTGGTCACACATGATAATCAGAACGGATAAATGCATGTCATTCGGTATTTGTAAGAGAGGGTCTAAATCAGTACAATCCAAGCCTAAAGTCTATGCCAACGGAAACATCATCAGATCCCTTGAAGAAGGAGAAAGTTTTAAATACCTTGGAAGGTGGCTCAATTTTGAGATGGACAATCAAAACATAAAGATGAGTTATTACAAATTACAACACAAATCATGGACAGGATCAACAGTCTACCTCTTCATCCAAAAAATAAGGTATGGCTGTATTCTCAATATCTAATGAGCAAACTGTCGTGGCATTTGACAATAGCTGATATCGACCAAACGTGGATTATCAACAATTTGGACACTCTTGCTCATAACTACCTTCGTAGATGGCTAGAAATCCCTGCATCCGGGACATTATCCATCGTCATGCTGACAAATAGTCAATTTGGTCTTAACATTATGGACATTAGCACTAAATTCAAACAGTGCCAAGTAGTCATGAGACAGTGCCTGAAAAATTCTTGCAATCACGACATAAATCACTTGGTGCAAGTTTCCAGTGATAAAAGTAAGCAGTATGACACCTTTAATAGTACAAAGAGTGTCATTAAATCCATCAGAAATGACATCACTAACAAGATAAAAGAAAATCTCACAACACAAGGACTAGTAATTCGTCATGTTTGGGATTCTATCTTAGCAAATACTAAAGCCGCTTGGACGTCAGTACAAAAAAGTTTGCCGAAAAACATATATAATTTTACCATCAGATACTTGAACAATACACTGCCAAATATGAGTAACATGTTTATGTTGGGTCACTCAGAGAACAAGGCATGTCAGCTGTGCCACCACAACCAAAATCTGGGTCACGTGGTTGCAGGGTGCAAGAGTTCTCTTGACCAAGGGAGATACACATGGCGACATGACTCCGTCCTCAGTTACATAGCGAATACATTGTCTAGATTCTGCAAGAATGTATACGCGGATATACCATCCTTTGCATCCCCATGCATCGTAACAGGTAATAATGAAAGGCCTGACATTGTTGTCGTTCAGCAGAAAGTCGTCACCATCATAGAACTTACCATTGGTTTTGAAACAAATATGGAGGGAAACAGCAAAAGAAAACGCGACAAATACAAAACGTTGAAGTCAAACTTACTACCGAAATATGATGACGTTCGTTATGTTAATGTGTCCATGGTGCTTGCGGTTTCATAGAGAAAGACAGCAGAAAATTTTTCGAACTTTTACGTTCTATAAGGGTACCAGAGAATGAAATTCTGTTCCTCACTAAGCGAATAGCAAATATTTGTATAAGATCATCGTACTATATATTTTGTCTAAGAAATAAAGAATGGACATCCCCCGAACTTTTAAGCTTTTAATGGTAGTATATAAGGACATTATTGATCTTACTTTTGAACTGTGTGAGTATGCAACCAATGCCCAATTTTGGAGAGTTGGCTGGATAGACTAGGTTTTAGCTTTTATTGTATTTTAAATTGTTTTGAATGAAAGTTTCCATTATTATTCTTGTTATCATCATTATGAAAAATAAGACTGTTTTATAAGACCTAACGTTTCAATTAAAAAATCTTCCTCAGAGTAAAACTTTACTGGGACAGCCGAGAATTTATACAGATTGTTTACCGATAAAATTATACATGACGAGTCTATTTACAGATTAAAATACCTGATCCCTTTGTCCCTGATCAATAGAGAACGGATTGGAAGCGTTTTAAAGTTTAAGTTGTTCCTTTGAGGCTATCCTGGCAGCTCTACAGTTACACCCAAAAGACCCTCCGAAATATTCGCTTGATGCTTAACTCTTCTTTTAGCATCAGCTAAATCCCAGATGGCCTGATACTAATTCTTTACCCTTGAGGCTGCCCTGGCAACTCAGTTTCCCCCAACTGACCCTCCGAAATATTTTGCATGATGCTTAACTCTTTTTTTAGCAACAGCTAAACCCCAGATTGCCAGATACGGATTCCAATTTTTTCGATACCCTTGAGGCTGCTCTGGCAACTCAGTTACCCCCAAGAGAACCCCCGAAAGATTCGCGTGATGCTTAACTCTTCTTTTAGCAACTGCTGAATCCCAGATGGCCTGATACTAATTCCTTAAACAAGAGCAACCTCTAGGGACCTTTAGATGCATTGGCAGAATCTAAGCTGTTCCTCCGCACGCAAATATGTCTAATTCCACGTCTGCAGCTCTTTCATTAAGACCCTTTGGTGAAAAAGTTATCATTATTATTATTATTATTATTATTATTATTATTATTATTATTATTATTATTATTATTATTATTATTATTATTATTATTATTATTATTATTATTGATAAGGCAATAATTGCAACGGTCACAAGAGAAATCGCAGTTACAAATTTAACTGTTAGCGGCATGCCTTGAGTTAAAAGCCAAAATTCTGAACCTCTCTCGATTTTCCCCAAAAGTTTTATTTAAAATCAAAATGTCCAGTATAACCTGCATGAAGCCATTCAATCAACTCTTCATTGAAGCGAACTGATGTTTTGACAACTTTTCAATTTCATATCTCCTCCTTTTCTTGCAGCCCTAAGTGTCGACTCATGTTATTGTTCTTGATCATGTTCTTTAGCACATGAAATTCCATATGAGACTGGACAAGATTTGTTGTGCAGCACAGACATTGGTAGGACATTTCCGTCTGTTTCACATTAGGATTCTCAAAAAGAGCAAGTGTATCGTTATCAAGCACGACCCTGATGTAGCATAAATGACAACGACGAAGACGGGAATGCTTGTTGTCACAACACCTGAATACTGATTAATGCAAAACCGATGGAGCATCACTGTTGCAGATTATTCATTGAATGAAGAAACCATTGCAATGTACAAGAAACTTTTACTGTGCTGTAGTAATTGATACTGATGATTTTGTTTGTGATGTGAGGATGGTAACATAATATAAATTGAATAATTTCAAAATTGAAATTTTACTTCTTTCAAATTCTGAGGCAAACAGAAACTTTTTCTAAATTTAATCTGCAACGGTTGGAAGTTTGGAAACGTTGATGATGCATGAAACAAGAATAATTTACACCCCAAACCACAAAAAAAATTCCTTTGCCCAAAGCTCCTCGGTATCTCTTTCTAGTAACTTTGAAGATTAATATCAAATAATGCTATATCAAATAACATTGAAAAATAAGGTCAAAGAAAACATTGCAAAGAATTCTCAAAAAGCAAAGAAGAGTTGCGGTAGTTGCGCCTGAGTGGAGGCTGCACATCGAAGAGCTTAATTAAAACTGATAATATTTCTGTGCTAAATGATTTATATCTGTCATCTTGGTGATGAGCTTAAGCAGGCAAAGCTGGAGCATCGTCTGGAGGATTTCACTGGTTGTTTAAATGCCATTTTAATGCATTTCTTTGCAAAGCTGCAACAGTCATATGGAAGATTCGGCCTAAAGGTAGGCCTAATCAATCACGCCTCGGTTCTGTGCAGTGCAGGCTGAGAACTGCAGTGATGACAAAGGTACAATACAGTTCCAGAAGCATGTTGGATATTTTTACTGGAATAACGAGGAAAGATTTGAAGCTGTCCATAACAGATTATCTAAGAGTGAAAAAGCTTGGAATTTTAAGACGCTCTATACAAACAATAAGAGGAACAAAAGGTGGTCGTCGTAAGGAACGTAAGTTTGGTCTCATTACTGGACGCAATGTAGAAAATATTGTTTCATTAAGCAGAGAAAGAGGTGATAAGATTTTTCTCACCATTGGATGTGTTAATGCTCGATCCATACGAAATAAAACATCTGATTTAGTCACAAGCATTGTTGATGATAAGTATGATATCTGCATGATAACTGAAACCTGGTTAAGAGAGGATGACTCCGTGAAGCGTGCAGAATGCACATTACGTGGCCTAAATTTTCAGGATGTACCTAGAACTGACAGAAATGGAGGGGGGATAGGTTTATTATCCAAATCTAGATTTAAAGCTAACCTGATCAACTCTGGCTGTAAAACGTCATTTGAATTTGCAGAATGGAAGCTAAAAAATTACTCAGGAACCATAACTGTTATCATGATTTATAGACCACCATATTCCACACAGCATCCAGTAACTGTGAGGACATTCCTCACAGAGTTTTCAGACTACCTAGAATTAATCATAACAGCGCCAGGCAAGCTGATCATAGGGGGAGATTTCAATATTCATGTAGATGATGGCAATGATGCAAATGCAAAACAATTCCTAGATTTGTTACAAGGCTATGGCTTAATAAACCATATTTGGCTGCCAACTCATATTTCTGGTCACACACTTGACCTGATCATCACTAATGATGAGGTAGCAGTACAAAGTACACAGACAAGAAATTACATTTCAGATCACTGTTTTGTGAAAGTAGTGACAACCATGGATAAACCAGAAGTTCAAAAAAAAGAAATAAGATATAGAAAGTTAGAAGAGATCAATTTGGATAATTTGAAAAGTGACATGGCATCAACTGATTTGATCAGGGCTGATTACAATGAGACATCACTGACTGAGTTAGCTAACCTATATGATTCAAATCTGAAAGAAATTTTGGATAAGCATGCACCAATAATTTCAAAAGTTTTGAGAATTAAAACTGTGTCACCCTGGTTCAACAATGAGGTTAGAAAATTAAAAAGAGAGAAGAGAGCAGCAGAAGCAAAGTGGAAGAAAACCAAGTTGGATGTTGACCTTGATGCATTTAAAAATAAAAGGAATCATTACATCAGAATTTGCAGTGATGCCAAAAGAGCATATTACTCCAGTAAGATTGAAGCCTGTGCAGGTAACCAAAAGCAACTTTACAATTTTGTTTCTAAACTCACAACTGGAGGTAACAGCACAAAATATCCGGATGAGACCAAAGAGACATTGTGCAAAAACTTTGGGGATTTTTTCATAGATAAAATTGAAAGCATCAGGTCACAGATAGAAATCACAATAACCCAGGATGGTATAGAAAATATGGCTGAATATGAACTTGTGCAAGATGTACCTATATTTAACCAGTTCAAAGAGCTTTCACAGCAAGAAATCATGGACATAATAATGAAATCACCAAATAAATCCTGTTGTCTGGATCCAGTGCCAACTGAATTACTGAAAAAGTGCATTGACATCCTCATCAAACCAATCACTGCTATTGTAAACAAATCATTGTTGACTGGGAGTTTTCCAGATTGCTGGAAGTGTGCACTTGTGATTCCCTTGTTGAAAAAGCTAGATTTAGATTTGATCTCCAAGAATTATCGTCCAGTCAGTAATCTTCCATTTGTTGCAAAAATAATAGAGAAGTCAGCATTACCTCAGTTTGTGCAACATCTGCAATAAAATGGCCTGTATTCTACTCAAAACTCGGCTTACAAAGAATACCACAGTACTGAAACATTGTTAGTTAAAGTTTACTCGGATATTATGAACAGCATGGACCGGCAGCAGGTCACTATACTGGTTTTACTTGATCTGAGTGCGGCATTCGACACAGTTGACCTGGAAATATTGTCTGTGATTTTTTCAACAAAGATTTAATATCTCAGGGACAGTTCGATCATGGTTTTTTCTTATCTGAGAGACAGAGAACAGAGAATTATTATAAAGGATACCTTATCAGAGATCTATAGGTTAAAATATGGGGTGCCTCAAGGCAGTTGTGCAGGTCCAGTTGTTTTTCTGGGTTATTTAAGTTCTCTTTATGACATTATCGAGAGGCATGCACCAAGCATAGCAGGATATGCAGATGATACACAACTGTATCTTAGTTTCAACCCATCTGACCCAGAGGCAGAAAATAAAGCAGTTAGAGAAATAGAAGACTGTATTCAAGATATTCGAGCATGGATGCTCAGCCATAAATTGAAACTAAATGATGACAAAACTGAGCTATTGATAATAGGAAGCAAACAACAACTAGCTAAAGTACCAGAGTTGTCAGTTAAAGTTGGATCTTCAGATGTCAATAAATCTAATAACGCCCGGAATTTAGGAGTTATTTTTGACAGTAACATGAATTTGGAAAAACAAGTAAACAACATCAGCAAAAGAGCATTTTTCGAGCTGAAGCGTATAAGGCAAATAAGACATTATTTATCACAAGAAGCTGCAGAGCAACTAGTTCATTCCTTTGTGTCATCTACTATTGATTACTGCAATTCATTGATGTATGGATGCACAAAGAATTTGCTAAACAAGTTACAAAAGATACAAAACTGTGCTGCGCGTGTCGTAACAGGAGCCAAAAAGTTTGATCATGTCAAACCTATTCTTGAATCTTTGCATTGGCTACCTGTTTCATCAAGAATAGAATACAAGATTGCCCTTCTTACCTACAAATGTTTGAATGGACTAGCTCCACAGTATCTAGCGGACCTCTTTGTACCATACAAAAGTTCAAGACAACTGAGGTCCTTCAACAAATCTATGTTGAAAGTACCAAAAACAAACACAAAAACCTTTGGAAGCAGAGCGTTTACGTATGCGGCACCAACAGTATGGAATGCACTACCAGAATATGTAAAGAAAAGCAACAATGTTGAATCTTTCAAAAAGCTCCTCAAATCACACTATTTCAAGGTGGCATATGGAAAATGACAATTTGGATTGTTTTTACTTATTTCTTTTTATTCTTGTTGAATAGTATTCTGATGACATTTTATATGAACATGTAACATTTTGATTTAGATATTAGATATTAGATTTTAGGTTTTAGGTTGTAGGTTTCAAACGGACATAACTAGGAATCGTAAATTGTTAAGCGCTGCTGAGTACATTTGTATGGGGGCGCTATACAAATTTTGTATTATTATTATTATTATTATTATTATTTCCAAGAGTTGCATCTCATGAAGCATATGCTTAAGTCAATAAAGCTTTATTGTGCCTTCCAAATCGCGTTGCACTTCAGCAGGGGTAAAATGGGTAAGCAACGGGTGAAACAGTTAGATTTTGACACATAGAATATTGAATTTTTACCTATTCAGAGAAAAGTATGTGAATCAACATTTTTTGTCATCCGATTTTACCCTAAGTGTGCCCATTTTACCTTTAAGACCCTATCTCTATGCTTGTCTGTGAGTTTCTGAAAATCATCAAAATATCAGTCATTGTAGTTGTTCATCGGAAGTAATCATTTCAATTTCAATAGACAGCATCCGCCCTGCACTTTGTCTGCTATGTTAGAGCCAATATTTTCAGAACAAATAGAAGTTTCAAGAAAAGTTTCAGAAGTTTACAAATTCTCTTCGTTGAGTTGATAACCCAGATGTCCAACAGGTGGAACTCACCGTCCAGTACAATTAAGATATTGTCTATCCTGTGTTCTCTATCTGTCCATTAAAGACATCTGCCTTCATAAACAAAATTTAGTTCTTGATCCATAAACATGCAAAATTTCTCCCTTCAAAGCTGAGGCCTAAACAAGCGGATGTTTGTTCTGCTTCTTTCGTGTCTTTCTTTGTGGCCGGTTTGTTGCAAAAACATGAATGCAACTCGAACTAAAAACCCAGATATTGTCCTTCACTTGTGGTAAAATGGATCAGTAGTGCTCTTCGTAGTGATTTATTGCTTTGTTCAAAATTAAAAGTTTCTTGAAGCAAGCAGCACGAAGACCACGCCGTTTTCAAAACAATCTATACGCTGTACTGTATTTTCTAAGTGTTATGGTCTTCGAGGTGCTGCCTCCATCATGAAAGACAATGTGTTCGAATGATTATGCTCAAAAACAATAGAAACTCTCTTTTTCATTTTTTTTTCATTTTAAAAATGTTTATCCTGGGATACAATTCAGTTAAAAAGAAAAATAGATTAAGTAACTGCTTTTCAATTGTCCCAGCAAAAAAAATAATAAAAAGCGAATGAGAAATAAACCTATTTACAATATTTTCTAATTACATGGCTATAAAACGAGCAAAAGAAAAATAACGATCACTCTTTCGATGTAGAACAGTTTTCCTTGAATATTGTCAGTTCAAAGCTTTTAGTTTCGTTTTGAATGAATGAATCGAATTGGCTAATTTCATTTCTGAGTCGAGTTTATTCCATGCCTTCGCTCCACGAAACGCAAATGATTTTTGGCCAAAAGCAGATCTCATCTTTGGCACTGCAAGATTGCATTTCGTATCGCGAAGGACGCTGGTATGAACATCAGACAATTTGTAGAAAATGTTACATAGGTTTTCTGGTACGAGTTCGTTCAAAGATTTATACACCATTGTACAAGTTTCTCGATTTGATTAGTTTCTCAAGTGACGGCCAGCGAAGCAGCTGCAATAGAGGAGCAGCTGGAGTGTCAAAAGGGCTATTTGTAACAATTCTAGCAGCTCTGTTCTGTATTTTCTGCAACGTTTTCAGTTTAGTTGCCCCGCAGCATCGCCAAACAGAGCAACAATAACTGAAATGTGGTTGAACAATACTAAGATACATATTCCTTAATGTATCCTCTTGCGCATAGTGTTTTGCATACTTCAAAAGTCCTATAGCTCTGGAGATCTTCCCTGTGTACATTTAACAATTGCTCTCCCATTTTAGATTATCGTCGATCATGAGACCAAGATATTTAGTTTCCTTCACAAGATCGATATCATTTCCATTTACCTGAAAATGAGGAACCGGTCTCGAAATAAACCACCACTCTTGTCCAAATTTTTGGAGCTTTTCAAGGAGCTTAAATGAAAACAAGTTTGGTTTTAAATGTTTCTTTAATAAATACACTATCTTTTAGAATTGAATTGACGCGGAAAAGTAACATCTTGTTCCCGCAAGAAACGTTCAAAGTCGTGAAACATATTCACTTCTGTCATTTTCCTTTGCATTTGTATAGGGGCATCAAAACGAGGCAAAACTCCTCGAGAAGGGAGTTGTCGGGCGTGGTTCTTCGCTTCTACTAACTTCCTTTACTACTGACGAAGGGCACGGCCCGATACGTTTAGTTCTTTTATTCTATGGTGTTAAAGTATATTTTGATAAGTATATCTTGATAAGTATTATCGATCGGTATTCTAACTTAGTTCACAAAGAGAGAAACTTACCTTCAAGCCAAATTCAATGAACTGTTTTGCCCTCACTCGTAATCTGGCATCCATGCTTCAAATTCGCAACACAACATATCAGAATGTTCCACTATCATCGAACTATACTTTCCGATACTTTGTTTCTTCCTCTGCAGTGCCTGACATGCAAATATTTGCAGCTTCTTGACGCACGTTTCCTCAGATCTCGGTTCTCCCTATGCTCCGGCCATCGAAAGGTCCCAGGGCGATCGAATTTCAAATGTTTTCGTCAGCCAACCTCGCTTACCTTTACACAGAATGTGCACCGGGACCCCCTGGCACACCACAGAGCGCAGTTTTTGAATAACAGTACAGCGCATGCACGCCCGACAACACCTTTCTCGAGGAGTTTTGCCTCGTTTTGATGCCAGTATACAAATGTATAGGAAATGACCGGAAGTGAAAATGTTTCACGACTTTGAGCGTTTCTTGCGCGAACGAGATGTTATTTTAGCGTGTCAATTCAATTCTAAAAGATAGTGTATTTACCTAAGAAACATTTAAAACCAAACTTGTTTTGATTTAAGCTCCTTGGTAAGCTCCACAAATTTGAACAAGAGTGGTGGTTTTATTTTGAGAGAGATTCCATTGTTTTTGAGCATGATTATTCGAACTCATTGTCTTTCATGATGGAGGCAGCAGCTCCAAGACTATGAAATTTAGAAAATACAGTAGAGCGTACAGATTGTTTTGAAAATGGCGTGGTTTTCGTACTGCTTGCTTGAAGAAACTTTTTAATTTTGAACGAAGCAATAGATCACTACGTAGAGCACCAATGATCCATTTTACCAACAGTGAAGGACAATATCTGGGTTTCTTCTTCGAGATGCGTTCATGTTTGAGAGAATGTTTAATAGAACAGTAGGATCGAGCAAGAAGCGGAAGAATATGACGAGCGAAGCAAGGATGAATAATGTTTTGGCCAATCAGTGAATCTGTTGTTACCTGTCATTAGCCAATCAAAGCGCTTGAAAGACAATAGAAATTTGCGTTGAAGCGAGTCATGGCCGCCATGGAGCCCTCGAGCTGCGAGAAAATGCCCTACAGTTTCCAAGTTGTTGCACGCGGTGCTTTGTCTTAGCAAGCCAAAACAACAATGTTTTCAAAGATAAATGGTTATTCTAAACTTTTGCCGCTTGCATTTTCAAATATCCCCGCAATAACGGAGATATAGGCAGCTGAATTCGGTCTTATTTCCACCAGCCTCTGGTGTGAGCATAACGAGTTAAACTTCATCGCCGTTGAGGGGTAAAATCACTTAATCAACACTTACCCACCATTTTACTCCTCCCAGGCCATCTTTATCAGTCTACACAGGTTCACCACTATAACGAACATTGCTTATCAACATTCTTCCCAATCTTCGTGTGCAATTTGCAGCCAAAACAAGCCAAAACATCAGAGAACATGGAGCTACCAACTTCACCGCCATGCTCTTCAACTGCAACAACGAGAAACGTCCAAACGCCGGCGGCGAATGTATCCAACAACTGTGCCTCGCTTTCCAAAGGAGTTTTTTTTGCGTTTTCTTTTTATTCTTTTTTTTGTATTTTGTCTTCTTTTTATCAACATGATGGCGGAGAAGGACGCGACCACGAGGATATTTCCTGGATCATCGCAAACACGGCTTTTACTTCCACTTCGCCAGCGTCTTCACCTTCGAAATCAACTTCCGCCTCATTCGTTTCATCCTCATCTTGCTCATCCTGCTCATCGTTGTCGTCGTCTGTCTCATCAGCACGATTGTAAACTGCTGCGTTGGCTTTTGATGCAAGATCTTCAATTTGCTTGATTAAATGTGCCTTGCAAACGTGGCATTCACTCACAGCGGGCAAATTACATTCAATGTGGAACGAATGGCCACACTGGAACAGTCGCCAGAGTGGACTGACCAAATTACATCCACTTTTGTCACACTTCCTGCAGGACAGTTGAAAGGTAAATATTATAAGGTTTTAACAAATTTTGTTGTTTTTAACCTATTTCAGCAAGACATCAAAGGAGGGCCTGCGATGCTTGGAATGCCACATTATTGACCCAAATTATCATTGATATTGTTTCTACTAGTTTACGAGAATGCTAGGCTGTTCCATTTACCAACAATGCTCAATTAAAGCCAAACTTGTAGTGTTTATACCAAAATCTGAGGTATGATCTTTGCAGCACTTTTAGTACCCATGATATATTTAGTGCCACTCCCCTCTGAGAGTTTTACTCGTGGTCAACAATTTTGGTAAATTTCTCATGAGATGCTTATGACAAATTGGTTGGTGATCATCGATGAATTATGGTACATTTGGAGATTCTGTTTTACTGCACCAAAAATAAGGAACTCTTCAAGAAATTTTGGAAAAATGTTACAAAAAGTTAGGAAACCTTCTAAATTCAGAGCCAGTATTTTCAAATGAAAATGACTTTAGCATATCATGAGTTATTCAGATGTCAGGAACTAACCCCAGTACAAAATGGCTCAAAGCCTCTGCCCCCAAAGACTTGCTGCTTCTCTGGTTTAAAGGTGATGATTTAACTGAAAAATGTTATGTACATAGTGTTCTACTTACTTTTTACTGCAAGGTGAACCAGCTGGGTCATCATAACCAAGGGGCAACACTTGATTTGTAACAACTTCCTCACCAAAAATATTTGGCAGCATCCATTTTGACACTGTTTTCCTCTGTCTTGATGTCCTTGGAACCATTTTTCCTTGATCTGGGCTGGTTTTCATTGTGGCAAACTTTTCAACTAAGAACTTTGCAGCTTTGACTTTTAATGCTTTAATCTTCCCTGGGCAGAAGCTATACTTTCGAGGAGGAACAAACCAGGATTTGAATTCTTGAAGTTGATGCTTGCAGGCATCAATTTCCCTTGCTTTGAAAAATATTTGATCACCAGTATCTGTTGCTTTTGTCCTGCCTCTGAGGATTGAGTGGAAGTTTTCCACAGGATATTCGTCAAATGCAACCAAAGAATTCAAGAAGATATCAAAGAGAGGATGACCAGTTTCTTTTAAGTGGTTGAAGGTTGTCAAAAGAATAAGGAGTGCTTTGTTGTAGTGCCTTCTCTTGAATACCATCAACATCACCCAACAACGAAGGACTGATTGCATGTAGTGAGAAGAATAGTTGTTCTTGAACTCAATGGAATACAGGCTCAAGACAAGAGGACAATATGAATCAAGAAGGTTAAGGAGCGTGACATATTCAACCTCCTTACAGTTATTAAAAGCTGACATAACTTCATCACGAATCAGTGACCACCCACCATAAAGGACTTCCAACAACAAAGACTGACGCCAAGCTTTTGGCTTCTTGGCTAAAACTGCCTTCTGCCCAAACAGAAAAGAATAAAGCTCTTTGAAAACTGGATGAAATTTGAGGACAACAGTTTCCCTTGAATTCAAAGAGATATGGAGTGGGCCAATGAATGGAATGATGTAATTTTGCCCAGGAAAGAAGAACGTCTCAGAATAGACAAGCTGGCGCATATAAAATTGTGTTGGCCAGTCTCCAACAAAAGGAACAAAGAATTTGGCAAGATAAGATGAAAGGCCATTATCAAGCATGTAGTTGACAGCAGCTAAGAGATCTTGAAAAGACTTTAATGGCATCTCCAAGCAATCTACCAATTTTGTATCATCCATTGACCGCATCTTCTTCAATTCAGTTTGCTGGTAGTCGTGAATAAGGAGCCTTTGTCTTTCTGCTTCTGGATCAAAATACTTGGCTGTAACCCAATCTGGCATGGCTTGTGCATATGACTTTGAAAGACCTGACATACACCCATTGACCATTACTTTTAATAATGAGGCATCAGCAGGATCTTTACTCAGGGGGCTAACATTTCCTTCAATGGGTACAGCTTTGATGTTTTTGAAGATTTTGACCAGGAGGGTTGACATGTGTACAGCTTGTGTTCGTTTCTTTTCAGATGGGCGATGCTTGGTGTGGATGTTGTGGTAATCATCGATAAAGAAGACAATGAAATTTTTATGCTCAATTGCTTCATGGAAGAAATTCTTGACAGCTTCAAGATGACTTGTTGAAGAAGAAAGAGATGCGGACTTAACAGTACGAGGATGAGCAGCTATTCCAAGGTTACGTAAAGAGGCCAAACCATAGTCACTGATTCCATATTGTGACAATGTTCTGGATAGGGCAACTTGGAACCAGTTTGCTTTTTGAGACTGACCAAAGACCATCATGTAAATAATAACCATTGCTCGGATTCTGTTCAGCTCACGGCGGCTCTCTGACATTCTTTCAACACAGATGGCATTGAGAATAAATGGAAAAATTTTGAATGCACCAGCATCTTGGCAGATCAGCTCAAATTTTTTTGGGTCCATTTCTGGGTTCCCTTCCTCTCCAAACAGATCAGTACATTTCATTCTTACTTTTGTAATTTCATCATTGAGGTCAAAGGCAGCAGAAGATTTCAGGACAAGCTCATCATACAACTCTTGACTGATTGTGATGGCTGCATCAGTTTGGCATGATCTGTCTTTGGTTTCAATATAGCATGGTGAAGGGAAGTGAAGAGTCTGGCTAGAAGAAGTGAAGATTGTTGATGATGAGTTGTCTAGTTGGCTAGCTGTTGCTGTTTCTTCTGTCTCAGAGTAACTGGATTCCCATTCCATTTCAGTTTCTTGCGTGATGACTCCATATTTTGTCAGGACTATGTGTATCTAACAAGAAAGATGATAATTCACATTATTTATTGACTTTGATGAAACTAATACTAATTTTTGGTTTAAAATTGAGTTTTTGTTTTCTGAAGAATGGATGGAATTTCTAAATCAAAATAGCTTTGTATTTCTTGAGAAAAGGACATTAATTATGATTTACATGCATTTGATCAACCATGCTTAAACTTTGCTGCTACTTTCTAAAGTTTAGAAGTTTCTACGATATACTCAACTCAAAAGCTGTCCAAAATGTTTTGAATTTTTTTACAGAAACCATAGATTATAAAAATGTATGAAACTTGTTACCATTGAGAACACTCATCTTCTGAAAGAAACTGATTATAAGCAACTGCAGTAGCCTCTTCCAGAAGATTAAACACAGGGAGCTAACTCTCAATATGAGGTCTATGATAAAATTTCTTTGATGAATGGGTTTAATGTTTTATAGAGTCCCAGTATGCTTGTGTCTTGTTTTGTTATTCACCAACTGCAATTATTGATTCATTATGACGTTTAAGATACCAAGTGTTGGCATGGGCCCCTATATTGAAAGTTAAAGCAAACTTCTGGTATTAAGAAACTATGCTGGAAAGAATCGGAAGTTCGTGCGTAGTAGAGAAACTTTTCAAATTTAGCACATGAGTTCTAGAGGTGTTTTCTATGAAAATGAACCAGCAAATGAACATACCAACCTTATTAATCAAAGTAGGTGTTATGCTTCCCATTAACTCTTCATTAAAGACTTCTCTTCTGCAACAATTCATTAAACACTGTGTGCAACTGTTGGTTAAATTCTGGCGTCGTCCACCCTCCTCTGTTTCCAAACTTTTGTAAATCTTGGCTACTTCGCCCAAACCATTTGCTCTCAAACAAACTATCTTCACGTCGGCTGTGTCATGAGTCCATTCATGATGAAGTGGATTATGGCAAGACTTTGTAAATCTCGGCATTATTTATAAATTAGCTTATTTGAAACTCATATTATTCACTCGTTAAGCAGCTAACGATCGCTTCCCGCCAATCTACAAAACTTGTGATTTTCCCGCCAAAACCGAGATTCATGAATGAAAATGTACGTGGTCAAAGAACTCGGCACCCAGGGGAGGTCGAATTAGTTGTTTTTGATTCAGCGGCAGAAATTGACACAAAAAAGGAGACGGAAAGTCTGATTGAGATTCACGAAGAATAAAGAGACTTTAAGCGAACAAAATCGGCTGATAATTCATCAGTAAAAGAAGGCTCAAATGGCCAGCAAGGCACAGTTGTTGGATACATTCGCCGCCGGCGTTTGGACGTTTCTCGTTGTTGCAGTTGAAGAGCATGGCGGTGAAGTTGGTAGCTCCATGTTCTCTGATGTTTTGGCTTGTTTTGGCTGCAAATTGCACACGAAGATTGGGAAGAATGTTGATAAGCAATGTTCGTTATAGTGGTGAACCTGTGTAGACTGATAAAGATGGCCTGGGAGGAGTAAAATGGTGGGTAAGTGTTGATTAAGTGATTTTACCCCTCAACGGCGATGAAGTTTAACTCGTTATGCTCACACCAGAGGCTGGTGGAAATAAGACCGAATTCAGCTGCCTATATCTCCGTTATTGCGGGGATATTTGAAAATGCAAGCGGCAAAAGTTTAGAATAACCATTTATCTTTGAAAACATTGTTGTTTTGGCTTGCTAAGACAAAGCACCGCGTGCAACAACTTGGAAACTGTAGGGCATTTTCTCGCAGCTCGAGGGCTCCATGGCGGCCATGACTCGCTTCAACGCAAATTTCTATTGTCTTTCAAGCGCTTTGATTGGCTAATGACAGGTAACAACAGATTCACTGATTGGCCAAAACATTATTCATCCTTGCTGACGAGCGAATAAAGAACGCTCAGAAGCAAGAGGAAATAAAATCATAGAAAGGAAAATTGTTTGTTAAGTCCTTTCTGAGCACGTGTGTCCAGTATAAAAATGATTCTCTTCTCCAACGTCTTTCTTCTTCACGAGTCTATGGAGTCATCTAATAGTCGGAGAATGGATGTCTTGAATGGAATGTCCCGTGGAATTGAAATTTTGGGAAATATTTATTTTACGGTGATACTGTGATATTTATTTTTCTTTTCACCCTCGTGAAGCTTGTGCTCGACTTTCCTTTTGTGTTCTCCAAATCTTTCATTTAACTGTCGGCAGGTTTCTCCAAATGTACAAAATTTCGTACTCTCTGCATCTTCAGCTCCAGTCATACGCATCCAATATTTCATCCAACATACAAAAAACCAATGTTGGATGAAATGTTGGATGCATTTGACCACCCATGTTGGATCATCCAACTTTTGTAAATTGATGTTGGATGAGGCTTGATCGAGATCAAAAACAATTTTTTTTTCAAATGATAGAATGTTGGATGCGTTTGACCGCTTCACCCAACATTTTGCCCAACATTTTATTTGTGGGCATGCGCAGAACGCTCTCCAAAGTGATGTTGTGATCTGACCACCATTTTCGATTTATTTTTCAGCAATTTGCTTTCCTACTCCGCAATTCTTACCTCTAGTTTGCTTTACAGGTATTTTCGATCACTTTAAACTTGTCGCTGCGCACGCGAATAACGATCATGGACCTTTTTAGCAATGTTGAAAAAATGTTGGATGAAATGTTGGATGCGTTTGACTAATGCTTCATTACATGTATAAGGGATGCAGAAGAACAGGTGTAGCTTTTGCGAACAGTGAAAGAGTTACCAAGATTTTGAATCGTTCGTAGTTGTGAAACGTTTTTGCAAGTACGGCATCTTGGATGTTTAGAAGGAAAAGTACCACGGTTGTCTTCTTTTTTCTTTAATTTAGAATGAACACAAAATGTCCCTTAAGTTAGAATCTCGGCGAAATGCCACTTATGGTGGTTTAGTAAAGATGGCCTTTGTATCCCTGTTAGTCCGCAAGGTGTCGAAATTCCGATGAATGATCCTCTTGATAGGCAAAGATAATGGGTGATAGGTTAGAGTCAGTGGAATCCTGTCTTTGCTGGTCTTGTTGGGTTTGGCTTGTAGAGCTTGCTGCGTTGAAATCTTGGAGTTCGTCTTCGATGACGCTTTTCGGATGACCGCCGTCCATGAAGAATTTACACATTTCTTTTGCCTTACCTGCAAAGTCAGGTGGATGGATAGGAACCAAGAGCGCGTTTCTTTGAACTACAGACAAACGCAGAAGATGCAGTCAGCTGGCAACTGATGACGTATAGCTGCGCCTCCACGCCATCACACCGTCGCAGTTGCTGAAATTTGTTGGCACAGCACCACGTATGCAAACCATTCATGTTAACTTTTTTCCTTGGATGTCTAATTTAACCACGAAGCTAATTATTGTGGCTGTAATTAGCTGCCCACTGACATTGAAGCACTTCTATATCATTGAAACGGCCAGTTAGTCATATTCCGTTTGCCAATTCCCAAACTAAAGATGTTGGCTAAGTCACAACCAGTTGTTATGTTGCTGACAGTCGGACGTGTTCTTCGTCGCTCTGTTGTTTCTTTCAAAATCAACGATATTTTACCAAAGGGAAGGACAGAAATAAATGGCAACGATGAATTAATCATACATGGAATCAACTATATCAGAGAAAAGCTAAAGAAGAGACCAGATAAAATTACTAGCACGAATTTCGTACACTCGAGACATGGTCTAAGTCATTCCGTTGTGGCAGACGTTATGGCTCAACTCGAAACCAAGGGAGTTATCTTTCGAAGTCAAGAAAAAGAGGTACTCTTTATTCATATCTGACTTGGATGACGGCGAAAACTCTTCTTTATTAGAGGAAGAGACTCAAGACAGTGACTTCGAAAGGAAAGAGGAGGAGAAATAGTGTGAAAGTGTTTGTGCACGCCTCGCCAATAAGATTATGACCAATCTTGTTAGAGAATATCTGGAAAAGGCAAGTAATGAGAAAGTTCTTATTCAGAGGCTAGGAAGGAGGTAGATTTTTTCAAATCAGAAATACAAAGTAAGCACAATCTAATTTCAAGTATGCTCAGAAATATGGATAACAGCAAGGCCAATTTTCAAAACGTCAAAGAGGAGAACACAGGGTGGGGCATGCAAAGACAATGGGAGACCTTGCACCGACAAAACTTATGAATTGAGATAGGTCATCCCCAAGAGAGTAGGAATGAATAGAACAAGCATGGCCAAGAATCCATCAAATGAATTCGACTGGCATGCAAGTTATAAAGATTTTGCACCGCTGTAGAACAAAACCGCAAACGAGGGCAGCCTCGCTTTTGCAGAGAAACTGAATTAGGCCACTACAAAATTGAAGCAGTGAATTGAGCTGAACCATGGAAGGAAAGCCAAGAAAGGCAGAAGAAACCACGATAAAGACACAGGTAAGTTTGCGTTTACATTGTTAACTATTACTTCGTTTCCTGCAACCCATGATTTGACCTGCTGTCATAGCTTGATCCGCAAGATACTGGAGGTTTTTGTACAAAGCCCTTTTTAAAGTCACAGTCACCTACAAAAATTGCAGAGGAGAACACAAGAGCTATTCATACTGGTTTGGAAAGCGTATCACTAAAGAAAAAAACATATCACCCTCGTGTCATCGATCACAGCAAGCAAAGTTCTGCAGCTTCATGCAAGAATGTTTCTAAAAGGCTGCAGGAAGCTAGGGAGCCAAAACCAACGCAGGATTGTATTACTATCGTTGGCGATTCCATGGTAAAAACTATTCATAGATTCAAAATGAAGCAAGTAATCTACACGGATCACAATGTGTATGTCAAGTCATTTTCAGGAGCAACAATTTTGCATTGCATGAACTGTTATGTTTGCCCAACGATGAAAAAGGATCCAAAGACAATCATTCTTCCCACTCAGTTATAGTGTCAGGGTTGGTGCCCCGGAGTGACTTTCTAAATGGCAAGGCAACTGAAGTCAATAAAGTACTGAAGCAGTTATGTCATCTTAACCGCAGCAGACTTCATCTCAATGACTATAGAACCACGCTCTTAGCCAACAATGTTATTTTTAAACTTGGATACTGACTAGATATTGAGGGGGCAAGTCATACCATGAATTTCTCATTCGTATGGAACTTGAGGAGCCTGATCCTTCCATCGTCTCTATTTCCATTACCCCAGCAGTGGAGGTTACTCCTGGATCCCCTGTGTTGGATTTACTGGGCATCCCTGATGACAGTGATGTAAAATCAGCATTGAACAAAATGCGTTTAAAGAACATTGGTCGTTTGACTATTAGTTTTCAAAATATGAATTCTTCAAGGTTACGCCGATCCACTGCTGCTTAAAAGAAATGGTGAAGGTGAAGGTTTGTCAGTCACGTGAAAAGTGACATCACAACGAGACAGTTGAAATCGTTCAAGTTTGAAATTGATATGGATTGCATTTGTTTTAAAATAGATTTGAGGGGAAAAAGTGGGCTCTTTTCGGTATCCATCGACCGCCATCCCAATCAGAAGATTACCGTTTCGAGAATCTTGGCAAAGCAGTTTATCAGTACAGTAAAAACTATGACAATTTTTTGCTGCTTGGTGATTTTAATACAGTGGAGACCAGCAGAAATGCAGATCAGCAGAAATACAGTTGAGATAGATCAGCAGATACGTTTTTTTGTGAACAGGTATGACCTCAAATATCTGGTAAGAGAGCCAACCTGTTTCGGGGCTGATAATCCACGATGCATTGACATTATCTTAACAAATAGGTATAGGAGTTTCCAACATACCACTACATCCGAGACAGGTCACTCTGAATTCCACAAATTGATAGTTGCAGTTTTGAAAATAGCTTCCAAAAAACTGGGCCAAGTGTTATTAACTATAGAGGTTATAAGAACTTTTTGGAACAGACTTTCAAACGTGAACTTTAGGAAGAGTTGGGCAGTATCAAAACAACAGATTTAGACTACAGCTCTTTTCAAATTCGTTTTGAAAAGTTCTTGATAAACATGCACCGATGAAAGAGAAATACGCACAGGCCAATAATCGACTCTTCATGAATCGAGTTCTCCGTAAAGGCTGATTTCCAGTCAGTGGAATTTTCCGAGCGGGCGGAAATTCTATTGTTCGCGGAAGAAAATGTCGCTCTGAAATTGAATAGATAGTTACGGCTGAGCAACATTTTATTGTCTAAAATTCCGCCCGCTCGGAAAATTCCGCTGACTGGAAATTGGGCTTAAAGCTACTATGTTGCTTCTCGATTGAAAAGAGATATAAAAAAGCCGCACTGCTGAACACCGAGAAGCGTTTCGCCGGCGGCGCAACTTGTGTCTTAAATCATTTAGAAAGGAAAAAAGAAATTTTACCAAAATTTGAATATTTCTGATATTGCTGACAATAGAAAGTTTTGGAAACTGTGAAACCTGTCCTTTCCGATAAAGGTCGATCTAATTAAATAATTAATTACCCTTTTGAGAGTGACACGATAATCTCCAATGATATGGAAATTGCTGAAACCCTGAAAGATTATTTTTTAACTCAAAATTGACGTTTTTCATCAATAGAAATTTTCCCGTCATATTCACTTTAAATTCTTCATGTTAATGGCCCTGGGGTAGTCATTGTCTTTTGCTCCCCTTGGCATCGTTTTGTAGTATTGTATTGTAGATCGTTCGTAGTCATAGGTAATTCGTAAGTTTTATATTGAATTTATAGAAAACAATATTATCTTGTATCTATTACTGACTCGTTAGGTCTTACGGAGAACAGTGAGGTTATTTTAAGTACAGAAGACGTCTCAAATCCCATAGATACGGCTATAATCAAATATTGCAACCACCCAAGCATAAGGAAAATCCGTAATTTTGCTCAAAACGCCGATTTCTTCCTACTCAAAGAGGTTTCTTTGGAACGGATGCATACTGAAATTGGGAGGCTTAATCCTAAAAAACAACAACCTTTGAAAATATACCTGCAAAGGTGTTGAAAAACAGCTCTAAAATTTTCTCCGAATCGATGCAGCGTATTTTCAACCATTGTGTACAAAATGGTTTGTTTCCGGACTTATTGAAACCAGCAGATGCCACTTCTCTTCATCAAATGGATGATAAAACCAGGAAGAAAAGTTATATACCCGTGAGCGTTTTGCTAACTGTTTCTAAGGTTTTTGAGAGACTTCAGAATTATATGGATTATTTATTATTGATTGCTGAGCTTATTCATTAGATGGGACCCTATTTATCGTCACTTCTTTGCAGTTTTCGCAAAGGGTATAATGCGCAGCACGCGTTGGTTCGAACGCTTGAAAAATGGAAAACAACCTTAGACAATGGAGAGAGTATTGGCGCAATACTTATGGACTTATCCAAATAGTTCGATTGTAATAAACATGACCTCTTTTTAGCAAAACTAGATGCTTTTGTATTCAGCTGTGAATCATGGATTTTTGTTAACAGCTCCTTAAATTAGGCACCAGAGATTTAAGATTAATGGGTCATCTAGTACCTACAAACGACTGGCTCTTTCTGTTCCACAAGGATCAGTTCTTGGTCCCCTTTTCGTCAACACTTATATAAATGATTTGTTGCTCTCCATACTAGATACAGATATATGCAATTACGCAGGTGATACAACCATATATGCATGCGATAATAATCTTGATAATGTAATTGCAAGGTTGGAGAATGATTCAAGCATAATTATCCAATAGTTCGCTGATAACTTTATGAAGTTTAATACAAATACATGTCGTTTTCTCGTACTTGGTAGAAATTCTAATCAGCAGGTCACAGTTAACGTAGGAGATTCTGTGATAGAAAATGCTGAAGAGGAAAAGTTACTGGGCGTTGTCAGTTTTGAGACACATGTCAGTAAGTTACGTAAGAAGGCTGGTAACAAACTTGTCGCCCTCGCTCGCATATCTGGATACATGGACACTAATTAACTAAGAATCTTAATGAGAGCCTTTGTAATTAGCCAGTTTCAGTACTATCCATCAGTCTGGATTTTTTATCGTATGCACCTGATTAGTAAGATTACTAGAATACATGAAAGGGCCGCGAGAATCGCATGCAAGTATTTTGAATAACACCCTGCTAGAAAAAAGATGACTCGGGTAGTATTAATGCAAAGAACTTGCAAACTGTTATGATTGAAATGTTCAAAACTAAGGAGAACATAAACGAAAGGAATTGAAAGCTAGAATGGCGCTGACTGCACGTGCAGATTATGTAGGATGTACATACCATAACTTGGATTTTGGTGATATACCATGACATACCAGAGCCAGAATTTCCCATTCTAAACAGCTCGGACGTTTATAATGCTACATTTTAATTTTTGTTTTAAATTCTATACCATGTATTTTATATCTTATCCATTTAATCCTTTATGTACAGGTTGTCTTAAAAAATTGTTCGAGGTTTGATTAAATACTAAAAAATGAAGATACGCTGAATGGGTACTTGGTCAAGTCACTTTTTTTCTGAGAGTTTGAATTAACTTTTGACACAAGTTGCAAATCCGCTAAAAATTCATGGAATTACAAGCCTTTGAAGTTCAAATTTGTGCAAAAACTGAAAACAGAAGCCTCGAAATGGCATTTTTGCGAAAAATCTCATCGACCGTCGGTTCTGCTATTTCTCGATTCTTTCAGGGTGAGCCAAATTGGATTTGAACAGGTTTTTGATAACCTAACTTTCAAGCATATGGATGCTTGAAACAGGTTCAGTCTCTCGTTGATTATGTTTTGAACCACTGTTTTTGGACATATGCAATGTTAAACAAATTTTGACAATGATCGCAAGGATTAAACTGCTTTTGAACTCCCATTTTGTTTGCTTTGACATCAGCAAGAAATATTACAATGGAATAGTGGGACATGTTATTCTCAGTATCAAGGGACTTTCGGGAGCATGTTTGACACCCTTCTCAAGTAGCAGAAAGTAATTCTGCTGAGTCAGTGGACAACAGTCTGGGGCAAGGTTGGTAACATTTGGTATACCTCGAGGGTCATGCTTGGAACCACTCCTATTTATCATCTACGTAAATGACTTTGAAAAATGTTAGAGTTCTCTAGGGCTAGCATGTATGCAGGCGACACACTTGTTACATTAACGTCTAGTAACACTGATGATCCACGTACAAAGGCCCACACAGAAACAAGAAACATCTCGGAATGGATGCTGATAAACAAGCTAAGCGCAAAGCCAAAAAATCCGAATACATCCCCAATACATCATTATTGACCATCTTTGGAGGACAAGGAAAGTTGAAATCTCAGAACCACTGAACCTCAATGATTCAGAAATAAAGCTAGTCGTGAAGACCAAATCATTAGGGTTTATGTTGGATGAAGGGCTAAACTGGGATGTCCAATTCAGCAAAGTGAAAGGAAAGATTAGTGACGGTCTAAAATCGCCAAAAAATACTGAAAATACAAAAAATACTGAGATATTGGCACTGTCCACTTATCGAAAGCCACCTGGGATACGCTAATGTTATCTGGGAGTCTTCGTGAATCAAAATTGAACGTCTGCTGGACAGAGCCCGCTCGATTATTGAGAAGGCCAGACTAAAAGACAATTGGTCTCATAACTAGTTGACCGTTGAGCAACTGACTAGGTTTAATCGATCAGTTATGGCATGCAAAATAAACAAAAGTCAATGTCCCGAAAGCCTTTGGGATAAATATCATCATAGGACCCAGAACTGCAAATACAGAAAAAGGAATTGTAGGAACCTTCAAATCCAAAGAAATAGCCTTGAATATGCCAGAAAAGACTTTCACTATTCGGCTCTGAAAGCTTGGAACGATATTCGCCTCAATATCAGAGAGCTCCCTAAACTTTGAAGTTTCAAAGAGCAATTAACAAGTTGTTATACGAGCTGAACACTATATAAAAGACGACTCCCGGGCAGAGCAGCTACTATTAGATAGGTTACTGTACATAATTTAGATTTAACTGTATGTTTCATTTTTTCATTTTTATCCTATTCAAACACACATGAAAAAAACGAAAAAAATTTTCTGAGTGATGTCTCTGACGTCACCGATCAGACGGGGACAGTACAGGGGTGCATTGAAAGAGTTGAGATGACTTTAAAACCTGGTTCCATATGATCGTAACAGTCTGCGACCTACCGCGACACACCGGACACGTGTCCCCGATCAATCTGCGAGACATGGAAACGATCACTGTTGCGATCATATGGAAACCAGGTTTTAAAGTCATCTCAACTCTTTCAATGCGTCCCTGTACTGCCCCGTCTGAATGGTGACGTCAGAGACCATCATTCAGAAAATTTTTCCTTTATCGCAACTGTCCCTGATGTGTCCTTGAGCCTTCCTCGGCGACATGTCTTTTTTTATTTTTCTTATCAATTTCTTTATCGTTGGATCACAGTAAAAATATAGCTAAAAGCAATAAGCTAATTAATTCCAACGTTAAAAATACAAAATACGAATATTACATAAGAAAAATAGCGGATAAAATATTTACATGTCATCAAAATTTGTACAGTATAAAATCAATGTCTAAAAATATGTATTATAAAAAGCCCAAGTTCGGAATAAATACACGGCATAATTTGCATGGACAATTTTCTCCGTTCCAACTTTGTATCTTTGTTTTAAACTGGCAAAGGGATTGTGAATTTCGTATCGTTGGTGGTAACATTTGCCATAGCTGTGGACCTTTGAATCGGACGCTTTCTGTCCCGTTATTGACAGATCTCACTCTTGGTTGAAAAAAAAATCGTTATTGTTACGCAAATTTTAGTAAATTGTATTGTAGCCGACTGTCACGATCATATCGAAAACATGCTTTGATTAATGTGGAGAATGAAGGTGAACAGATTTTGTCCTTTGCTAATATATCATCAGAAATCTTTTCAAACTTGTAATCTCGCTTGTGCATCAGTACTTGATGAAATTGAAAACCAACACTTTTTAAATGAAAATTATGGTATTGCCACAGCTGTGAAGAAGTTACTTGCTATTTTTTTTGATATTTTATTTTTTGATATTTTGATATTTTGATATTTTGATTTTATTAAGGAGGGTTGCCCTTCAACAGAGTTGATTTACAAGGGGCCCTCCATTTAAAAAAAAACTACTTACAATATACAATCTACAATGGCCAATAAAAAAGCAAAATTACAATATAAAAACCATAACATAAGAACCTAATACAAAATTTATAAATCTAGTATAAAAGAAAAAGTCCTAAATTGATTTTTTAAAACTATTCAGGGAAGATACCTGTTTGGTATCGGCAGGAAGGTTATTCCAAGCTTTTGCTCCTCGATAGGAAAAAAAAGTTTGCCCATTACTTGACTTTTTCATGGGAAGTCTTAAATCTGTCTCTGAATTGCGCAATACATAGGAAGAGCACTGTGAGTTTCGGGTGAAAAGGTCACACAAGTATTGGGGAGCCAGCTCATGCAGGGTCTCGAAGACCATTAGATTCACTAGCTACGAGTCGGTCAATGGTCTTCCAGCCCAGCTTGTCGATGAGTGGTCTGCTTGGGGTGTCAAAGCTGCTGTTGGTTATAATTCTAGCAGCTCGGTTTTGAAGTTTTTGCAACTGAGTAAGCTCAGTCGAACCGGCGCAACCCCAAACAGAGCAACAATATCGAAAGTGTGGCTCTACAGTACCCGTGTAAAGAGTTTTGCTCTCAATCAGAAAAGCATGAACTGTATACAGCCTAATGAAAGAAACTTCACTCCGAAAGAATCTCATACATCTTTGGTAAAAAATCATGTTTATATTTAGGTAGTTTCATACCTTCTATGAGTTTCAAAAAAACCATGATGATACATACTTAAACTCTCTTCACTTTTCTTAGAATTGTCGCTGCCCTTCGTCAGCCTCCTCAGTGAGAACCGATCATTGTTCGGCTCTCACTGAGGAGGCTGCCGAGGGAAAGAGAAAATTCTGAGAAAAGTAAAGAAAGTGTAAGTACGCTGTTATTGTGGTTTGGAAACTCATCGTAGGTATGAAACTAACTACATACAATTTATGTTATAACACATGAGATCTTATCAAAGCATTGGCTTAAAACACCAAAGACCAAAAAAATAATTTTTTTTGCAAGAGAAATCCATCAAGATTCTGTATATATCATTTTGTTCTGAAAAAAATGCGTACACTTTTTCAACTAGGTAAAATTCCCCTCACAGCCATACGTAAGGTCAGTATATGCCCTTGCCCGTTTGCAAAGAAAATACGGAGGCCCCTTCCCTCAGCTGATTTAAGCTTTGTCATGTACCAGCGTTCTTCGTACATAGCTAATTGGCCCCTTTAATTCATACCAGTATCGTTATGTAGAATGCCTTGTTTTGAAAGAATTTCATTTATAAGGTGATAAAATATTTTGAAATCAGTTACCTGCATCTGACCAGAGATCTTTATGTCTGTTTATGTTACAATAATGCCCTTTTTTAGAAATCCCAATTTTAAATCTTTGTCTATTTTCAGGTTTTTGAGGTGTTCAGTACAAACTCTAGTGCATGGCACAAGGTTTATCTAAAGCAAGACGAAAAGTGAGTTCAAATATCCCTTTTGTACCAACAGGGGGGAATTTGGTTCTGAACCAATCAGCGACTTTGTTTATGTCGGAAACAACCAATCATATTGCTTCATTAAACAATAGGAACAATGAAGGTCTTGGCATCACATATGACGAACACAGATGTAAACAAATCGATGCGATGCACTACATCTTCGCGTACTACAAAGAGTATCATGACTTCTTCGTATTATTTATGAGTTGATCTAAGTTCTTACCAGGAACATTTTTGTTATCTGACCCAAGAGCAGAGAAAGCCTCAACATTAAATAGGCATTTTCAACTGTATTTGCTTAGCCCCATGGTCGCGCCTCTGGTGGTTATGGTCATTTTGAAATGCGTTCCTTGAACATATCTACATGAAATTTTCCATGTTAAACGCCATTCAACAGGAAAAGCATCCCCTTTGAAACAGAGCGTGGTATTGCATTCTTGAGCACAACAATTACACTTAAAACAGCGAAATGTTTGGAGGCAAAGTCTATGAGAAACCCAAAGCCCTACGGGAAAATTGACAAATCGATTTAGGTACACCAAACGTCAATCTGATGTTTGGGATTCAACCCCCTGCCCCCTCTACTAAACATCAGGTCAACTTCTCCCCAAAGTTTCGATAAATGCGCTTTTATGGTTTTGAGTTTTATCGGCTTCTGCTTCAGAATATGTGGATTGCCTAGCTCTGGCCTATTT
Source organism: Aurelia sp. 4 Dawson et al 2005 (assembly GCA_964019985.1). Classification (NCBI taxonomy): domain Eukaryota; kingdom Metazoa; phylum Cnidaria; class Scyphozoa; order Semaeostomeae; family Ulmaridae; genus Aurelia; species Aurelia sp. 4 Dawson et al 2005. Next base: position 9,696,372 of record OZ026508.1, on the reverse strand, counting down.
GAATGCTGTTGAGGTTCACATCGTGTTCCATTACTTAGTGTTTTTTTTCAGTTTTCTAGCAGCAATAGCTGTTGCTCTTTTAGTGAAGTCTTTAAGAATAGTTTGCGATTATATAATTGATATAATTTACCCGCTACTCTGCCTTTTCTCGTCAAGAAATTCTAGTTCACTCGAGTCAGACCAGCACTATTTGTACCGACCTTCGATCGAGAAATGGGAATTCTTCGAGCCGAGGGAAATAATTACTGATATTGACCAGGTTTGTCATAAGAATGTGAGAAATGATGGAACTGGTAAAGACTAAAGTAGTTTTAGCTAACAAGCCTGATCGATTTTTATCTATTTTCTTTTATTTTTTTAAACGTCACGAGTTGAACCCCTCCAATATGTCAAATTAATGTTTGGCGAACCAAAATCGATTTGTGAGTCTTCCCTTAATGTCACAAATAGGTCCTAAATATGTATTCACCAGTTCTCCATTTGAGATAATTAGCCAGAACTGGAGAAGTCTACAAATCTATGCGCTCCATGTGAAACAAACAAGTTTAGCACGGATGAATTAAACTATTCCACAAGTTTCACCAGTGCAGTCTTTACTGCACTGACGTGTTGATCTAATGTCTATGCCATCCAAACCCGGGGGGGGTAACTTGAGTTTCGAAGATACGGGGTTGTGCCATTCAAATCGTAAAAGTACCACCCATAAATCCGGAAAACTTTCTCAAAAGTATACCCATAAATCCGGAGAAATTTCTCAAAAGTATACCCATAAATCTGGAGAATTTCTGAAAATCATACCCATAAATCCGGGAATGCCAAAACAGCTCACCAATAACTGACTTCTGATAGAAAACAATACCCATAAATCCGGAAGATGCAACAAATTGTTGAAAACCATACCCATAAATCCGGAAACTATCATGAAAAAGGTACCCTAAAAAATGGCACAACCCCGTACCATAGACAAGTTAAGTTACCCCCCCCCCCCCCGGGCATCCAAAGTCTTAACTGAAATGATCTAAGGTCTATGCCATCCAAAGTCTGAACTGAAATGGCGAGAAATTCATTACGTGCACGAAAATAGTATTTCTTTGCAAAACAAGTCGATTTCTGATCTTGAGAGAATTCTTTTTCAGTTCTTTTGTTGAGTTCAGGTCAGGTCAGATGAAATGTGCAGCTCAGTTATCCTCCTGGTGCGTTATGATATCTTGCGATCCAGGACTTTTACAGTGGAGAGAGAATGAGGCTGAAAAGGGTGATCATCCCTTATTTGGTTCTCTTTGAAAGCAGCCAGCTTCTCCATCTTTCCAAGCTCGTTATGTCTTAAAGCAGCTAAGGAAAGTCAGGTTTCAAGTGGGGGGGGGAGGGGGCAGCCATCACAATAATGGCCAAATTTTCAGATTCTGTTTTGGGTGTTAAGGGCCTTCAGCACAGACAACCCCCTCAAGCTTGGATTCCAACAAATCCACGGTTTTTGATGTTTCGGTATTTTGGAAAGAACTGGGGGCATGTGCTCTCCCAAACCGTTATAATTTCTGGTTTGCTGTTTCTCCCTTGCTCCCAAACCCATGTCAGAACCTCAAATAGTTCACATTGCATACCACTTTCCACAGAAGTCTTTCTTGCATAAAGGTCACCTACGAGAACAAATCATCACCCAAATGGAAAAAATTATCATTCTTTTTGGATAATGGGTCTACAGTGGCTAGCACTGTCTTTTCTGGAAATTGAGAGAGTCTATTTCAAGAGCGAAGGACTAGATCCCTCCTTTAATCGACCGTTCTAAGGCCCTACGATACTGACCTGGACTTGCCCAAGTCGTCTAGTAAGATAAAAAGAACGGATAAACTACCTGGTTCTGTTTTACAAGACAGCTTGGGCAAGTCCTGAAACGACCTATCTCAGTACTGCCAAAACGCCCGTTCAACCCGCTTTGGAAGATGTCCCTTTATATGTCATATACTTTTACACTTTTATAAGAAACCGCTTGAAAGAAACTTGGCCTCTCCTAGAAAAGTCATTCCCTAAAAGTTATCAGAGTTTAGTAAATAAAATTAAGAAACGGTTTCAATTTTAGCTCATGAATTGCAAGGTTTTCTCAACAATAAATGCATTTTCAAGCAAATGATATTAAAGGGCTACATAATTGTCATTTATGATTTGCTTCTTCACTGATATGAGATCAAAAAATGGCACGCAATGAATTGTTAAATTCAGTTTATGAAAATGAAGAAACTTTGCAAGAAACTTTCACCATAAAAAAATTGGGCGCAACCAAAGTTAAGAGACCTCCCTCAATGTTCCAATCCAAATCTCTTGCAAAAATCAAGCAAACGTGATGGATGTAACAAGTTTAGGATATGGGACAATAAAAAAATGTCAAAAGTCAACAGCTGCAGACTCCTCGATTATATCTGACCTGACCTCCTTGTCAGAAGTTACCTAGTCGTCTATTTCCCAACTTTTACTACAAAAAACTGAACGGAATTATCTCATGATCAGAAATCGATCTGTTTTGCAAGCAAATGCTATTTTCGTAGACGTAATCAATTTCCCGCCATTTTTAGAACATTCTACGCAGTAAATGTATTTTAACGCCAAGGCAAATGAGCACCGCCCGTGTTTAGACAGTCAAGGAGCTATCCCCCTGTTTTTATACTAGTTCCTAGTCACTTAATTCAGCGTTGCCCAATTCGTTCAAACTGTTCTCAAAGACGGTTGCTGTTCATTTTTGTCAAAATTTCAAATTTCCTGTTTTGCGAAGAGATTCGATGTATAACGCATAATGTCGGCAAACGAAGTGATCAAAGAGAAGGAACGGATAAGGTCGCATAAGCAAACCTTAGTGCTTCGCTGTGCCGCCTATGATTTATCGACAACGGGGAAAAAGCCCGCCCTTGCTGAAAGGCTGATGGCATATTTGCATCCTTCAGAGGAGCGTCCAGGTACAAGTCAAGGAATTGAATCTGATCAATCGGATACTGAAGAAAGGGCAGCTGATCCCTTCATTGCCACCACCAGCCATATCTTGCAATCATTTAGAAAGGGTTTCAACATTGGTTATTCAGGCCTTCACAGCACGAAACTTATCGTCGGCGAATACGTATCCTAAAGTACTTTTTGATAACATTTTAGCTGAACTACAAGAAAGAAGGGTGGCAGGGCCATTCGTGCATCCCCCGTTACCTAACTTTCGGACCTCCCCGGTCGGTGTTATTCCCAAAAAGGAGTCAAGCAAATTCCGAACAATAACTGACTTATCATCGCCGCAAGGCATTTCCGTTAACGACTTTATTGCAGACAGTGAGTCCTCGGTTTCGTTTCATCATTTTGATGAGGCTGTTAGAATCGTGGCCAAGCTTGGCAAAGGCGCCTCATTAGCTAAGCTTGACGTCAAAAGTGCTTTCAGAATTTGCCCCGTGAGGCACGAAGATTGGCACCTACTAGGCTTCACATTCCAAAACTTGTTTTTCGTTGACCTTTGTCTGCCTTTTGGCTTGCGTTCTTCAGTGAACAGATTTTCACGTTTGGCGGATTTAGTGTTATGGATTATGCAAAACAATTATTCAATCATTCACTCAACTCATTATTTAGATCACGCGGGATCGGACGAGTGCAATCAGGCGTTAGCTACAAGTATTTCTCTATTCAGGCGGCTCGGTATTCCCTTGGCTCCGAGCAAAATTGTTGGGCCATGTAAAGTAATTGTGTATTTAGGGATTGAAATTGATTCCGAGGCTATGGAGCTACGCCTCCCTCAAGAAAAGCTTGTTTCCCTGTTGCACCTTATCCGCACATTTGAGGGCAAAACAAAAGGAAATGTACCAAAAAAGATCTGTTATCTTTGGAAAATTATCGTTCGCTTCGAAGGTCATTCCATCAGGCAGAACTTTCATTCGCCGCCTGATACACCTTTCAACAACTGTGAACAAGCTGTTTCACCGTATTTCGTTAAATTCTGCAGCAAGGGAAGACTTATGGTGGTGGAGCTCATTTTTGCCATCATGGAACGGCAAGTACAAAATTTTAGAGCCCTCTTTGACTCGGGATTGAAACCTAGACTGGAACCTAGAACCCCAATCTAAAAATAGAACTTGTTAATTTTACAATTTATACCCACATCTAGTCTTCTTCAGCGTATCAACTTGACGCTGACAACCAACTTTCATATCGGTACCAAAGTCTGCAACAAATTTATTAAAAGAACTCTTTAAGGGCCTGGAGCGTAGTACCCAGTCTGAAAATAACACAAGGGGCATTTTGCAATCTGATTTCATATCCTCTTTCTCCAGCGCTCAACTTTACCTAGACAACGGTACCACGATTGGTGACGAAGTTATAGGAATAGCTGATTTAAGGATTTGCACCTGATTGTCCCACAGTCTAAAAATAGCCTCAGGGCGCATAGCGGGCAAATCTTTTCCTTTGTTCAAAGCTCCCGATGGTTCTTCGCCACGCTCTGATCAGATCACATTTTCTCCTAAAACTGACCAATCAGGTGCCGTCGTTGTTTTTACTTCCGCGTTTTGCGGCAATGCTTAGGCCATTTTTGACCGTTTTGACCACCATCCCGAAAAAGCATTGCACAGTCGGCTATGTCGACTTTCGTCAAAATTTAAACCGAGGAAGATTCTCCATACCTCGGACCATAAGTTTTTTTCGGGATCACAATGCGATCGCTAAAATCAGCCGATTCGTAGCGTTTTGAAACGCATTATTCTCATTTTGGCGTAAGAAATCCTATGAGATTCAGCAAAAGGTGAGTACAAACTGATAATCATAAGTCTATAAACCTGCTTCGACGGTTTTGAAGACAAATATCCACTTCTCTACTGCAATCCACTCCCAGGTTCACCACCAAATCGTTCCCATTGCTATGCGCCCTTTTCGATAAACGGTGCCCCGATCTTTCTCCCAACTCCTGCAATAATTGCATGTCTGACGGAGTGCAACCCATACTTCGTGCGTAAGAGAGAAGACAGTTTCGTCTTTCAGTGTAGCAGGTACGTGAAATGGAAATGAAAATAAAGCTGTGTTTAATCTTCCTACAAATAGCAGCAAGTGGAAGAAATGTACATTTTGTTTTCATCACGAAAAGCCATTTAACGTTCTGTTTTCAAAGCCCCTCAAAGTCAATTTCATATTTTGTGTGGGTATCATAGAGGATATCTTTAATCCTCCAGTACGTATTAGGAAATCACCCCTGGCAATCAAACAACAAAACAGCACCAAAGCGAACATAGATATCAGTGTTACATTTTGTAAACTCATGGAAGTACACATGCTTTTTTAGCAATGTTTATCGAAAAAGCGCATAGCAATGGGAGCGATTTGGTGGTGAAACTGGGAGTGGATTGTAGTATAGAAGTGGATATTTGTCTTCAAAACCGTCGAGGTAGGTTTATAGACTTATGATTATCAGTTTGTACTAACCTTTTGCTAAATTTTATAGGATTTCTTACGCAAAAATGACCGTAATGAGTTTCAAAATGCTACGAATCGGCTAACTTTATCGATCGCATCGTGATACCGAATATACTTATGGTCTGAGGTATGGAGAATCTTCTTCAATATAAATTTTGACGAAAATTGACATAGCCGACTGTGCAATGCTTTTTCGGGATGGTGGTCAAAACGGTCAAAAATGGCCTAAGCTTTGCCACAAAACGTGGAAGTAAAAACAATGACGGCACCTGATTGGTCAGTTTTAGGAGAAAATGTGATCTGATCAGAGCGTGGCGAAGAGTCCCACGGGAGCTTCGGACAAAAGAAAAGATTTGTCCACTATGCTGCTTCAGGAACGTTTTTGGGTTTGGTTCACACTCTATCATTTTCAGCATGTCAAACTCTCCCTCTCCACCCCTAGCTGCAGTTTTCATGATTTTTATGATTGGATTCCGTACCATACAATGTGTTTCTTATTTCCTTCTGCACTTGATGATGCAAAACAGTAGCACTCGCTCCAGTCTTTTTCTCAGGCAAGATCGCAGCGGTCGAGAAGCAAGATTTGTAGGAAGAAAGCGGCGAAATAACGACATAAAAATCGTAGGTAAAAGCTAGTTTAGCTTTCTCAACATTGTTTTAACCCCAAAACAAGCTAAATTGGAAATTTTGATTGTGACCGCACTTCCCCATTAACTTCTCTCTAGCTGTACAGTCACAATTTACCATGCCCTGTGGTATACACCAAAGCCTTTCAATTTTTTTCTTGAATATGCAGCCGTACAAATTGACGGTGAATGAAAATACGTTAGTTGTTTTATTGTGTTCCTTGTTAGTAGTACTGCTTTAGATTTGCTGATTTGGTAAACGCTAGGGGATTGCTCGTCCACAAATGAATTCACATTGACTAGAGTTTTGTGCCTTTTCCTTAGCATCACCACTCTACAACGTCTTTTGGAATGCCAGACAGGAATAGAAATTGAAAATCAGCGACTTTTTTTGTCATCGAAAGAATTCACACCAGACGTAACCGTTTGTGTTAGGGACTACCCAAAAGTAACGGTAAGATGCTTCTATTTTGCTGACCTAAAATGCTGCGTCACTGGCGAAGCCTGCCTTAGGTTTGTTCTCGGTTAGTTCTCTTTTTCATAATTTTGGGTTTTGATGAACAACTCCTTCTACTTTCAAGAGAGCTCCTAATTTAGAATTTTTGAAAGACTTTCCAAAACCACCGTATTTGATTTAATGTTTCACAGACTTTAGCATTTAAATCATTTCAACAGTCTTTCCATGTTTATCACGTCGCTCTACGCAAAGTTGATTTAAGCCTAATGCTGGAAGATTTTTCTACCGGGTGCGCCAAAAATTATCCACGGTTTACAGGCCAAGATAAATCGTGCAATTTAGCGATCTTACAGATGCATGTTTTGATCTTCGACAAAAAAAACTTGAATTACGGTTCAGGATATTTTGCAATGTTTTCAATCAGCCATTCTTTGCAATCTTGAGCCAGTTGCATGCAGTTTCGATTTTCAAAAACACGAAAGGCAGTATGGTTGCCCATTCAGGACAAGTCTATTTAACGTTTGATCCACATTTTTTTATCGTTTCGGTGTTTGCGAAATTGAAAATCTTAGGTAATTCGCTTGTAGCTATAGAAGCAGCGGACAAAACTCTTTGCGAAAGCCTGGAGTGAAGTTCAGGCAAATTTACAAAGGAAAATATCATATTTCTTGATAATCGGTCCTTTGTGTGATCTTTTTGTGCCCTGTCATTAGTGGATGGTTTTTTTGGCATGCCGTTATAGACTTTTTTCACAAGTTTATTTTCCTAGTCTCGGGGTTTTGTATTCTTTCTCAGCTCACAGCAAAGCAGCTGTCACGTAAACAAGAAAATATATGTTTGTTGAAATATCTCTCCAATTGCTTACACCAACATACTGTTAACGAGTTATTCAAACTATATGCTCGACCCCAGTTGGAATACGGAGATGTTTTCCCTCATTTTTTCCAGGTAAAGTATATGAATTTAGGAATGATGCCATTTTATCAAGCTTGATGGAAAAGTTGGAGTCCATTCAATGCTTCTGCTGATTTGGCTGTTACAGGAAGACGGATGGGAATATCGCGAGAGCAGGTGCAGGCACAGCTCATGTGGGACTCACTGAGCTCCTGAAGATGGAGAAAACGCTTCACGTGTTTCTTTGTGACTTCCAAGCCCGATGATTTCAATTCTGCAAAGGAAATCTGAAAATGAGTTTTGCAACCGATCGAAATCGCTCGCTAAATTCCGTCATTAACTCAAATATTTAAAAATGGCGCGCAATCAAAATGGCCTGGAACTAGCAGGAACATGACGCAAACTGAGTCGGAGAGATTCATGCTTTGTGTGCGGGCCTACGCAGGAGAGGAAAGGGGACACTTTTGCAGGTGCTGCTCAAAATGCTGCGTATTAATGTGATATGATTTCTTCTGTGGCAGAAACCGTTAGTGGATATGATATAATCGTTGCATGCTTGGACGATGTTTGTAGATCCTGTGTGGATCGAAGAAAGATGGCTTGGAGAGCCTCTTTGAACCCCCTTTGAACGAGCAGAACTGAAGAGGAACATCAGCTTAGGCTACACGATCAATCACCCTAATTCATCAGAATCAGCCTAAGTGTGTTTGCAGCCCTTCAATGCCGATGGTTTCAATGCTTTCATCGTGCAAATTGGAAAGTTTATGTGGTAATAACGTCACGCAAAAGATATACCATTTAAGTTTGCGAAAATCTCTGTCAACCTCAATCGACTTCTCCAGTCGAGATATTTTGATAGGTTTATTTTAGGTCCAACCCCCACCTCCTACGACTGAATATGCCCTCTCACTTACACACCATAGCTCCAAGTGTCTGCCAGCCTAGTCAAGCATTTCTCTCTTCTCCTGGCGCTCTCTGTGTTATAACGTCCTTGTCAGATGCTCTTCCAACATCGCAATGAAGTCCCATAAGTTCATGTTCGTTTTACTTGTCATATCGCATCTTCGCCATCATTGGACCTAAGTGGCTCCTTCTTCCCCCGACATCGACTACTATGTTGATCTTCGACATCAACAAAATGCGAAGATTTGTGGTGCCCTACATACCGGTAAATCAGGAACAACTGCCATGTCGCCAAACGTCGTGTGGCGCCGTTTCAGGTAGTGATGAATTGTAAACGTTTACCCGGGTGGCGGAAGGAAATGGTCATTTTTGCCCACAGCAAAGCGCGGCGTTGCTGTTGATGCAGTCATGCAGATCATCTTGCGACTCGGTTTGCGTCACAGCTCGACTACTTCCAGACTCTTTTCACTCCGCGTCTTTTTTGTTGAGTGGTCACATTGCAAGCCTCCAAATCCCAATTTAACAGTCTCAAACTTCAAAATAAATTATACCATGAAATTCGCTATACATTAAAGTGCCTTTCATCAAAAAGCGTGAATGGCTGCTCCGCGGTCCCTGTTCATGGATTCCTTCGTACGCCCGTGATATACTTTATGTTAAGCTCACATTGTTTCAACATCTACCCATCTACGCTAGAGATGAATATTTACAAAATTCACAATTTGGTGGAAAGTTACCCTGACTTGTTGACGGTGCCTTGAACGAGATAGACTTTGGGTGGGGAGCAGTGATGCGACAGTTCTTCTTATTGTTCATCTCTTGGCTGGGCTGCAATAGGTCATCCTTGCCAAGAATGTTTTCTCAGAAGTGTAATGTGAAATATGCTTAAGCATTTACTGGTGAAAATTTTTTATATGTAGTAATTTGTGTCTGTATCTTTTATTGTATCTTAGTTGAATGTTCTTGATGTTAAAGCCACTGGGTAGTCATGGCCCTCGCTCCGCTTGGTATCGTCCATGTTGGGTGATATAGCAGTTCGTAGGTAGTGTCTTAGGGATTTCCTTATCGTTAACTTTTTATCTTGGATATGAACTAAAAATAAACTGATCTTTGCTTCTCTTTCTTTAGAAACAAGACCCTTTGATTGTAACTGGAGGCGAGCCCGTGCAAAATGAACATCTGTACCAACGAAGGATCCGTAAGATAGCTTTATCTAGTTTCCTGTTGCTTTTTCTTGTGTCACGGTGTGCAAAATTTCACGATGTTACTTCTAGTAGCACGACAAATAGATCTATCGAATGATTCGAAAACGCCCGAGTTTGACGAAATCCTGCTCCTGAATATCAAGCAACTCTATTGAAAATTGTATCGCTTTGTTCCGATATGTTCTGCTACACTCACAGAAAAAAGTGGCTTACGAGGAACTTTTTATTGTTCTTCAGCCTGGTACAAATATGGAACTTCTAAAGGTCAGGGGTTCTTCAAAGAACCCCCAGAGGTACTTCAAAGAACCCCTAAAGGTACTTCAGAGAGCCCCTCAGAGGTTCTTCAGAAAACACATGAAGATACTTAAAGGAACCTCTAAGGGTACTTAAGGGAACCTCTGAAGGTGCTTCAAAAAACCCCAAAAGGTACCTCAAAGGACCTCCAAAAGGTACTTCAAAGAACCCCTAAAGGTACTTCAGAGAGCCCATAGGGGCTCTTCAAGAACCCATAAGGGTACTTCAAAGAACCCTTAAAGGTTCTTCAGAGAACCCATAAAGGTTCATCAGAGAACACATAAACATCCTCCAAGGAACCCCTAAAGGCACTTCAAAGAAGCCCTAAAGGTTCTTCAGAGATCATTTGAAGGTTCCTCAGAGAACCCATAAAGGTTCTTCAAAGTATCCATAAAGGTACTTTAAAAAACCTCTACAGGTACTTCAAATTCATTTTCATTTCATTTTAAATTCTTTATACACGGTGGCCCCATCAACCAAAAGTGGCTGCTTTTCAGGGGGCCGTGGAAAAAAACCTAATTACAATGTTACTAAGATAAATGAAAAAGAATATTTACAATTGTAAATTAGAATAAATGAAAAATTAAAATCTATTTACATTTCAGTCTACATTTAAAAGTAGACAGAGAGGGGGCTAGCTTGACCTCATGTTTTAATTCATTCCAAACCTTTGCTCCACGGAACGAAAATGCTTTTTGGCCATTACTTGTTTTCATTCGTGGAGCAAGTAAGTCAGTCTCACGATTTCTCAAATTTGCTATCTCCCGTGCCGAGTTTCTCGTGAATAGAGTAGAGAGGTAAGTGGGCGCGAGACCGTTTATTGATTTGAAAGCAATGGTAGCCGTCTCTTGTTTAATCATGTCGTGAACTGTCGGCCATTTGAGCTCTTTTATTAAGTTTGCTGCTGGTGTATCATAGCTACTGTTGGTAACTATTCTCGCAGCACGATTTTGTAACTTTTGTAGCATTAAAAGGCGAGAGTCTCCACAGCCTCACCACACAGAGCAACAGTAGCTAAAATGGGGCTCAACGATACTTCTATACATCTGACTCAGGGTATACTTTGGAAGCAATTTCTTAGCATATTTTAGGAAACCCAAAGAGCGAGAAATCTTTGAACGTAAAGCCTTAGTATGCTCATCCCACACAAGATGTTTATCAAGTTGTACTCCCAAGTATTTCGCATTATCTACAACATCAATATGCGAGTTGCCAATGGCGAAAGACGGGATCGGTACTAATTTATCTGATATCTTCTTGATATTAGGCCTAGAGCCTATAACCATTACTTGTGTTTTGATTACATTGAGCGACAACTTATTACCTTCAAGCCACTGTTTCAAGGAGTCTAAATCACTGTTAAGGGTTTCATTAAGCTCGTCGATATTCTTAGAAGAATATGATATACTGGTATCATCGGCATACATCGTTACTTCACTGTTTTTAAGAGCAAATGGCAGATCATTTAAGTATATGAGGAGTAAGAGGGGCCCAAAGCAAGAGCCTTGACGAACTCCACATTTTATTTCTTCCACATTTGAGGCTACCCCATTCACTCTACAAGGCTGCCGCCTGTTTTTCAGGTAGGAGGAAAACCAGGTATGTTCAAGGCCAATCACTCCATACTTTTCTAACTTTTGGAGTAGAATATCGTGATCTACAGTATCGAATGTCTTTTCAAGTCAATAAATACTGTAGCAGTGAATCTACCTTTGTCCATATTAACATACCAATCATTTGTAGACTTCAGCAGACAAGTGACAGCGGAGTGTAAGGACCTAAACCCAGACTGTTTATAGTATATGAGCTTGTTTTTATCTAGATACTCATAAAGCTGGTTAAAAACCAATTTTTTAAATACCCTAGACAAGAAAGGTAGCACTGAAATCGTCCTATAATTTGATCGACTAATTTGATTAACTCTAGCAATTTTCCAGCAATCTGGGAATACACCAGTTGCTATAGAAAGATTGAAGATGTTGCAAAGTGATTCACCGATGACAGGAAGCGCAATTTTCAAGAAATGATTGGCAATACCATCAGTGCCAAAACCCAAGGACTTTTTGAATTTTCCAAAGACCTTCTCTACCTGAGCAATATTTACAGCTTGAAATTCAAACCGCAAATTATGCTTGTTAACAGAGAACCTACTTTCAAGAAGGGGGTTTTCTGTCTGTGGCAGTTTGTCACTGAAGTTTTTGCCAATATTGCAGAAAAAATCATTCATCGATTGTGCAATGGCTTTATTGTCGCAAACCTGCTTTCCATCAACATCAAGGGATGCTATTTGCGTGGTTTTGATTCTTTGTTCAAAACAAGATTAATGGTCTTCCGTGTGTTTTTAAGGTCTCCATTATGCGAAGCAATCTTGTTTGAAAAATACTCACGCTTGGACTCTGTGTTAAGTTTGTTAACTTTGTTGCGCATTTGCCGATGTGCTTGCATCAATATTTCAGAGTTTGAGCGAACCGCTTGTTTTTTCAGCTTATCTCTAGCAGCAGACATAAGCTTAAGATCCTTTGTGAGCCAAGGACAGAACAAGAACAAACAGCCCCTAAAGGCTTTTCAGAGAATCCCTAAGGGTTTTCCAGGGGTTCCTTGGAAAAAATAAATCGAAAAAGAATAGGACACGATACCAATGTTGCTCGTCGGATCCGAGGATGCTTGCAGTGATAATTCGTTAATAAGTTTGAGAGCAGGAACACCGCAATGCGACGAAGAACAACAGCAAATATGTGCGAAATTAAGAAACATATATCAGATACCAATATTTCGTCCTGCCATGCAGAACTTCTTCAGGGCTGTTATGTAGTAGTTACATTGACGATATGAATATGTACAACGATTTGAAAAGGAGAAGTTACATGTGATTGGCTAGATATGATGGCTACGCAGAGGCTACATCGGTTAACTATACAAGGGTTACGTGATATCATGACATGAATGAATTATGAATTACGTCATGAATTACGTGACATGAATAGTATGACTGGATGATGATGATGATGATGATGATGATGATGATGATGATGATGATGATGATGATGATGATGATGATGATGATGATGATGATGATGATGATGATGATGATGATGATGATGATGATGATGATGGTGGTGGTGGTGGTGGTGGTGTTAGTGGTGGGTGGTAATGATGATGATGGTGATGATGATGATAGCATGATGATTATGATGATGGTGATGATGATGATGATGGTGATGATGGTGATGATGTTAATTATGAGTAAGGATAGGCAAGGTAAGAGAGTGTGCTAGTAGGTACAAGCAAAGTGGCATTATGTTTGTTAGCGGTCTGTGGTTCTGTTTAGTCCGTTGGGCGAGAGAGTGTTAGCCAAGCCAATGAAGTATGCTTCTTTGGCTCGTCTCACGCTCTCTCTGGTGTCATGTACTTGGTGTAGTGGCAGTAGCTGTAAGTCTTGTACGGAGTGTCCGGGTTTACAGAAGTGCTCTGCGACCCCGGATGTGGCAGTGCGTTTATTGATAATGTCTCGTCGGTGCTCGTTGAATCTGTCTCTTATGCGTCGTCCCATTTGTTCTATGTATTGGCAGTCAGTCTTTTCGTTGTGTATACACTGTTTGCATTGCAGTAGGTATATGACGTTAGTGGAGTTGCAGTCAAGGCTTTGTCGTATGTCAAAGGTTTTGTTAGTGTTTAAAATGTGACTGTGCGTGTTCCGTCTTGTATGTGTTGGCATGTGTGGCAGTTACGTCGTGATGTCTAATTACTAGGTCTTCACCTTTGTTTTATTTGGCGAATTGTGACTTTGAAGTAGATTAGCGGAGGTTCACGCAAAATGATGCCGTACGATCTCAGACCTCAAAAAGCAAAACAGTTAACGACGAAGATCGAGCGAAGCGATTGTATCGTGCAAATCATCGCAGACTGTCGAAGCAGAAATCAATTCGAAAACGAATACAACAAATTGAAGAGCTCATCAGTATGCGAGGGAGCAGAACACAAGTCAACTGTCATGTGAAAGATTGGAGACGTGTTTTCACTGCAGCCACGCTAGCACATGAGGAATACCTGGATCAGTTGGACCCACAAGATGAAGATTACAGCGATGATTGGATCGAAGATCTTGGGTTTACAGTGGACACGTGGAAGGCACTTGCAGAGGAATACATCGAGGAAAGAGCCCTACCCATACCAACTTTGTGATCCCTGGGGGCGCCTGTCCGTGCTCGTCGGGGTGGGGGGGGCGAAGTTGCCTTAAAAATTATATGAGTAGATCGCAGCACGCAGTCTTTCCGTTCTTCGTACTGTAGTGTTGTTTTATTGTAATTTTTTGTTGATAAACTATTCTAGCCTTTGTATATTTATTTAAGTGCTATTCACAGTGGGAGCTCGATGACCATGTGTCTATTTCCGCTGTGAATAGCACAATGTATCTTGAATTTAGTTTATCTGTATCTGTTCCATGTATTTTAATTTTATTGATTATAAAAAAAGAGCCCTTGATACCCCTTCAGAAAAAGCCGATCCATCAGCTGTCAGTTATGCAGAATCGAACTCCTCGATCGAAACCTTTGAGATAGAGAATTGGGAGGCAAAATGTATGAATTACATCAATATTCATTTGAATATTTGCCATCTAATTCGTCTTTTCAGTTTTTTCACCAGCTTAATTCGGAGGTGACCTCAGCTTCCCAGGACCCTCATGTCATCAGTTTCCCAGAACCCGACCAGTGACGCAGTTAGCGGACACATGTTGTTGAAGATCTCAGACCTGGACAGAAATGCAGTCAGTGCCCCCTTCATGCCTGCCCTTTCCCAGAATTCGGCCAGCCATGCTGTTAGCGGACACATGCAGTCGCAGACCTCAGATCCGGACATTCCTGAATTCAGTGTGCCCGTCATGTCAGCCGATTTGAAGAACCTGGACAATCATGCAGTCAGTGCCCCCCTCGTGCCTGCCCTTTTAGCCAGCCATGCCGTTAGCGGACACATGCAGTCGCAGATCTCAGATCCGGACATTCCTGAGTTCAGTGAGCCCCTCATGTCATCTGTTTCCCAGAACCCGGCCAGTGACGCAGTTAGCGGACACATGTTGTCGAAGATCTCAGACCCGGCCAGCCATGCAGTCCAAGCCCCCCTCAAGCTTGCTGTTTCCCAGATTCCAGTCATGCAGTTAGCGGACACATGCAGGTGCGGGTCCCACATCCAGCCAGCCATGCAGTCCAAGCCCCCCTCGTGCCTGCTGTTTCCCAGATTCCGGAAAGTGATGCAGTTAGTGGACATGTGCAGCCGGGGATCCCACATCCGGCCAGCCATGCAGTCCGAGCCCCCCTCATGCCTGCCATTTCCCAAATTCCGGCCAGTCATGCTGTTAGCGGACAGGTGCAGCTGGGATCCCACATCCGGCCAGCCATGCAGTGCAAACCCCCCTCATGCCTGCCGTTTCCCAGATTCCGGACAGTGATGCAGTTAGTGGACACGTGCAGCTGCGGATCCCACATCCAGCCAGCCATGCAGTCCAAGCCCCCTCATGCCTGCCGTTTCCCAGATTCGGGACAGTGATGCAGGTAGTGGACATGCGCAGCCGGCGATCCCACATCCGGCCAGCCATGCAGTGCAAGCCCCCCGCATGCCTGCTATTTCCCAGATTCCGGCCAGTGACACAGTTTTCAGACACATGCAGCCGCGGATCCCACATCCGGCCAGCCATGCACTGCAAGCCCCCCTCATGCCTGCTATTTCCCAGATTCCAGCCAGTGACACAGTTTTCAGACACATGCAGCCGCGGATCCCACACTGGGACAGCCATGGTTTTCTTGCAAATTGTTGAAGTTGAGCTACAAAGAAAGAATGGTGGACGACTGAAGACTCATGCATTGCTGGACAATGGCAGTCAAGCAACGTTGGTAAAGGAAGATCTTGCAAAGAGACTGGCGCTCACAGGAGCAAAGCAGGCTGTTCACCTTGGAAGCATCAAAGGGAAAGGAGAGCCCCTTCACGTTGAGCGTGTCTCTTTCAGTATCTCTTCAACTTACAGAAAATGCACCTTTGAAGTAAGCAACGCATATGTTATGGCGAGATCAAAATTCAATACGCCATCACAAAGGCTGCCAGCTTCTTTCAAGACTGACCCGAATTACAAGTATCTTCATGGTCTCAAGTTGTGTAATATTTCTGCAAAAGAGGTTGATTTACTGATAGGGGCAGACATACCAGAAGCGTTGATAGCAACACAAGTACGGCGTGGACCAAGTGGGCAGCCATATGCTGTGGAAACACTATTGGTTGGACGTTACTTGGTGTAGCAGATGCAGGAGCTAAGAGTGCAAGAATTCAAATTTATGTTAATCACATGCAAATCTGGAAGGATGACGATTTGCACAATCGAGTTGAGGAATTCTGGCAGACAGAAGCATTTGAAATGAAATATAACTTGCCTAATTCATTCTCCCCAGAAGATGAAAGTGTTTTAAAGAACATGGATGCAACTACCATCATTGTCAATGGCCATTATGAAGTTGGGATGTTGTGGAAACAAAGGACTGTTCAGCTTCCAAATAACTATGTTATGGCAGAAAGAAGAAACAAATCATTGATGAAACGTTTCAAAGCAGACCAAAGCCTCCACAAACAGTACTCTGAAACAGTAGAGTCTTATGTCAGTAGAGGTTATGCACGAAGACTGACCAAAGAAGAGAAGTTCGTTTCAAGCAACAAGACTTGGTATCTGCCGCATCACGCAGTCATCAACCCAAACAAGAGGAAAGTTAGAGTTGTTTTTTATGCAGCGTCATCATTTAAGGGTGTGAGCCTAAACGACAGTCTAGTTTCTGGCCCAGATTTCCTCAACAGCTTTGTTGGTGTGTTGATGAGGTTCAGAAGTAATGCGGTTGCACTGGTAGCAGACATTGAAGCGATGTTTCACCAAGTCTTTGTTAAAGAAAGTGACCGTGATGCCTTGAGATTCCTATGGCGAGATGATGTTCATACGGAAGAAGAACCAGATGTCTACCAAATGCAAGTGCACATCTTTGGTGCAAAGGGTTCACCATCATGTGCCACATATGCTCTACGAAAGATAGGATTGGACAATAAAGGCAAATTTAGCAATGAATGCATCCAAAATACACTACGAAACTTCTATGTCGACGACCTCCTTGCATCAGTCAAAGCAGAACAAGAAGCCATTATTCTCGCTCAAGAAATGATCAAGAAATTGATGAAGTGTGGTGGATTTAACTTGACAAAGTTCATTGGTAATTCTAAGAAAGTTATGAAAGCATTGCCAAGATCTGCATTGGCAAAACCTGACATTGACTTAAGCCTGGATTCCCTTCCAACTGAGCGAGCACTGGGAGTTCGCTGGAACATTGAAAAGGATACCTTTATATTTTCCACTGTCAAAAAGGAAGTTCCTGCTACCAAAAGAGGGATTCTGAAGCTAGTAAGCTCCATATTTGACCCCCTTGGTTTCTTGCTCCATTTATTGTGCAAGCAAATATGTTGTTGCAAGAGCTCGGAGGAGGAAGAATGGATGGGACGATGAAATAGATGAAGATATGAAGACATCTTGGAAGGCATGGCTGGATGCTCTTGACTCAATAGGTGAATTCAAGATACCACGGAGATATGTCAGTGCAGAAGAAGTTGTTGAATATCAATTGCACTTATTTGCTGATGCTACAGAGCACGCATTTGGAGCTGTTGCGTATCTCTTATGCATACACTGTCTGGAAGAAAGTCAAGCAGTTTTGTAATGTCAAAAACACGACTCGCCCCATTGAAGACCCTAACCATAGCCAGACTGGAGTTGCAGGCAGCAGTTCTTACAGTTCGTCTATACAGCACAATTTATGCAGAATATGATATAGAGACAAATTCCACGCATTTTTGGACAGACTCCTTGATTACTCTGCAGTACGTAAGAAATGAAAGCAGGAGGCTGAAGACCTTCGTGGCAAATCGTGTGGCAGAAATTCATGAAAATACAAAACCAAGTCAGTGGCACCATGTTGATGGGAAAGAAATCCCAGCAGATGACTGCTCTCGAGGCCTGCAGATTTTCAAGATAACTCCTGATAGCAGATGGTTGAATGTACCGGCATTCCTTTGTCACGATGAGACAACCTGGCCTGAAGAACAAGACGAATGTTCACTAGCAGAAGAAGATCCTGAAGTAAAAAAAGAAAAGATTTTTATCACAAGAACAGATGTCTGCCATAAGTCTCCTATTGAAATTTATAATTTTTCCACTTTGAAGAGACTGATAAGAATTATAGTATGGGTTGTCAGAGCATGCAAGATGTTCAGGAAACAGATTACGTCAAAACGAAGGATGACGCTCAATTTTATGGATCCAACAGAAATTGATGCTGCCATTAAGCTATTGTTTGGTCATGTACAACAAGCTGCATTCTCTGACGAATTTCAAGCTCTCAGAGCTGAGACGAAGACATTGAAAGGTCGCCTCGCATCCCTGAGCCCATTCATTGACGAAGAAGGTCTCCTAAGAGTTGGTGGAAGATTGAAGCACGCACCTATAGATTATTCTTCAAGGCATCAACTGATACTCCCTGCTAAACATCACTTGACAACCTTGTTGATACGCCGCACACACGAGCAGTATGCCCATGCAGGATCAGAATTCACATTAGCTGAGATCCGTCAGAGTTACTGGATTGTGAAAGGTCGATCGGTTGTCAGGGAGGTGATACACGAATTCATGCATTGCAAGAAAGAGTGAGGGAAACCAGCAATACCCATTATGGCTGATTTACCTGAATTCAAAGTAGCAGTTGGTGAGCCACCCGTTAGTCATGTTGGAGTTGATTTCTTTGGACCAATGCAAGTGAAACGAGGGAGATCTACAGTGAAACGTTGGGGATGCATTGTCACATATCTAGTAGTGAGAGCAGTGCACCTGGAAGTAGTTTTTTTTTATATATCCATATCAAAAATTGCAATACATGCTACATATACGTTCTACTATACTTTCTAATTACTCTACAACCATACAACACTACAGGGACAAGACCACAAGGAGCAAAAGACAATGACTACTCTGTGGCCGTTAACATAAAGGCATGCAAAAAACAATTAGTAAATTAAGATTAGATACTAACACATAGTGGAATCTGTTCCACATTGGATGTGAGGCCAGCATAGACGCGTGATGGGAAATGTATGCTGTCAGGTAGGTAGGTAGGTAGGTAGGTAGGTAGGTAGGTAGGTAGGTAGGTAGGTAGGTAGGTAGGTAGGTGGGTAGGTAGGTAGGTAGGTAGGTAGGTAGGTAGGTTGGTAGGTAGGTAGGTAGGTAGGTAGGTAGGTATTTATATTTAACGTGGCTAGCCCGCGAAAGTGTGAGAGACTTATTTCCAGCAGGGGCCACGGATGTTTTACCATCAGTCCGCTGCAGCTATCCGCTACAGCTACCAGATTTCCCTCACATGGCTCTGGTTGACCCGCGCTAGTGTTACGGACAGCGACCAAACTGTTCAGCGTGGGATTTGAACCTACGGCCGTTCTGACCTTTGATTTCCGAGTCAGACGCCTTAACCACTCGGCCACACGCTCACAGGTCAGGGTTGAGTTAACGATATCATAGGTCAGAAATAGTAGCGATTTGGAAAAAAAAATTTGTTGACCCTTTTTTGTGCTTAACATCAAATGTGAAACAGACTTACAAAAGAAATAGGGAAAAACGTAAATAGTGGCTGTGTGGTGTAAAACAAAAGTTTAAATTTATCCAAGCCGACCGGTTTTGTGCATGAAATTTAGAGTGATTTCGAGCAAATGTTTATTTACGTCATCAGGAAGCTCTTTATTACCATACAATAAGTATTGTACCAGAACGTTGTTTGGAAGGGTATTGATTTGGACAAATGGTCGTAACAATTCCGAAACACCAGCAAGAAGATCTCGTCGTTGAATGTCAAATGAAGGGCAAAGCAAGAAGAAGTGCTCCGTATCCTCAATGCCATCATTCGTTGGGCACATTGGGTTCACCGTATCGCTAAAGTTGTGGTTGAATTTGTGACGATTTAATTTACTGAGACCGACCCTTAATTGAAAAAGAGAACCTAGGCCTATTGGGTCATGAATGCAGAAGATAGACTTTGCAGGGGGGCGAATCTTTGACAAAAGCTTTGCTTTAAACACAGCGACAGAAGGTGCAAGCTTGATTTCTAGGTCAAGTTTATTCCATTCACAAATGCAATTAGGATAGAAGCTTGATAGAAATTTCTCTGTCCTTGCCTTTATTCGCCCAATAAAATCCCGGTTACGTAGTGAGTAATTTGACTGTTGAAGTGATAGGATTGGTTCTTTCGTGTACAATGGGGTGAGGTTATTTATAATCTTATAGAACAGGGTAAGGCGTCTGCTCCACCTTCGGGAACTTAATGATTCCCAGCCAAGCTCTGGGTACAGTTTTTCCCGTGATGTTCCCCTCCATGTTCCTGATACAGCAAGAGCAGCCGAATATTGAACAGATTCTACTTTTTCCATTAAATTTGATAAGGCGATGTGTTTTGACTGAATTCGCATACTTTAGGTGGAATATGATAGATAACATCGCCGTAGTCCAGATGAGGTCGCACGTAGAGTTTGTAGAAACCTGGAAGTAGTAGAGAGCCTTGAAACAGATACCTTCATCAATTCACTTGAGCGCTTTATGAATAGAAGAGGTCATCCTAACTTTATTGTTTCAGACTGTGGCAGCAATTTCCGTGGTGCAGATAAAGAGCTCAGAGCGTGTTTGCAGGAGCTGGACCAGGAAAGGATCAAAAAATTTGCTTCCAATAGACCTGTAAAATGGCAATTTAACCCACCAAATGCGCCTCACATGGGAGGTTCTTGGGAAAGATTGGTACGATCGGTAAAGAAAGCGCTGAATGCTATTCTGAAAGGAAGATTGGTAGATGACTTTAGTCTTGTTACAATCTTCACAGAAGCTGAGAGCATAATGAATAGCAGACCACTCACGGCCACAAGCGATGACACCAATGATTTAGAAGCCTTGACTCCAAACCATTGTCTTCTTGGCCGCGCCAGCCCAAATTTACCTTCAGGCATTTTCTATGAGACAGACATAAGCAATCGCAAGAGATGGCGTCAAGTCCAAGTACTTACAGACAGTATCTTCCTAGCTTAACAAGAAGACCAAAATGGAGAAGTTCAGAGCGAGAGTACAGTATGGTGATTTGGTTCTAGTTCAAGATCAAAATTCAGCCAGAGGAAAATGGCTCTTGGCCAGGATTATTAAATTGTTTCCCGGACAAGACGGCAGAATGCAAATGGCAGAAGTGAAAACAGAGTCAGGTGCATACATAAGACCAGTGGCCAGATTGCATATTCTGGAAAACGCAGAATCATTGAGCGCTAGTGCAGTTCAAGGCGGGGAGTGTGTTCAGCGGCGTAACGGAGGCAGTCGGGGCCGTTAGGGATTTTTCAGCTTGGTGCCCCCTAGTTAAAAGCATAAGTAAAATGATGTTATAGATACAGAGATCATGTCCAGTTAAGGATTTCAGGCTAATGATTTGCAACCAAGTGGGTTGTCTAAACTAACTGCGTGTCAAGGATGAATCAATGTGAGCATTTGAGTAGGGGATCTGGGGACCAAGCCCGTAGGAAAATTTTGACAACTTGTCTACTATTTTGGCTCAGAAAACATTTCCTGATTACGTCTAAACTTTTTGAGACAACACCATTTACGTTTGCTCAGAAGGGCTATCTATTTTCAACGCTTACCGTGTCAAATTGGACTGTTTGACAAGCTGATCAAAGTTCTCTACGAATCACCCCTTTCAGAAAGTTTCACGTAAGCACCCTTTACTTAGGTTAAAAAATGCTTTTCACAATACATTGTTAGCATGCTCCATATTGGAAGCCTTGAAAATCCTTTGGTAGTTCGACTGGGAACATTTCAAAAATGCCAACTTGAATTTTGGCGTAGATGCCCTTCCTGTCACGTTCCAGCATTTTTCGTAAAAACTCACACCCTACCGTACGTATCTATACCCGAAAACTTTCCCCTTGTTTTGAAAGAACCCTGAGGAATGCATTTGACAAGGGAGAAATGTCCCATCTCCTGGCAACTCCGCTGGCCAAAGCTTCTGTTGATAGAAGGTGCATAAATCTGCAATAAAAGTGACATATTCATTTTCGGTACAAGTTAGAGTTAATCAAACCGCTTTCCATTCATTCAGAGTGTAAGATCATGCAGGCATGGGGCCCCTTGGTCATTTTATCACTGCTAGAGCACCAGTTTTACTGTAAAATAACAAAGGAATCTATTGTTGCTGGGGCCCCTTTGGGGCCCTTAGAGGTCCGGGGCCCTTCGTTTTGAACAAAAGGCAACTTTAGACCGTTACGCCACTGAGTGTGTTGCTGTTGCTGCTAAGAGAAACTGATAAACAAGGCTGATTTAATATCTCAAGGGAATAAAGAAAGTTGCGTGGATTGGGACGAAATCAGACAGCAAGACGAGACAAAAAAGATACCTCAAGGGAATAGAGAAAGTTGCGTAGAATGGGACGAAATCAGACAGCGAAACGGGACAATCAAGATGCCTCAGGGGAGGAGAGAAAATTATGAAATTGTGAAGACCGCATGCTCCTCCATCTTTACTGTAAATTGTTTGCTAAGGAAAGATTCAGAGAGATGCCAAGACCTTCACATGTAAAATCGACGCAAAGCAAAGAGAAATGGACCGATGAAGAGAAAGAAACAAACCGATGAGAAAGACAAGTAAAGGGACGTAAAAATAGACGATCTGGCTGTTTATGACACTATCATTCATGCACTATTTTGTTGTGTTGATACCTTACTAGCGTCGCATTATGCAAGTCTTGTATCTTAATTCTTTGTTGTTGTTTTTGTTGCATCTCAAACTACTCCGCTAGACAGCAACAGTTAGATATCATGACTCTATGTCAAAGAGTAAAGTTAGTTTCAACGGTTTTAGGAGACGTAAAAATATTTCTATAGCAGAAAGCATTGAAAAAATTTCTATAACAAAATTCTCTACTGTAGCACAAAAATAAGAATAGCCATAATTCCCTTTCTATTAAGATTTGGAGGAAACCCTTAGGTAGCAGCTTCCACAAATAGTGGCATAGTGGCATAGTGGCATAGTGGCATAGTGGCGTTAAGTTTGTCATTTTTTTGTAAATATATTTTCGCCAAATTTTTATATCTCAGCTCTTGAATTTTTCATATAATTTTTGAAATTATGAATTTTGAAAATTCCTCATCAATTTGAATTGCTTAAGAGTATACTAAAATATCGATATTTCCAATCAACTTTGATATCACTTGAAAGTATGACTGGAGGACTGAAATAAGATCAAGATGAACAATTCTCAGACCTCCCTGAGTAGAGAAATATTGCCTTGAAAATTCAGTCCTGACAGTGTTACTCCGGAAGTAGTTATGTAAGTGTTTTTTTTTCAACTTGGCAAAAAGTCTCCTTTAGTTCAACAAATTTATAGATACGATTTGAGTGGCAAAGCAAGTACTTGCCATATAAGACCCAAGTTCCATCATATTAATGAAAGATTAAATGTTTCATGCTTTTTTTCCCGATTCCAAAAGCAGTTTCAGATCGTAAGCTATGTCGCTTTGAAGTTAGGAGCCTCGAAGGGTGGACATATTCCACTAGTGGTATGATTGAAATATTCCATATGCTAAAGCTTTTGATCCTTTGGTGCTCTTTGAATGAAGTTTTGTACACTTGTGACGGAAGTGATTGCCCACATCTTGACGCAAAATAATTTTGGATTGGAGCACATAAGGAATACCTACTCCACTTAACGCGATATATTTAACTGTACCAAAACTACCCTACCCATGAGATTCATCTGAATTGGAAGTCACAGGAGTGAGAAATTTTGTTTTAGTAAGACGTATCAGAGCAGAAAAATGTTGATTTATTCCCTTTAGAGTCATAAAGGATGCCGTAATTCCTATCAAAAATAACAGTAAGCTGGACTTTTGCTTGACGAAAATAAACAAGCGGCCTTTGGAATATTTCATCCAAAATCGCTCGCAAACATATTCTTAAGCCTCAAGTCACTTAAGTTCAGTTTACAAGCACTTTTATCATCTTATATTTACAACATAACTCTGTTACAAAGCTCTTCAACTATTTATGATAAAATCAAGAAAAATTCTGCAGAAATGAGCTTTTTACTTTATGGAATTTGCATCCTTACATGCTCCAATAGTTTTCAATATATGCTTTTTGGACTCTTCAGGGTATTACAGCAATATAATTATCTTTTTTAAATAATTCAAGATTATTTTCTAATGAAAACCGACTGACTAAAATCTCTTTGCCTTTCATTGTGATTTCCAACGGAATCGTTCATCCTTCGGTGCTCCTCGGACCAAATTTTGAAAATTCAGGTATCTTAGATAGTATTTCAAAGATCAAAATTTATCAAAGCAATTTTGAGGAGTCCAAAATTGAAATTTTGAAAACTAAGGTATTTTGGAATATAGAATCCAAATACGCTCCTCCCAATGACGTGATATTCTAAATTGTCACTAAACCCGTCTTTGTCAAGAGGTATAGTCCGTTAAAGTCAAAATTGATCTTTTTAGGACAAAAACAGTGATATTCAGATTTTTCGAGTGGACGCTTTTTGCCAAGTTGAAAAAAAAACACTGATTAACTCCTGCGGCAATGGCGGAACACCATAAATCAGAGATCTACACAGATATGAAGCACTGGTTGGCAGAATTTGGGGTCGTATCTGGCAAACACAAATTCTAGTACAATCTTACAATATTTGAATGTCAAGAATACAGTTTTCTTCTAGCAGGATGAGTCATTCTCGTCAAACTTGAGTTCGATTGGAAGATAAAAACTGTTGATCAACATGGACACAACTATCACGGGGCTAGACGACTAGCCTGAGCTACTTAGGTTACGAAAACAAGTAAACTTTGATTCTACATCTAGGAACAATAAAACTTATTTCGCTACCAATTTTGTTGGTAGCCTTATTTCGGGAACTTTTACCTTAGCAATGCACTTGCAGGCCACTGGCCTACCTTAATCATACACTTGCGGGCCACTGGCCTCACTTAATCATTCCCTGTAGGCCACCGGCCTCACTTAATTATACACTTGAAGGCCACTGGCCTCACGTAGACCTATACTTGCAGGCCACTGGCCTCGCTTAATCATATACTTGCAGGCCACTGGCCTCACTTAATCATACACTTGCAGGCCACTGGCCTCACTTACTCATATACCTGCAGGCCACTGGCCTCACTTACTCATATACTTGCAGGCCACTGGCCTCACTTATTCATATACTTGCAGGCCACTGGCCTCACTTAATGATATACTTGCAGGCCACTGGCCTCACTGAAACAGAGTGCTTGCCGACCACTGGCCTCACTTAATCATACACTTGCAGGCCACTGGCCTCACGTAGACCTATACTTGCAGGCCACTGGCCTCGCTTAATCATATACTTGCAGGCCACTGGCCTCACTTAATCATACACTTGCAGGCCACTGGCCTCACGTAGACCTATACTTGCAGGCCACTGGCCTCGCTTAATCATATACTTGCAGGCCACTGGCCTCACTTAGACATATACTTGCAGGCCACTGGCCTCACTTGATCATATACTTGCAGGCCACTGGCCTCACTTAATCATACGCTTGCAGGCAACTTGTCACTATTTGCTACTGTGAATGCCCCATCGAAGAAAATGCGTGCTAAAAACGGGATATTCAGATACGACCCGAGTACGTAATAGGGAGGGAGGGCGGGAAATTTTTGACAAAAATGAACAGCAACCGTCTTTGAGAACAGTTTGAACGAATTGAGCAACGCTGACGTAAGTGACTAGGAACTAGTATAAAAACAGGGGGATACCTCCTAAACTGTCCAAACACGGGGGGCGCTCATTTGCCTTGGCGTTAAAATACATTTACTGCGTAGAATGTTCTATTAACTCCTGCGGCAATGGCGGAACACCATAAATCAGAGATCTACACAGATATGAAGCACTGGTTGGCAGAATTTGGGGTCGTATCTGGCAAACACAAATTCTAGTACAATCTTACAATATTTGAATGTCAAGAATACAGTTTTCTTCTAGCAGGATGAGTCTTTCTCGTCAAACTTGAGTTCGATTGGAAGATAAAAACTGTTGATCAACATGGACACAACTATCACGGGGCTAGACGACTAGCCTGAGCTACTTAGGTTACGAAAACAAGTAAACTTTGATTCTACATCTAGGAACAATAAAACTTATTTCGCTACCAATTTTGTTGGTAGCCTTATTTCGCCAAAATACGCCCAAAACTGCCAACCCCTAAAACAGGACTGTAATGCCCTAAGACTTTGACGCCTTAATAAGAGGCGAAGGAGAGGCATGTCCCTTTGCGGATTAAACCCAAGTTCGATGTTTTGTAGGCGTACAGCTGAAAGGTATGTATTTATGGTCACTAAACTAAGACTTCTTGCAAGGAATGCTGAGAAAAGGCGCAGATTTAGTTCCACAAGCGGGTAAGGCTGGAGACCAAAGTCATCGCAAAATTTGTGATAGGCTTGCTGCCCTTGAAGATACATTTTCTTCGACGAGGGGGCTAATGCCATGGCTTGAAAGGATAATAAATCTTGATTCAGAGCTTCCATATCTCAGGGGGAATGGGTGTGGGCTCCTTGTCGGCCGCTGGTGCCAGAGAACGAAACCTGGACATCTGAAAACGGGATAAAGAGTCGGCAATTGAGTTATTGACACCCCTGATATGACTAACATTTACTGTAAAGTTGTGAGAGGCAGACACGAAAAACATTTTTCGCAAAATTTGCATAATCTCTTTTGATTTCGTGGTGTTAGATCCCCAAATATTGACTACCGCTTGATTATCGCAATGAAATTCTAATCTTTTCCTGTGAAATAAAGGAGCCCAAATGACGCATGCCAAATAAATTGGAAATAGCTCTTTCCATTGGATTGAATATTGTAAGAACTTTTCGGGCCAACGACCCGCCACCCATTTGCCGTCGAAATAAATACCAAAGCCTTCTCTCCCCGAGGCATCCGTAAACAAATTTAAATGTATACTCCGAGTCAAAGAGGGCTCTAAAATTTTGTACTTGCCGTTCCATGATGGCAAAAATGAGCTCCACCACCGTAAGTCTTCCCTTGCTGCAGAATTTAACGAAATACGGTGAGACAGCTTGTTCACGGTTGTTGAAAGGTCTATCAGGCGGCGAATGAAAGTTCTGCCTGATGGAATGACTTTCGAAGCGAACGATAATTTTCCAATTAAAGATAACAGCTCTTTTTTGGTACATTTCCTTTTGCCCTCAAATGTACGGATAAGGTGCAACAGGGAAACAAGCTTTTCTTGAGGGAGGCGTAGCTCCATAGCCTCGGAATCAATTTCAATCCCTAAATACACAATTACTTTACATGGCCCAATAATTTTGCTCGGAGCCAAGGGAATACCGAGCCGTCTGAATAGAGAAATACTTGTAGCTAACGCCTGATTGCACTCGTCCGATCCCGCGTGACCCGCGAGAAAGTAATCATCTAAATAATGAGTTGAGTGAATGATTGAATAATTGTTTTGCATAATCCATAACACTAAATCAGCCAAACGTGAAAATCTGTTCACTGAAGAACGCAAGCCAAAAGGCAGACAAAGGTCAACGAAAAACAAGTTTTGGAATGTGAAGCCTAGTAGGTGCCAATCTTCGTGCCTCACGGGGCAAATTCTGAAAGCACTTTTGACGTCAAGCTTAGCTAATGAGGCGCCTTTGCCAAGCTTGGCCACGATTCTAACAGCCTCATCAAAATGATGAAACGAAACCGAGGACTCATTGTCTGCAATAAAGTCGTTAACGGAAATGCCTTGCGGCGATGATAAGTCAGTTATTGTTCGGAATTTGCTTGACTCCTTTTTGGGAATCACACCGACCGGGGAGGTCCGAAAGTTAGGTAACGGGGGATGCACGAATGGCCCTGCCACCTTCTTTCTTGTAGTTCAGCTAAAATGTTATGAAAAAGTACTTTAGGATACGTATTCGCCGACGATAAGTTTCGTGCTGTGAAGGAGAACTCAGGGCCCGAATAACCAATGTTGAAACCCTTTCTAAATGATTGCAAGATATTATCAACGACATAACGATCCGGATAATGT
This sequence comes from Aurelia sp. 4 Dawson et al 2005, assembly GCA_964019985.1. NCBI lineage: Eukaryota > Metazoa > Cnidaria > Scyphozoa > Semaeostomeae > Ulmaridae > Aurelia > Aurelia sp. 4 Dawson et al 2005. The sequence continues at coordinate 9,668,413 of OZ026508.1, read as the reverse complement.
TTTAATTCATGCTCTAAGTTAACTAAATTTACCGGAGATTGGGCTATCGCTGGAAGGCCGTTAAAATTTCTTTTCAGCGTTTGGACAAAATATGGCTGGATGGTTTCCCTTGCATTTGAAACAGGTGTGGGCAAATTTGCAACTACTGTAGGCGCATTTGTTGGCATTGAAATGACGGCACAGTTTTGGTTCTTGGTGGTCGACACTTGAGGAACGAAAAGAGTTTTGTAAGGTCGGACGAAAGGTCTCGTCAGGGCATACGTTAGCGAGATGGTCTTCAGAAGAACACTTGAAACATTTGAGCTTAGGTTACCGGAGCCTCGAATAAATCTGTTGTAGGCATATTCATCAAAACGTGCCCATGATAATGTTTTATCGATACCCAAATTCATCCTAAAGGCAGTGTCATACTTAAGCCACGAAGAGGCTGGATACATTCGTTGATAGCCACAAATAGTTTCCTGGTATGCCAGTAGTTCAGGTGCAAGTTCTGGGTGGAAATGAACCATAGCTCTAATAAAAATGTTCCAAGCCTCGAGCCATGAACTGGCATTGTTTATTTTCTGCTTGTTTGACCGGACTGATGACAGTGAAAACATACCCTCACCACCTTTTTGCGGGTTTAGTTCAAAACTTAAACTTGATGGGTTTTCCACTGTATCGTACAAAAAATGTGGCCGGAGTGAATTCAAATCAACATATTCCCTATTTTTGATCGCCTTTAATGCTTTTTCAGAAAGGGGGGGAAGAACGGCTCCTGATTTAGAAGAAGTGTTACAGTTACCTTGAGCTGCCTGATTCAGCAACTGGGCTTGCCCGGGTAATGCCGCGGCATTTAACGCCAGGATATGATTGTTGTTTGCGCCAGCTGAGTGCTGATTCTGCTGCAAAGAAGGAGCAATGAGCGATGCGGGCGATAAATTTGCATGACTCGGCGGAGCATGTTGGTGTGCTGACGGGAACGAGGCATAACCCATTTCTTGCCGGATCATTGCGCGAATGTTTTCAATGTCAAATCCTGTTGTGTAAGTCGGCAATGTTTGTACTGGTTCCACAGAGACTGACACTGGATGAATCATCGGCTGTGCTTGGCTGGTGGTGGCAATGTTGGGATCAGCTGCCCTTTCTTCAGTATCCGATTGATCAGATTCAATTCCTTGACTTGTACCTGAACGCTCCTCTGAAGGGTGCAAATATGCCATCAGCCTTTCAGCAAGGGCGGGCTTTTTCCCTGTGGTCGATAAACCATAGGCGGCACAGCGAAGCACTAAGGTTTGCTTATGTGACCTGAGCCAATCTTGCCGAGTGAGACGTCGTTCCTTCTCTTTGATCACTTCGATTGCAGACATTATGAGTTATACTTCGAATCTCTTCGCCAAACAGGAAATTTGAAATTTTGACAAAAATGAACAGCAACCGTCTTTGAGAACAGTTTGAACGAATTGAGCAACGCTGACGTAAGTGACTAGGAACTAGTATAAAAACAGGGGGATACCTCCTAAACTGTCTAAACACGGGGGGCGAACCCTGAAAACATGAACCCTGGCGAACCCTGAACCCTGAAGAACCCTGTCTTCTCGATCATTCATTTTCCTCTTTCCATTGAGCACTCCACTCATCATTCAGTTTCATCATTCTGTCTTACAGTTGCATCCCTTCATTTCACCCTATCACTACATTCCTGACAAGAAACTTCAGGAAAATAGGGTTCTCAGAAGTAACCTTTGTTATACAGTCTTTGGAAGACGTGAAAATGCTTGGATCCAAAAGACCTAATCATCATCAAAACATGAATTAGATGTGAATAAAAGGTTTCAAAACAGTCTCGAAGAAATTCGAAGACACTGTATTATGGCCATGCTGATTTGCACAACCAATAAAAACTGGTTTCTTACTCAAACATTGCTTGTTTGTAGAAAAGGCTAAGGCAGCAGGCTTCCTAATGTTGGTCAAGGAGAAGTTGGGGTTCAGGTAGTGAATACTATTTCCTAGACAAGCAGAAAATCAAGTATAGAAGTATTTCTTGCTGCCTCTTTAGGCCTATTTTACAGCAAACCGATTCGTAGGCCTGATAATCTTTTGAAAGAGCAATCTGAACATAACCAAATGCTTTTCTTTGTATGGAAAATTTTAGAAAAGTGAAATAACGAAACACGGCTCGGCAGTGGTTTGCTCTCAACTCGGTGGGAGACGCGTCTTGGCAAGTCTGTAAGCCTGCAACGCTTAGCCAACTTTCTCGGGACTTTCTCCCTACTTCAGATAATGTTAATGAAACAATTGTAGTCCAGTAAAATGCATCATCCTGCTTCTTAATCATATTTTTTTAATTCCGGTGAAATAGATTCAGTAAAGCTCACCTTTTTTGCCGTATTCTCTCCTATCTTTCCTTGAAACCTTCGCTGCAGCAACGAACAAGAAAAAGAGAAAAAGAGAACGCGAATGGATTTTATTTTCCAACACTTTGCGTAAGTCACGTCATATTTGGAGTCATCAGGGTTCCTAGGAGAACCTTTTTGACTTTCTTCAGAGTACCCTTGAAGAACCCTATAGGGTACTCTAGAGAACCCTGAGGTTCTTTGAAGAACCTTCTGGCATTCAAGATCCCTAGGGATCTTCGCTAGAACCTCTGTAAACTACCTTATTTCTGTGAGTGTAAGTTCAATAATCGAAACTGACTTTACTTTACCATTCCATCTCGTGGATATGGGTGCTTTCTGCAGAAAGCCCCTATGAAAAGCCTGCAAAAACAAGTAAAAATGATGAGAAAAATATCCATTGTTTTCCTTCCCTTCTTTTTCAAATGTATTTTCTTATGGCTGATACAGGAACATCAAAGTTTGTCTCATCAATCACTGAAATATTTTGAACCTTCGCAATCTCCTTGATTTTGCTGTTTAGTTGCGAAACACTGGCCTTCTTATCCACAGCTTGTTTATCCTTTCTCATAACCGCAGTTGAGAGTGAGGATGATCACAGAATTCGGGGAATCTTGCTTTACATGCTGAATAATGGTGTTAAGATATTTTCTTTATCAATTTGATCATTGCTTGTTAGATCGTTCGTTCCAGCGTGAATGATTATACAATCTTTCTTTTTCCTTGTAACTGGTTTAAGATAATCAACAATATCTCTCATCATTGCTCCAATGTGAGTCTTATTTTGACGTTGTGATCTTTCTGCATTCCTTCTTCATAAATCCCATGTAGCATCGAATCACTTATTATTGCAGTTCTTTTGTGCGTTTTCTTTTTCAGTATTTCTTGAGTTGGTGCAGCTCGAATGTTCTTACTGTTGTTTTGCATCTTTATTTTCTGTATTTGCTTTCTTTTCAAAGTTCTTTCCGTCGAGTTCTTTTGTGTTTTCCCAGTTCTTGCTGTTTCTTCTCACAGGAAGTCTTCCCACTGCAAGATGGCAAGCAAATAAATGCCTTCAAAAGCATAACGGACAAAACTTTTCTTTTGTCCAAAGCTCCCATGGGGTCCTTCGCCACGCTCTGATCAGATCACATTTTCTCCTAAAACTGACCAATCAGGTGCCGTTGTTGTGTTTACTTCCGCGTTTTGCGGCAAAGTTTAGGCCATTTTGACCGTTTTGACCTCCATCCCCAAAAAAGCATTGCACACTCGGCTATGTCGATTTTCGTCAAAATTTTAACGGGATGAGATTCTCCATACCTCGGACCATAATTGTATTTGGTATCACAATGCGATCGCTAAAATTAGCCGATTCGTGGGGTTTTGAATCTCATTGCAGTCATTTTTGCGTAACAAATCCTTCGAAACTTAGCAAAAAGCAAGCACAAACTGATAATTTAAAGTCTATAAACTTACCTCAGCTGTTATGAAGAGAAATATCCACTTTTATACTACAATTCACTCCCAGTTTCACGACCAAATCGCTCCCATTTGCTATGCGCCTTTTCGATAAACAGTGCCCCGATCCTTCTCCCAACTCCTGCAGTAGTTACAAGTCTGTAGGAGTGGAAACCGGCAATTTCAACCAAAATTTCGGAAATTTGTGAATTATTTCTTTCATAAGGGCACAAGAGATGATAGTGTCGTGTTACAGGAGAGCGGGTCCCATCTGAAATAGAAATGAAGTGGGAGCTGTGCTTGAACGGAAGAAATGTACATGTTTTTTTCATCACGAAAAACTTTTTATAAGTTTAAATACTATTTTTCAAAGCTTCTCAAAATCAATTTCATGATTTGTGCTGGCATTATGGAAGATATCTTTAGTTCTGCAGTCCGTAGTAAGAAATCATCCCGGGGCAGTAGAACAAGACAGCATCGTCAGAAATGGATAAAATATAGATATCGTTGTTACGTTCTAGAGAGAGAGAGAGAGAGAGAGAGAGAGAGAGAGAGAGAGAGAGAGAGAGAGTTTCTTAAGGGTTTCTTTCCTTCAGAATTCCATTGACAGGAGGCTCCTCAGATTTCCATTGGTATTCATGGGGGATCTCGTGGATCGGGATCACATAAGAAACTTGGAGTAATAGAAATAGGCAAAAAATGAAACGATGTTGTTCTGTAAACAGAGTTTCATAGGAAACTGCCTGTAAGAAACTCTGTCATAAGACTCAAAAAGTTAAGTGATGTCCAAACACTGGAGGTGCCTCGAAAACTGTTCACGGCTGGGCACAAGAGGTGAACCCTTAAGAATCTTTCTTTACTCATATAATAACAAGAATTTTGAGAAACTTTGGACACGAGATCAAAGTTTTAGTATCTCAGAAAATGAATGTGTACTTCCATGAGTGTAAAAAAAATGTAACACTGACATCTATGTTTTCTATGATGCTGCTTTGCTGTATGACTGTCAAGGGGTGATTTCCTATTACGTGCTGGAGGACTAAAGATATCTTCTATGATATCCGCGTCAAATGTGAAAATTATTTTGAGGGCCTTTTGAAAAAAGTCTTTAAAAATTTAAATGATTTTTTTCGTGCTGAAAACAAAATGTAAATTTCTTCCCTTTGCTGCTATTTGTAAGAAGATTAAACACAGCTTCATTTCATTTCTATTTCACGTACCTGCTACACTGAAAGACCACGATGGACAGACGTCGTTGTCTTCTCTTGTGCTCTTCTTATGCAAGAAATATGGGATGTGAAAATATATGCAACTTTTTTGTTGAAATTGTCAGCTTCCACTCCTTCAGACTTGCAAATATGGCAGGAGTTGGGAGAAGGATCGGGGCACTGTTTATCGAAAAGCCGCATAGCAAATGAGAGCGATTTGATCGTGAAACTGCGAGTGAATTGTAGTAGAAAAGTGGATATCTCTCTTCACAACAGCTGAGGTAGGTTTATAGACTTTAAATTACCAGTTTGTGCTAGCTTTTTGCTAAGTTTTGAAGGATTTGTTACGCAAAAATGACTGCAATGAGATTCAAAACCCCACGAATCGGCTAATTTTAGCGATCGCATTGTGATACCGAAAACACTTATGGTCCGAGTTATAGAGAATCTTCTCCCGTTGAAATTTTGACGAAAATCGACATAGCCGAGTGTGCAATGTTTTTTGGGGATGGAGGTCAAAACGGTCAAAAATGGCCTAAACTCTGCCGCAAAACGTGGAAGTAAACACAACGACGGCACCTGATTGGTCAGTTTTAGGAGAAAATGTGATCTGATCAGAGCGTGGCGAAGGACCCCACGGGATATTTGTCCGCTATGCTGCCTTCAAAACATTTTCGTACAGTGCCCCATGAGATCCTCAACAGTCAGATTCTTTGTCTTTTGCCATTGTTTGTCAACAGAATAACACGGGCAGATTACGAAATACAATAGCATCAGTTGCATTGGTTCACTTCTCAATTCAAAGGCATTAGCGAATGCAAACAAAAGAAATATTCCCAACCAACCAATCAAAGCCAAAACGGCTGCAAAATTTGCCTCAGCACAGTAGGGCAAACTCTCAAGTGGTGCGGACAAAGAATGAGTTTTAAGAGAAGTTATGTGCTTAAAGGCCAATGTCTAGTCAACAGAATTCTCCGGCAGGCGGAATTTTAGACAATTAAAAGTTGCTGAGCCGTAACTATCTATTCAATTTTATAACGTCATTTTCTCCCACAAACAATAGAACATCCGCCCGCTCGGAAACTTCCACCTTCTGGAAATTGGCCTTAAGGCGAAATAGGGTAAGATGAGGTAATTTGGGTCTAAATTGGGCATTTTTCGAAACAAAAAGAGTATCCTCACAAATTAGTTGTAAATATTGAAGATCCGTTTTCGTTTTGCCTACATTGTATCTTTCTTCGTGCTTTGAAACTTGTTCCCGTTCTTTAATTTGAAGTCTGAATATTTTTTTCGAATTTTTTACTTTCCTTACTTTTGCCTGTAATTTCAACCTGTCGGCGGGAAATTTGGGTCTATTTGAGAAAAACGTTATCTATTTCATCAGAAGTATTGTAAATTCACAACAATAAAAATTTAGCATGCCTTTATGGATGAATGTGATTGGCTGTTCAGAGTTTCGCAGCCAAAAACTTGAAAACTTGCAAACTTGCCCAGAGAAAATTTAAAATAAATCGTACCACCATCGGCGTATACTTTGGCCAATTCTTGAAGATGGAAATGTAAACAAAGGTTCTTTCGAAATGATATTTAAAAGAAATGAATCCATGTGTCTTGTTTGAAACCACTAAAAATGAACAAAAACATGTAACTTATTCCGTTTTCGATGTATCATCCATTTGCTTGCAGTATTATCTCAATTTTTGTTTTGATTCGGGAGTCATTGCCAATTCTTGCACAACGCGACTCGTATCAAAATCCTATGAAATCCCTGTAGACCCAAATTACCCCACCTTGCAAAATAATCGAAATAAAATCTACCGAATCGCAGAAAAATTCTGAAAAACTTTCAACACTTTTCCAAATGATTGAACATGCGATTGATAATGATTTGTTGATGAAAAGAATTTGCAAGCTGGCATAGATTGAAGGTTTTCCACGCTGTCAGATCATGATAAAAGCTTAGGCCGATGAGAATTAGGAAACTGAAGCACTAGAAATTATCAAATAACTCTTCGACACCACTTAAACAGCTCCTGAAAATATAAATTCCAACACCCATGGAGTCATGAATCGAAATTTTCAACTTACGATCGCTTTAAAAGCGAAAAAGCAAATAGACACAAATTACCCCGTAGACCCAAATTACTCCCACCTTACCCTACGAAACGTAAATCCAAAGTTCTGCGTTGCCGATTTTGTTTACGTGATTCAGAGGCCGAGCAGAGGGCATACAATTCTTGCATGTTTATTATTCAGATTTAAACAGTTAGCCATAATAAACAAAATCCGCTAGACAGAACTTTAGATGTACCCTATTTTTCGTTCCAGGCATATAGCTTCTCTTAAATACTACTCGTACGTCGCACCAAGCGACAGTTTGCCGTACTGGTTTTACATCAACTTTGCGGCTATGTTTATTTTGATTTACTGGTTGAGAAAATTTCGTTTGTCTGTATTCTCTTGTTGCTGTGAACTGACGCGTGAAATAAAGCAATTAATGGTATTGTAGTGCAAAATATTCAATTTTTCAACTGACTGGTAGCCAATGCTTTCATTAAATTAACAGAGTGGTGCCTCCTTCAAGCAGATTGCAGCGACAATCTAATCATGTTTGCCCACAAGGTTTTTTACAAGCTGAATGGTCTCTAGAGACTTTGAGCGAGCAGGCCGTTTTTATCACCCGTTTGGGATGATAACCCACCCACTTAGGATTTTTAACCCACCCATGTAGGATGATCACCCACCAAGTATAACTGATAACCCACCCATTTAATATGATAACCCACCCAGTGTAACATGATAACCGACACAGACTATGATTATCCACCCATTTAGGCGCATACGTTTCATAGCGTGAGTTTGTGCGGTCCCGGTTTGGCAGGCTATAGTATTATTTTGGTGAGCGATAACAGGGACTCACTGTAATCAGCGTATGCGAAGACAAGATGAATCACGATTTTTGAAATTGGCTCTCGAAAAATTAGCTAATCAGAAGGGATATTTTACTATTGTTTTTACTTTTTCTTCAATGATCTTCTTTCCCTTAGTAAAACTTCCAAGGATGCCGACTGGAAAGACAAGGCCTGACAATGACTTGGAACTTTTCAAGGTCTCAGCTAAGTTGGACTTTTTTTCGAGATATCCTTTTTTGTTTATAACCTTAGTTGCCACAAAAGCTTAATAACTAATTTTGACATGCAAGCAAGGTAAGACTGTGTAACATTGCTAAGATTTATTCTTCCCTGGAGACAAATGCATCACAAAGCATCCTAAAAATCATCACCAGTGATAACTTTTGGTCGATTTTCAAACTTCAACTTGTGTCTTTTTGCCACATGCTCTTTGAAATTCAATGGGGGAAAGACAGACTTGAGAACTATTAAAGAAAAGGACATTCTGTGGAAGAAGAATTTTTTTCTATTTTTAAAGTTAGATAGAAATGTATTTTTAGAATGGTTCTCAGGTCATGTTTGTAAGACATTCGTTGTTATCGATTCAAACATTTCTAATGGCAGACCAAAATGAAATCAGATCATTCATTCATTCATTCCTTCATTCATTCATTCATTCATTCATTCATTCATTCATTCATTCATTCATTCATTCATTCATTCATTCATTCATCCCTTCATCTATTCATTCATCCATTCATTCATCCATCCATTCATTCATTCATTCATCCATTTCAAATCCTTTGACCACAGTTGCACAATCAATCAAGAAAGACTGCTTGTCATAGGGCCACACATAAGATCTTGCAAATCAAGGTATATAAAGTAAAACCCCATCCTAGTTACGATGATAAATGAATGATAGAGAAGAAATAAAAAAAATCTAAGCGTTTTTAAATGCTTTAAAAGAGGATGCCTGTTTGCTTTCACAATCTAAGAGGCTCCAAACTTCAGCACCACAATATGAGAGTGCTCGCTGACCATTACATGTTTTCATTAGTTGGACTTGGGGGTTAGTTGCAGTATTTCTCGAATCTTTCATACTGTATGCGGAGTCTTTTGTGCAAAAAATGTCTGACTGTTAGTCTGGAGCAAGGTCATTTATCAATTTGTATAGCATGCAAGCTGTCTGTGCTTTATCACATTTGCTCCATTGGCCAATTTAGATTTTTGATCAAGGCACTAACTGAAGCACAGCAAATTTCTGATTCCCAGCAAGAATATATTTGAAATTATTTTTCTTGTTTCAAGTCAAATTAGTATTGAAATACCAGAAATAAGAAATATTTTCTTGAAACAAGATTTTTATAAATTCATTACTAACCAATTGTTTGCGTATTCTGAAAACGAGGAAATTACTCCTTAAAAACTGTTGCTTCCAGAAAGAAGCAATTTACTTTTGGTATGAAATTCAAATGAAATAAGAACAGTAAACCGCCACGATATCATTTACAGTAGTGTCCGCATATAAGAAACAATGTTTAATTTGAGGCCTGATTTGTTTCTTACAAACGGAGATATAAAGTTCAAATCAGGGTAAAGTTTCTTTAAGTTTCTTATTAGAAAAATCATGTACTATCAATGAGCTACTAAGACACAAGCTCCATATAAACTACAATTGATATAAACTACAATATTTTGATTTGTATTTGTAAATTTTCACTACCACGAAAAGGTACAATTATTCCAGGAAAGTGCTTTTTTGCTTCATTTGCATGTAAAATTCTTGTTTTCATTTGTGTACAGCCTGATTCAACCTGCAAAGCTGAATTTGTTATGCCTTTCAAATTTCTAATACTTCACAGTTTTTGAATAAGAAACGATCCTTTTTTCAGACCTACACCAGTTTCTTATAAGAGGGGGTATTTTGTTAAAAATCAAGGTCTGGTGTTTCTTAAATTCGTGATTCTTATATGCGGGACACTACTGTAACAGGCAAAATAAAGTCTGCAAAGCTTTTTGATAACAAGTATAATCTGAAGCGAAGCTGTAGCAGAAGAATTTTACTGTGCTTCCGATCGATTACTTGTTTCAAGAATACTTATTTTTCTCCAATCAAGTTTCACTTTAATTGATATAAGCATTTGGATATGCTCATTTTGAGAAATCTTGCTAGCCATGTAAAAATATTCTAATTAAGAATTCTTGCAAAGGATCTTTTACTTACCACACGAACAATTTGTTTTAAGCAAACAATTACTACAAGTAAAATATTCTAATGAAGAATTTTTGACAAGAATTTTTGCCTACCACACGGACAAGTATAAATGTGTTTGTTCCAAGAGATGCTGTTCTTGAAATTAGTATTTCATTTCTCATTTTGAGAATCTGAAATTTGCTGTGAGAATCATAACTGTTGTTGGTCACAATTCTTGCTGCGCTGTTTCGAGGGTTTGGCAGTACCTGTAACCGGATCATTAAAGGAAACTTTGGCGTCAGAGGCAAGTAAAACGCAACAAATAACTGTTCTTCTCTTCTCTGTTGCAGATTTATGCTAGTGTATGCTTTGTGTATGAATTTTGTACTGAAGATCTGTTTGGAAGTTGCAATGCAACAAAACTGGCATTGGAAACAATATTGTAGGTATCTTGTCTCTTTGACGAGTTTCTCACTTTGGACATTATATTTTATGCTTAACAAATTTAGTAGATTTGCATTGTTTCGCCAATGGCGTAAGTGAGAAGAACAATTCAGAGTTTTAAAAGGGCAATTTTGTGGAGGCCCTGCATCTTTATAAAGTTGCAAAACATCCTTTCACAGTCTCCGTTAAGCAATGTGTTTCGTACTTTTATAGAAAAGCACTTGCGATAAGCAGCTGTTATTTGGGATTGCCTCTATATTCAAGACATATCTATTTTGTGATTGGTACGTTCCAGACAAAAAGATAGTTGGTCGAATGATTTCCTAGTGTTGAATAAGTTGTCATAGTTGATCACGATTTTATGACCAAAATTATCATAAACAGACTAGGCCCAGAAAATCTCTGGAATGGATGCTAACAACACTCCCAGTGATCCAAGTTTTACATGCGTCTCTGTAGAGGTCTTCATATTCCACAGTAAAATCAGGAGTATGCCAAGAAGGATTTTCCAATTCAACTGTTAAAGGGAATAGACATAGCCATGGCTCGTAGCTGCTATGAATGTTCTAAAGAAACGCCCACAATCCCATTGTTTCTTTAGCTTTGTTATGAAGCTGGATGTGTCAAAATTATTGAGTACGATAGATCATATTTTTGACCTGGCCCGGGCCGGATTCCTTTCGATTCCCTTTGAGTTCTAGATGAAATATTTTTTATATATCCATATAAAATTCTTACAATACATGTTTACCTACTCTACATATAAATACTATACAACTGCCCAACACTACAGGGACAATAACGTGAGGAGCAAAATTGCATGGCTACCCCATGTTCTTACATATAACAAGAAACAACGAACGCTACTAGGACGATACGCAAAAAATAAACACATAATACGTGTAAACTAATCACCATATGCTAACTACAACCTAAATCAATCACAATGAACGTTTGCGCCATAAAGTCTCATCAGTCTCATCGTCCGTCATGGCGGTCGGAAGCATTTTGATAGCTGTGTACATGTGTGTTGTAATATCTATGAATAGTTCCTGCTTTATGAAACTGTGCTGGCCAAATTTATTTCAGGATCACGGGAGTAACTACAATGGAAGATTTGATGGCCGATTTACATCTGAACGAAGCTTGTTTGACATAAAAGCTCTCGGAAAGATGACTGTGCGGGAAATTCTCTCGCAGGGCCTATTTTCGTCGGAAAACAGGGCAGCAAATCGAAGACACAAACAAATGACCGGGCACAGCTAGACTTATTACGTTGAGTCCTAGTAGTCGCTACCACCCACCCACCCCCCGCTCATACTAGGACTCATGGCTTTCCAGTCAAAAGGTTGGCCCTATTTAGGCCATTTGCCACAAGATCTTGTGGTACCAATCACAGAGCTTTATTTTGGTCACATGACCTGTTTTCGTGGTCACATGACATTTTTCTTGCTAATGATTGGTTTATTTCTAGTCAGCGCCAACTGGAGGCTAAGCATTAGATTTTCCGGACCACTAATTGGCAAGTCGTAAAATGGCGGTCAAAGATTTCGCAAAGCTGCGAGGCCGAAGGCCGCAACACTAGCTGTCGAGGACGAACGCTCCAGAACAACAATCATCTTTTTTTACAAAATGATGAGCTTTGATATCATTATTGCTGCAGTTGCAATCATTGATGAGTAGCACTACTTCTGTACGCAAATGAGTTTCATCTCCACAATGTCGAAACAGTTTCCTTTGCTTGATCAGTTCAAAACGGCGTCGATACCTTCACGCCATTTTTCTCTAAACCAGGCCTCGAATCAGACCGGCGCTCCCTAAATCAGACCGTTTGGAGCCGTTTCGGCGGGGCGCGAAAGTATTCGTCAGCATTCGTCATTTCATACTTTTTTAATGCCATGGAAAGTCAAGCAGAGATGAATACTTCTTGGGAATTTTCGACGTGTTTACAAGGTGATAATATTATTGAAATGGACCAACAAACCACTGGTATCATAAAATTTAAACAGTTGGAAGGTTGGATGAAATGATGCTCGGAAAATAAGGGATAATTGGCCTAGTGACAGGCCTGGACATCACTGATATCATTTTGAAACAGTTCTTTTGCTGAAATGCTTGATATTTTGGAGATAACTTAACATTAACTTGCGATTGTACTTTCCAAAACTCAGTGAAGAAATATCTGAAGCAGGTATGTCAATAGTAGAATTTTCTACACAATTTTCATGTTTATTTCCTGTGACTCGGAGAAATTTCAAAACGATGTTTTCCCGCCTTTTCGAAGCTTCAGTGCTCAGAAAATAATCAAGTACTTTTCTCGAGTAATGTGACAGGAAATTCTAGGTGAAAATAAATTGAAAGTATGGTAAGGATTTCCTCGTTAAAGTGAACAGTCTTTTGAATTTTGGGATGCAAAAGTATCAGGACGATGGATCAAATGGTGTTGCAAATGTCCTACCTCCTATTTGCCTTGTAACTAAACAAACGATTTTCTCTCCAACCAAGGCCTCAAATTAAAACGTTTGGCTGGAAAATATTCGTCATTCCTTTGTCTTTCTATCTGAATCAAAAGTTTAGTTGAAATCAATGTTTTCTTACTTGGAGAGGTGAGAACTTTGGAGAGGTCGCCTTATTTTGAAGGGAGCCAGACTGATGATATGCCTTGTTGAAATTGAGCTGAAACACTATTTTGACTGGAGAAAGTATTGGTTAAATGGCGTTATTTTACGCAGTTTGTGTTAGACTTTTTACTTCTGAAAGAAGATTCGAAGGACAATCTACGAATTTAGATATTATCAGCCACGAAACCTAAATGTGCCTCGAGCAGGTAAATAATGATTATTTTCATCGGCCAAGTGCAAATAGAATTTTAAAATATCTGCACCTAAAATTGGTGTTTTAAATTTTGGAAAATTAAGGCAATTGAACATTTAGTCTTTGTACAATTGATTTGTTGAAGACAAGGAACCAAAATCTTCTTCTGACGAACATTATGAGGAAACAGTAAAAACAAGTCAAAAAAGAAGCTGTTTACAAAACGTTACTTGCTCGAAGCATATTTAGGTTTCTTGGCTGATTTATCCATAGTCGTAGATTGGCCTTCGAATGTTTTTCCAAAAATAAAAAGTCCAAAATAAATAGCATAAAATAACACAATTTAAGCAATATTTCCTCCAGTCGAAACAACTGTTTCATCTCATCTCAGTTTCGACTTTGCATATCATGTTTGGTTCCCTTCAAACTAAGGCGACCATTCCGACGTTCTCACCTTGCGAAGTCAGAAAAACATGATGTCAACTCAAGTTTTGATTCAGGTAAAAGACAAAGGAATGAAGAATACTTTCCAGCCAAACATGTTTGATTTGAGGTCTTGGTTAAAGATAAAGCCGCTTGTTCAGTTACGAGGCGAATGGACGATATAACATTTGCGACGCCAGCAATCCTAACACTTTTGCACCCAAAGTGTAAGTGTATTTTCTTTGCACTGGAGTTTCTTAAATTGTTGGTGATCTGAGATTTTAGTTTCTTAAAATTTCATGAAAGATGTCTCCTTCACTTGAAACATAGCTACATGCAGCTAGGCCAGCCGCAAGTAGAGTTTTTGCTGCATATTCACAAGCAGGGGATAAAACTTTGCTAAGCCTGCCCTTTTCCTGCCCTTTCCTCAATCAAATTTGTTTTTTGGTCCCTATCCATGGTCAAATTTCACTGCTGTGTCCTCTCTTCTGAGTCCACCGAAAAATTGTTTGTTTCATATGAATCCTAAGCTTACTTTATGATTAATTGAAAAACCTCTTCCCCTCCCAAAATGAAACAATACCCAATTCCTTATTATGTCACTCTTGTTTAGCCTTGTTGTAACAGTTCTTGAAGAGTGGATTATGAGTTCTTACTTCAGATAAATCACGCCGAATTAGAATTGCAACGTGGTATGAAATGTGAGACCCTTGAAAATTGCTCAAAGCATTCCCGGAATAATATATTGATTTTTCTCGTTCTTTTGCAAATATTTCAACCTGGTTTGAAGCTTGCTGCTTTCATATCACAAATTTATGTACAAGAAAAACAAGAAAATGTTATAAAATTCACAAAATATCAATTCCTCTTCACAGTAAAATCAACTACATATTGAACATATTGTAAATCCAGCATTACTCAAAATACAACACTTCTGATGTTACGGTCTCTGCTCTCATTTGTATGTTCAGCCATGGAAAAGTAGAGTTGTCTTCAGTAAGATTTTCATGACAATGAACTTTCTTCTTCCTTCATAAACCAAAGTTATAGGATTGTTTCTTTCGCAGATGCACTTTTGTCTCTGTGATGAGCCAGGACTTTGATCTGTCGATGAAATGCATTTAGAAAACTTAATGTGTCAGAACAAGATACATGATGTAAAAGTATCTTTCCTCAATTCCCTTGGCCTTTCATAACAGCGAAATCGCATACTTAATTTTGCTGTGACTTTTTGAGAGTTATTCTAAACGATTTTCTACTCATCTGCAGCATTATCAATTGTGTCTTGATGAAATGCGCTGACCAAAGCCAGTCCAAAGCAGTTTGACTGCGATAACACGAACTGCTTGCCAAACAGTTTGATGCAAGAGAGAGGGCTGTGCCAAACTTTCATCAAATCATGACAAAACGATATCAATCTAGCTTTATTGTTATTGTTCAATAAATTTCTAAGCAAAACATGATCAAAAAGAACTTATCTTACCTCCTTCTTATAGTTTCTTATCAAGATCGCTCTATGAAACTGTGAATTCGTGACTTCGTGAAGATTGTGCACGATGACGGTTGGCCGGCCGGTGTTGTTGCTAGGTTGTTGCTGTTGTTGCTATACACCCGAAGCTGTTCCGTAATTTAGCATTGGTCAATTTTGACAACGAGGCAATTCCTTTACAGGGCCAACCTTTTGACTGGAAAGCCATGAGTCCTAGTATGAGTGGGGGGTGGGTGGGTGGTAGCGATTACTAGGACTCAACGTAATAAGTCTAGGGCACAGCCACAATATCAATGAATACCTGATAACCATGATCATCCTGTTGAGTGGTGACATTTTCCTGAATCCAGGGCCAAACCATAATCCTGGTAGCATCGAAGATTTGCAAGATTTGGCACGTAGCAGAGGCCTCAAAATTCTCCATCAAAACGTTTGTGGTCTCCCTGCTCACAAAGCAAGCTTAGAGGAGTTGCTAAGTCGTCAAGGCTGTGAGCAGGCTCATCTCATCGGCATCAGATAAACACATCTAAATAAGCATATTATAGATGGTGAAATTAAAATGGAAGGTTTTGATACGCAAAGGAAAGATCGCTCCAGTGGTAAAAGAGGAGGAATCGTTGTTTACGTCACACAATCACTAACATCCCACAGGAGATTCGATTTGGAAGCTGATAGCATTGAATGTATCTGGATAGAAGTTCTATTCAACAAGTCAAAGCCGTTGCTGATGGGTCATGTATATCGGCCTCCAGATACCTCAGTCTATCTCCCAGAGGATTTCAACGAGAAGTTTGAAACAATCTTAGAAAAGGTCTGTTGCGAGGGAATTGAAGCCTTATTGTTGGGCGACTTTAACTGCGATTATATAAAAGAACAAAACAACAGGCCTTTGAAATTAATAATTTCACGTTTTGCTTTCTTCCAAATGGTGATGGCTCCCACGAGAATTACTGAGGAGACTGCAAGTCTAATTGATCTCGTTTTGACCAACATGCCACACAATATAAAAAAGACTATTTGAATCTGGTTGCAGCGATCATTGTATAATTGGGACCGTACGAAAATTGAATAGTTTGCGATTCAAACCCCGTGTAATAAGCTGCAGAAACTACAAGAACTACAATAGTGCACAATTTTATAACGACCTGAAGGATGCCCCCCTGGGGGCAGGTCTACAATGCACCTGACTTGGAAACAGCATATGATAATTTTGAATCCATAGTCGCTGAATCTGTCGAAAAGCATGCTCCTATGATTCAAAAGAGGGTTCGCGGACTGTATTGCACTTGGCGGACCACAGAAATAACGGAGCTGATAAAGACAAGGGATTACCATCTGAAGAGAGCTAAAAGAAGCGGCAGCAATCATGATTCGTCTCAGTACAGGCAATACCGAAATAAGGTCAATGCTAGTGTCAGAAAAAGTAAGGCCTCCTATATTAGGACAATAATGGAAGAAAATGCCCATGATCCTAAGCAGTTCTGGAAAATGGTGAAGAAGCTTTACCCAACGAGCAATAAATCTGTATCACAATCACTTTCAACTGCGTTTCATATTTCTGGAGAGCTCACAACTGACAAAAATACCATTGCAAATTCCTTCTGTCGCCATTTTACTACATGCGCCGAGAAGTTGTGGAGGAATTTACCATCCATTTTCAACTGGCGGAATGAAGGTGACATAGATCAAGCTAGCACCCATTTTAAGTTTCATCTTATCAAAAAGCGAAAGGTGCTTAGGCACCTTCTCAATCTAAAATCTACAGAAGCACCAGGGCATGATAACCTGCCCCCCCCCCAAAATGCTGAAAGATGCCGCTCTGGCTTTAGCTGAGCCTCTAACCTATATCATAAATAGATCCTTGAGAGATTCAACGGTACCTGGTAAATTAAAAATTGCCAAAGTCCTACCCCTTTTCAAGTCCGGCCCTAAAACATTGATTGATGATTATCGACCAATCTCAATATTACCAGCAATTTCAAAGATATTAAAAAGGGTAGTCTATGATCAACTATCGGGCTACTTAGAAAGAAATGATCTCATAACATCTTCACAGTTTGGCTCCAGAAGACGATATAACGCAGAGCTCGCAGTAACACTTTTCACAGAGAGGATTCGCCTTGCCATGGATCAAGGCAAATTGACAGGTGCTGTTTTTATAGATCTACAGAAAGCATTTGACACAGTGGAACATTCAGTGCTTCTGTCAAGCTACCTTTCTATGGCGTTACAGGAAATGAGCTAATGTGGATTGAAAACTATCTTTCCGGTCGCTTTCAGTATGTGCATTATGATAATGTGAAATCAGAGCTCCAACTGGTAAAATTTGGAGTTCCTCTGGGATCGATTCTTGGTCCAATGCTGTTTTTGATTCAGAAAAATGATCTTTGACGGTTGTACTGTTCAGATGTATGCTGATGACACTGTAATATACACATCTCATCGCGACATCAAAGTCATTGAGAACACCCTTTCGGCTAATATGACTGTCATTAAAAATTGGCTTGACAAAAATAGATTAATCATTAACCTAAAGAAAGGAAAGACAGAAAGCATGCTATTCGGGACTGCAGAGTGACTTTGCTCCCATGGTGATCTGAAAGTCTCGTTGCAAGGTCATCTGATAAACTTTACACCAAAGTATAAATATCTTGGAATGCACCCGGATCCTTTGCTGAGCATGAGTAACCATTTACAAAAGGTGCTTAAAACGACAATGGCTCGAATCAATCTCCTAGCAAGAATGAGAAAATCAATGTCAATGTTAGCTGCAAAATCGGTATACAGTGCACATGTATTGCCAACAATTCTATACTGTTCAACACCACTCCTAAATATATCGGAGACAATGACGCAAAAGTTTGAAAAGTTACGGGAAAAAGCACAAATGATCATCTACTATTCAGCAAATCAAAATAGAGAGAACAGATTCTGCAGTATCCTTAACCAGAAGAAATTCAAAGCAGCATGTTTAATCTTCAAATGTTTACAAGGAACAAGTATTCCTGCGTTTTCACCATACGCCGAGGAAATAAGCCACAACTATAAGACAAGAAAAATAACGCATCTCTCCGTTTGCCACTATTGAGGACAGAAGTAGCAAGAAAATCATTTCTGTTTCAAGGACCTCGATGTTACAAAGAACTTCCATTGGAGAATCGTTCTTTGAACTCTTTTGTTCTATTCAGGTCAAGACAGAAGGAGTATTATGATTCCCTATAAATAAGATACGATTTTGAAACGATTTATTGTAAATATTCTTGTATCTATCTCCACAAGTTTATATTGCATTAGGATTACTTCATTAATTTATTTTACTTTTAATTTTAACAGGACCCTTGTTGATAACAATACTTTCTAGTATTGATAAGGTCTACCCTGTATAAAGATGTATATTAATATTATTATTATTGTTATTAAAAAGAAACACAACTGTTAAAAACTCTGGTACGTTTCGATTAAAAATCTTCGTCAGCAATACTTTTCTAATTGGACAACAGAGGATTTATACTCCATGGTAAACAACTTCAATTCAGTTAAAAATAAACTAAAATTACATTTCATTACAAAGAATTTTATTATTGTTTATTATTGTTATTTATTATTTGTTATTGTTATTGTTATTGTATTGTATTGTATTGTATTGATATTTATTATTGTTATTATTATTATTATTATTATTATGCTGCTAAATGTCACAGTTCATACTGGTTGCTTTTCTTTGGCCGGGTGTAAACAATACACCTAAGGCATGTCATGTCCTGAAGTTCAGATGCTCAATACTTTACGAAGGATCCTTGCAGTTCCTAATAAGCATGTCTTTTGGACCGTCTGAAGATTCAGATTTTCTGATACGCTTCTGATGTTATCTTCCATTCCTTTTCTGATGGTACCGAGTGCTCCTATCACAATGGGTATTACTTTCGTTTTCATTTTCCACATCCTTTGTATCTCAATTTCAAGATCTTGATATTTGCTTTTCTTTTCCATTTCTTTGATTGAAACATTTTTATCACATGGTACAGTCATATCTATCAGCTTGCAAGTTGAATTCACTTTGTCCTTGATTATGATATCAGGTCTGTTTGCACCTACATGTCTGTCTGTATGCACTGCCATGTCCCATAGCACTGTATGTGTTTCAGTGTTAGTTACTGTGCCCGGTTGGTGCTCATACCACTTGTCTGAGGTCTTGATTCCTAGGTCATTACAAATATTCCAGTGTACATATGCTGCAGCTTTGTTGTGTCTTTCGATGTAATCAGACTTTGCTAATACTTCACATCCTGACGTTATGTGGTCAATTGTTTCAGACTGCTTGTAACACATCCTGCATCTGCTATCAATTTCTTTGCCAACTATGTGTTTTTGATAATTTCGTGTGTATAGAGCTTGGTCTTGCGCTGCTATCAATAATCCCTCTGTTTCTCCTTTGATGTCTGATCTGAGCCAATTATTTGTATTTGGAAGGTCAACATGTGGCTCCCCAATAAGTGAAGGGTACTTTCCATGCAGTGGTTTACTGATCCATCTATTATTTTTCTTCTTCACAAGTTCTTTCTTCATTTCTTGTTTCAGTGTTTTTGCGTTTTCTGCTGTTGGTTTGTCTGGTTTCGGTGCGAAATTCAAATCTGCCATTTCCTTTTCGATATTTTTGGCAATTTTACTGATAGAGTTCTTTGCCTTCGTCTTCTCATGCATAATAATCATATTGCTTGATAAAGTACTCTTGTTTTCAAGATAATGGTTAAGCCCTACTATTGCCACTTTGAATGCAGTCTCTATTTCTATTAATCCTCTGCCTGCCTCTTTTCTGGGTATGTAAATTCGGTCGACATCAGATTTTGGGTGTAACATTCCATGCATTGTCAAGATCTTCCTTGTCTTTGAATCAAGCTTTTTTAGCTCAGAGTATTTCCAATCAATTATTCCAAAGCTATATTGCACAGTCGGTATCGCCAAGCTATTTATCGCTTCAATTTTGTTTCTTCCATTCAGTTCTGATCTCACTATTAGTCGTACTCTTCTGTAATACTCTTTCCTGATCTTCTCCTTCATTTTAGTATGCTGTATACCATCACTTTCATCTACTCCAAGGTATTTGTATCCCCTATCTTGATCTAATTCATTGATAGTTGTTTCTCTATCCAGCTCAATATTGCCCGTGCTAATCAGTTTACCTTTCTTGAACGATGCCTTTGCACATTTATCAAAACCAAAACTCATTTTGATGTCATCACTAAACTGCTTTACAATCCGTAGTTCTCCTTGCTGTTGATCATCATTGGACGCATATAGTTTCAGATCGTCCATATAAAACAGGTTACTGGTTGGCACACTGTTTCTGTTCATCTTGTATCCATACCCACTGGCATTAATCTCTGATGTTAACGGCACTAATGCTAAGCAGAATAGTAAAGGTGAGAGAGAATCGCCCTGGAATATCCCTTGTTTGATACTGATCTTTTCTGTTGTGATAATACCTTGTACATGATTCAGATACATCGTAGTGTTCCATGACTTCATTGATTTTTCCATGAAATTTATCAGTTTGTTGTTAAATTTGTAGATTGATAACGTTTTTAGAATCCAACTGTGTGGGACACTATCATAGGCTTTTCTGTAATCTATCCAAGCTACACTTAAATTCTTCTTCTTCCTTTTACAGTCTTCCAATATTGCTTTGTTTAGAAGCAGTTGGTCTTTGCATCCATATGAATTTCTTGCACAGCCTTTTTGTTCTTCCGGCAATACATCATTGGCTAGGATATGTTTATAGCTGCGTTCTGAAATGATTGAAGTCAACACTTTATATAATGTAGGTAAGCATGCTATCGGTCTGTAATTCTTTGGCTGATCAGTTTCATCACTCTTGGGTAGAAGAAACGTACCAGCTGTAGTAAACCATTCTGGCAAATCTTCTGGGTTTTCAATTGCTTTATTAAATGCTGTTGTTAGTGCATTGTGAGTTGCTGTTAGCTGTTTCAACCAAAAATTTGGCATTGCATCTATACCTGGTGACTTCCAGTTAGCTGATTTTCTAATCGCAACATGGACCTCTTCCTTCGTTATTGGGTCCCATGCTTGACTTTCTACATGAGCATATTTTTCCTCTTCTCGGGTTATCCATTGTGCATTATCATCATGGTGCTTTTCTTCTCCTAGAATGCCGCTCCAGAATTTTTCTATCTCTTCTTTGCTCGGTGGGTTTTCTACTTTTATTTCTTCTTTACCTAGGGATCTATAGAACTTCTTACGATCCTTGTTAAACAATCTATTTTGGTTGTATTGCTTGCTTCTCTTGTTATATCTCCGCAGTCGCTGAGCTTTTGCTTGAATCTTCATTTTAAGGCTTTCCCTTATTGTTTCGATATCTTCCTTCGTTTTGATGTTATACCTTTTTTTTATTCCACTTCTTTTCTTCGACTTTTTCTGATGGTCATCTTCCTTTAACATCTCTGTCAACAGCGACAGTTCTCCTCTCATCTTTTCAATTTGTTTCTCTATCCTAATTTGCCATTTAGGTTTTCCTTGTGCTGTTTTGCGTTTTCGCTGTTTTGGTGTCTTGCCAACTTTATCAGAAATTACAAAGGCTGCTGCATATAACATTTGGTTTATTTCATTGAGTGATTTTCCTTCTATATTCTTTTCTAACACTGAATTACTTTCCTTAATTAATGCCTTCATCTTTTTGGTAAGGGACAGCTTCGGTAATGGTGGTCTATCCTTTACATTGATACCTTCAAGATCTGCATACTTATTAAGGATATCTCTTGCTAGCTCGCTTGTTTCATTAGCTTCTGCTGCAAGGTTGTCGATTCCTTCTGGTGGTAATTCTGGTGGTTATTATTATTATTATTATTATTATTATTATTATTATTATTATTATTATTATTATTATTATTATTATTATTATTATTATTATTATTATTATTATTATTATTATTATTATTATTATTATTATTGTTATTATTATTATTATTGTTATTATTATTATTATTATTATTATCATTTTTATCATTATTATTATCATCATTATTTTTATCGTCATATCGCATACTGTCTAAGTCAGCCGAGATCTTTTTCCTTGAGGTTCGGTGACAACAAGTCTTCTCAAATCTCAAGAACTTTCCTGAGGATCCTTCCAGAATACAAGATTGCACTCTTCTGCAATTCCACTATCTTTGTTTCGATGCTAATGTCCTCCAGTCTCCTTCTCAACAGTTTTGGAGTTGTTCCTAAAGCTCCAATTATGATAGGGATGACTTTCACTTGCTTGTTCCAAATCTTTCTAAGCTCCCTGGCTAAATCTTGATATTTTTCAATTTTTTCCATTTCCTTTGCATCTACCCTGCTATCATAAGGCACTGCGAAATCAATTATCTTACATATATTGTTCTTTTTGTCTGTCACGATCATGTCAGGCCTTCTCGCTTCAATCACATGGTCTGTTTGCAATTCTAAATCCCACAGAATGTGGAAATCATTGTTCTCACAGACTGCATCTGGCTCATGTTCGTACCATTTCTCGTTTACATCAAATCCACGCCGTTTACTGACTTCCCAATGCACTTTCTTCCCAACCCAGTCGTGTCGACGTTTATATTCCTTTTGTGCCATTTGATATTTTTCAATTTTCTCCATTTCCTTTGCATCTACCCTGCTATCATAAGGCACTGCGAAATCAATTATCTTAAATATATTGTTCTTTTTGTCTGTCACGATCATGTCAGGCCTCGATTGTAAGATGCTTACTATCGGCAATTCATGCACGGAAAATATTGATTACTTGTTACACATCTTGTTCAGTATTTTTTCGTCTTTCTTTTTAACGGCAAATACATTCATGCAAACAAAATTTCTTACGCAGAAATGAGGGGATGAAATGGTTGGGTCACATCCCAGCAGCGAACATTTCGAAACTATTCATGTCACAAAAGTTCCAAAGATAAGGCCGTTTTCCAGTTGATAAGGAATTTTATTCCTTCAACTTGTACTTTGGGGATGCCTCCACCATATATCAAGAGTTCCCGTAATCCAAGGTTGTTCTTGCTCGCTACACCGAGACAAAATTTAAGTTTCATTAATTCTGAAACTTTTCAACGCCCTCAAAATTCTACAACGATGTTAATTCAAACCAGTGACCAGAGCTGGTCGAAATTGCTTGAAATTACTTGCCAATGAATGAATTCTTGTTCGAACTAGTTGCAAAATTGGTGTATCGTCCAAATTCAAGAGTTTTTGGCACAAACTGACCATCATTTGTGTTGAAGGCTGGCGATATTTACAGTAAATCCAGAATTCTTGCCTAAATTTACTCGTTTAATGTTTCTAGTCGCTGGAGATACTTTGAATCGTCACCAAAACTTGACTGACGTATAAAGGACTTGAGAATGATATAAAAGATGTAATCTGAGTATTTTAAAGTCAAAAGCGTGAAGTCTCTAGAAAAGAATCGTCTTATCTGCATCTTCTTTTTCCCAACCCAATCGAAAAGTTGCAAGAATTTCACAAGGAGAATACTCCAGTTATCTGATTTGACACTGCATTCGAATTTCAAACAACGGCGGTTGACAGTTTCCAGTTTTACAAAGGTTTCATCATTATTTTCATAAAAGATATTGAAAGCAGCCAAATAAACAACTATTTTCAAAATGAATGAAATTTGTAGCATTTGAAATAACAGACGGATGTCATGATGAGCTGGGAAAGGATCTTATATTCGGCCTAAAAATTAAGAAACATAATAAAAAGATATTAAGAAACGTTATACCAATGAGCATTCCAGTTTCTTGAAAAGTAGTTAAGTCTTCCTAGCTTTACGACCTTTCATATTTTTCGAGTGGATCTAATAACTTTTGCATATTAGGCACAATTATGGACGAAATATTTTTAGCATGAAATTAATCGTGTCCTCGCACGGTAGGCTTTGGCATAAACCTTTAGCAGAAACTTGCTTTGAAAAAGGCTGATAATTTAGGATTGCTTTGATAGATCGTGATTGTGCAATTTAGGATTGTGCAGCAAGTTTGTCTTTGTGTTGCTCTGTATGGTCAAATTTTAGGGCCAATGACATGACATGGATCACCGTGACTTGCTACATCAGAGTTGCCGAATTTAGGAAACTCATTACTTTGTGTGCAATAATGTCTTGACACCGAAGGAATTTGGAACCCATCCTGGACCTGATTTACTTATTGCAAAAGATGTACAGTTTGAATTATTTCCCCGCCATCGTCACATGCCGTTGCAATTTAGCCCTTCTTCAAAAATCAAACGAGTAGACACATAATCCTAAAAAATAATTGGTCTCACATAGGCTACGGTTCAGGCGCCAAAAAGTTTATGTGTATCACTCAAATTGAGAAAAAGAGGCCATAGTACTAAGAGTTTCTTAATTCAACAAAAAATTTTGTCCAAGTACTAAACGCTTCTTAATTGGTTTCTTATTTTTTTGAATGCAGAATTATCAATGTGGTTGCTAAAACGGCTGCATATGTGTTTCTTGACATTTAAAACATCATATAGGAATAAACAGTATTCTATTATTTTTAAAACACATGTTGTTAGTTAATATTGCTCAAGAACAAAGTATTATTGCTATAATATCCACGTTTTTGACTTTTAAAAGTTTCTTAATGCTTCTCAGATATAGTACTACAGTTTCGTAAAATTTTGGCTATCTTTGTACTAGTTTCTTAAAAACCAGTTTCTTATTAAAAATGTGTATTGACAAAAAATTACAAATACTGCCTATGATCACCGTTTTCTTGCCAAGACACTCCAGCGCCAGTTGTAGTTTTACCATTTTAACTTGATTTGTCTGTGTTTCCAACCAAAAGAATCGAGAGCCAAAGAGGAGGGATGAAAAAATGAGCCCCTGAGGAGTGAGGATGGAGGTAGGAACAGAGAAAACAAGTCTTGAAATGTTCTGAAAGAATAAAAACAAATATCCCTGCTTTAGGAGCTGGATGGAAAGATGTCACAGGCGTATTCTTGTCCTGTTTGTCTCGGGATTTCAGGAAATGATCACCTCACAGGCACGAGGCATCGTGTGAATTGTTCCAAAGGTAGAGCCTCTCTCTCTCTCTCTCTCTCTCTCCCTCTCTCTCTCTCTCTCTCTCTCTCTCTCTCTCTCTCTCTCTCTCTCTCTCTCTCTCTCTCTCTCTCTCTCTCTCTCTCTCTCTCTCTCTCACTCTCACTCTCACTCTCACTCTCACTCTCACTCTCACTCTCACTCTCACTCTCACTCTCACTCTCACTCTCACTCTCACTCTCACTCTCTCTCTCACTCTCACTCTCACTCTCTATTCCCTTCCCCTCAATTCTTTGGCTCTGAAAGCACCATACGATGGACGATTTGAATCAGTTTTCCTAACTTCCAAAACAAACTAGAATGTCAATAGGCCTAAGAAAGAGTCCTGATTTTTTTGCCTACATTAACGCATTCCATCGCCTTTTAGTGGCCTTCCAGCTGCTGTTTATTGCCAGCCAACCCTTTCAAAATGCTTTCCTTTTGTTTGGTCTCAACACACAAGCATTTGCTCCTCTTGCCCCCTTCAGGACCTGGCTCAAGTGGACTCAGCTTCAAACATTGAAAATGTGATCATCTGTTGACACAAATTCGATAGTTTTTTAACACGAGCAAACATAAAACTTAAGCAAGCAAGACTTCATTCAAAAACTGCAACTTGGTAGACTTAGAAATACTCTTTGAGGAAGCTTGATCGGTCAGTACAGTGGTTTCGTCCCTTTCTCTTAATTTTTCGAAAAAATATCTGATTTCTGAGTTGGTGGTAATCACAAATACATTATAGATCTAAAACCTTTTCTCTTTTTGACATAGCTATATCTCATTCATTTTCAAAATATTTGTTTTTGGCTGCTTTCAAAACTGTTATGAAAATATTGATGAAACCTTTGTGAAACTGGAAATTGGCAACCTATGTCGTTCGAAATTCGAATGCAGTGTCGTAGAGAGCTGGCGCCTTCTCCTTGCCAAGTTCATGCAACTTTTCGATTGCGTTAGCAAGTAGAAGATGCACAGAAGCCGATTCTTTACGGGAGGCTTCACGCATTTGATTTTTGAGTACTCAGATTACATCCTTTACATCATTCTTAAGTCCTTTATACATTAGTGGAGTTTGGTGACGATTTGAAGTATCTCCAGCAACTACAAAGATCAAAGAAGTAAATTTAGGCAAGAATTCTGGATTTATTGTAAACATCGCCAGTCTTCAGCATAAATGATGGTCAGTTTGACAAAACTCTTGTGTTTGGAGGATTAACCAATTTTGCAACTAGTTCGAACAAGAATTCATTCATTGGTAAGTAACTTCAAGCTATTTCAACAAACTGTGGTCGCGCAGCTTTGAATTAACATCGTTGTAGAATTTTTAGGGCGTTGAAAAGTTTCAGAATTAATGAAACTTAAATTTTGTCTCGGTGTAGCGAGCAAGAACAACCTTGGATTTACGGGAACTCTTGATATATGGTGGAGGCATCCCCAAAGTACAAGTTGAAAGAATAAAATTCCTTATCAACTGGAAAACGGCCTTATCTTTGGGACTTTTGTGACATGAATAATTTCGAAATTGTCGCTGCTGAGATGTGACCAACCATTTCATCCCCTCATTTCTGCGTAAGAAATTTGGTTTATTTGAATGTATTTGCCGTCAAAAGAAAGACGAAAGAAAACTGAACAAGAAGTGTACGATGTTATCAATATTTTCCATGCATAGATCGCCGTAACGAAGCATTTTAGGATTGAAAACATTTATTTTTTTTCGTCGATCAGAATTTCAACGGCGTGACTTGTTGCCTTCCATCCTTCGATTTTCGAGCTTTTAGTGCGCAGGCGTGCATCGTTTCCGCTCTGTCAGTGTGGTATAGTCCTTCGTAGTTTGTATCTTAGGTAATTTGTCATTGTAAACGTTTATAGTGAATATATCTTATAAAGTAATTTCACTGAACTCTTCATGTTCCAACTGATTTTCCATATTCTCTACAGTTCAGTGATAAAATCAAAAGCTGATCGATGCAAGCAACTATACTCACAGCAAGAGAAGCAGAAAAAGCTCATCGACCAAATGCTGTTCAGGTTTACTTCATTTTCATATTTGCGAGAAATCATTCAACCTATTTTTTATCCTAAGGTAATACACTGGTTTGAGGACTGTTTTAAGAGCGACACTATCGTGAAACTTGCTAGACTCATTTCTCATCTGAAACTCGTCAATAAATGAAGCATCAGATAATATTTCGTGATATTCCAAAGAGTGAAGTCAATTTCGTCCTCTAAAGTTTCCAAGCTAGTATACAAGCCCGAAAAGACACAGACAATAACGTTTTAAGCAAGAAATCCAAAGCCACCAACATTTCGTCCATAAATGTCGAAGGGAAACACATCTCTACCAGTGCTGGCGTAGCTGAATCTATGAATGATTTCTTCTGTACCATAGGAGAGACACTCAGTGAAAAAAAATTCCCAGAGCAAAAAACCCTCTTCTTGAGAATGATTACGAGGTTAATCCACAAAAATCAATGTTTAATATCCACGTTATTGGTACCTCTCAGTTAGGAAAAGTTTTTGGCAAATTGAAAACATCAAAGGGATGTGGAAATGAAGGTATTGCTAGCTGTTTTCTAAAAATTGCCCTTCCGGTTATTTCAGAATCTCTTTGTGATATTTTCAATCTTTCAATTGCTACTGGTTGCTTTCCAGATAGCTGAAAAATCGCCAGAGTAGCACCCATTTTTTTTAAAGTGGCCAAACCTGATGACCGATCTAACTACCAACCTATATCAGTTCTGCATGTTCTAGCTAGTGTCTTTGAAAGACTTATTCATAACCAATTATACGATTATTTGGACACAAACAAGGTCTTCATTCTGTTGTCACGTTCCTTCTTAACAACACAGATGACTGGTATGTGAGCATGGACGATGGCAAATACACTGCAAATATTTTATTGATCCCAAAAAAGCATTTGATACTGTGGATCGTGGCATTTTACTTGCTAAGTTGAGGAAATATGGCGTTGAAAATCTAAACATTGCCTTGTTTACGTATTATCTAACTAACAGAGAGCAGTTTCTGCAAAGTTCACGGGATATGTTCCGAAACTAAAGATATTCACTGTGGTGGCCCCCAGGCTTCTTGTTTTGGCCTGCTTTTGTTTCTGATTGTATCAATGATCTTCCATTCGCAATAAAAAAGGCAAAGTAACGATGTACGCAGACGATACGAGTATTTCTTATTCCTCTTCCAGTTTAGTAGACATAGACAAGCTCTAAATAGTGAATTGAATTATCTGAAGCTATGGTTGCAAGGTAATAAACTCTCTTTGAGTGTCCTAAATCTCCAGCTATTGTTGTAGGCTCCCTGCCCAGGAACAGCATGAAATATTTTTGTTTGTGAGATTTTTGAAAATCCTTAACGAGTAAAAGCTATTTGCTACCAAGAACGCCAATGGGCTTGCCTTCATCAACAGCAGAACCCCAGTAATCGGCATTAGATGAATTTCGTTTGTAGTAGTAAGGCAGCGGATACATTTACCAATGAAGTTACCGATAATCCAATTTCTTTCCACCATTTTATAATAGTTAACTTTGGAAAAATGAGATCAAATTTGGAAGCCTCTACAGCAAACTACAGTAAAAGCCCGCGTATAAGAACCTTCAATTTTGCAAGTCAGCATGATTAGGCTTTTACATATTGAGTATTTAGTGGTAAATTAGGCTGTTCAGGTTCTTAAATTGGTGCTTATTTCATTCAGGGCTTTCAAGTATTTCTTTTGTTCGGATTGAAACTTCAAGCCGGTTATGTACTGCAAGTTCAGAGGCACCTGGGTTCATGAGGCCCCATTCATAACGGCAGTCTGTGGAAGAATCAGAAATTTTACTGAATGCAATGAAAAGCTTTCAAAGCATCTTTTGAGTTGGAGGGCAGGCACGACGACAAAAAGATCATATTGTATTCTCAGCATATAAATTTGAAGATTTGACCGTAGAAGAGTAATGTGACAAATCCGTAGTTATGACAAATTCATGTTATGACAAATTCATGTGAATGTCCAACTGTTATGACAAATTCACGTAAAGTTAGTAGAGTGGCTAAGCCATAATTTGATTAGCTAAGCAGAACGTTTCGGACCAGTTCCAAGGTCCATAATCAGCGTGTAAAATAGGGTGTGAACAGCCATTAAATAGAGTAGTAACAAAGGGTACCATAAAAGGCAAAAACGTGCAAAACCGTGAAAATAAAGCGGGCGTAGGAAAAACATATCAATAAAAGGATAAATAGAACTAGGGGGAAACATGGAAACAGCAAGTACGAGTAAACAACTAAATCAGAATGGTGCTAGGGGAATAGAGGAGAATTGTGAATTAAGCATAGGCCTGTCCCGTGGCATTAGAAGGCTTTCATGGATAAGTAGGTCAAAAGAATTGTCTGTCCTACTGATGATATAAATGTTTTCTAAGGACGCCTCATGGCCAGACTTAGAAATACGTCATTTGGCAGAAGGACTGATTTTTATCTTTTGTCCTGCTTTATCAATTCCCAAATACTCTCTGCAGCGAACAACAAGATTATGGGTTGTTTTCCCATAGTACGAGGCATGGCAGCCAGGACACCTATAACGGTAAACAAAAGATGAACAAGTGAGAGATGGAAGCTTGTCTTAAAGTCTAAATAGGGAAGATATGCGCTTGGGGGGTGTAAAAATGACTTTCAACTTGAGTTTCGGATAGAATTGCTTGACCAACCTTACGAGTCTGGTTTTAACCTGTAACCTATAGTGGCCTAAGTAAGGAAGAGCAAAAGTAAGGGGAGTTTTGTCGTCCGCCTTCTCAGGGGGCCTCTTACCGATTTTGCCATCTAAGAAAGATTTGATCACACTGTCGATGATGGACCTAGGAAAGCAATTCTCTGTCAACATTATTTCAAAGCGAATTAGTTCATAATGAAAATTCATATAAGTCGAGCAAATATGAAAAGCACGAAACACCAGAATGCGTACTAAGTTGATCTTATATTTGTCAGGGGCTAGGCTAGCATAGTCAGTATAAAGTCCAGTGATTGTTTTCTTGCGATATAGGCTGGTAGAAAAGTCAGTTTGTTCATGTGTGACAAGCACATCAAGAAATGGCAAATTATCATCGTCTTCCATTTCAAGTGAACTTAATGTTTGGATGAAAATTATTGATATATTAAAGAAACTTATCAACATGTTCTCTGTGTCTAAATAAACAAAATGTATCATCAACATACCTGCGATATAACACCGGTTTAAATTCAGAAGGACAGCCATTCAGGTATTTCTGCTCTAAAGCACACATGAAAATATCATCCATGGAAGGGCCCAAGGGTGATCCCATTGCAACGCCATCAAGTTGGTTCTATAATTGTCTATTAAAAACAAAATGATTGTCCTTTACGGCAAAATTTAGAAGTTTACGAAACTGGTCCCGATCAAATTAGGCATTCGAAGTTTTCTTGTCGCAATGTCTTGGAAGAGTTTCGTAAAACGAAAGATTGTGCAAAACTCAGGTCTCCTATATGGCACAGCAAATTGATACCTATGAGAATAAATTGCGTGCCCATGAGAGCATTCTTTCATGGGCAAATCGGGCATTCTGAAAGCGAAGAAACTGAAAATGAAGAAGGCGCAGGAAAAGAAGAAAGCGAAGACGAAAACGAATGAAGAACACGAATGAAAACGAAGAAATTTTGTCACTAACATGAAATAGCTATTCTACACATATCATGGTTTTGGTTTTAGAAGTACACTCATTTTTCTTCCTATGAGAAACTAAGGTCAGAGCCGGTAGGTAATTTCTTGAATTTTAGGGCTACCAAAGTTTCTTAGGTGTTTCCTAGATTCAAAATGTTTGTTACCTTGTTGTTTTCTAAATCCAAGTGAAACTGCCTTTTAGCTCCTTTTCGGGCAAAATAAGTTCCTTCAGTTAAAAACTTGAGCCCACCGTTCTTGTAGGCTGCTTCTTATAGGAAAAATTGAGTGTAATCAGGTTGAGTTATTTTTTCTGAAGGGTAGATCACTCGCTCCAAGACAGCGTACAACGTAGAAGCAATATCTTTTTAACTTTGTTTAAACTCCATCAACCACAAAAGGTTTTTCGGCTGCCTTAGATGTGCAAGAATTTTTTTTCTCCAGGGCTTCTTAAAGCATTGTACGCAGTCTTTTTCGCAAGTTATCTGCGCTCGGTACTTTTCGGTGTTTGTTATTTGTTATTTGGTTTTTTTTGTAGGTTTTTTTCATGTTCTTCTTGTTTTATGGAGTTGTACGTATTAAAGCCTGGTTTTCATTGGGGCGTGGTTCGTCGCCGATCTTTGTCTTACAGCATCGGCGATGATCGGCGATGCTCTGAGACGGTGGTCGGCGATGGATTGCGATTTGATGAAAACCAGGTTGCGCGGTTGGATTTTGTTATTTTGCCGCGCGGTTGGATTTTGTCGTTGTTCTGAAGTATTTTTCCTTGCGTCAGTATTGAAAAACAACATCCAATCTTCCTTGAAAAATATTCTTTTTTAATAATTCAAATACCCTTTGTCCAATAACTAACACATCGACAAGAAAACTTGTTTATCAAAACTCAAGGGATTCATCTCCCCAGCAGGTAATAGAATGCTTTTTCTGTACGATTCCTTTTCATGGATGCAAACAGACAAATTCCTTTTTCGGTAAGTGATCATTTAGCTGAAGCACAAGGGAATATGAAGAACATTTGTCCCTTTGTACAACACAATCGAATGAAATAAATATGTAAAATGAATGAATAAAATGAAATGAAATGAAATGAATGAAATGAAATGAAATGAAATGAATGAAATATAATGAAACGGATGCCCCTAACAACCACCAAACAGCATCCCTTTGGGATACTGTTTCTGCCGCGGTCTTGGTTAAATGTTGTTTTTAGTTTTGTATTTTTCCGTGTCTTCTTTGCCATCTTTTTATTTAGGTTGGGAGGAATTCTCGTGAAATTTCTATTCAGGCTTTGCCATTATGGATCGCTTTGTTTCTTGCTTTGTGCTGTTGGGGAGATGTTGGGCTCATGTCAGTTGACACAAACCAGTGGCGCGCGACAATAGGTTTGTTCCTGCTGTCCTCGTGCGTTAGTTTGCGTATGCCTTTATCTTTTCGGCCAAGTTTGATGATATGGCACGTCCTTAGGCTGTATGACTTTTGCTGCATTTTCATTTTTCTAGCTATATTTATATTTCCATTTTCCATGATCACCCAGGGAGCCTTACAGTACTTCGGCTACTTGGAGTTCAGTTTCTTGCACTTTTTTGCTCACTCTTACTCCTGTTGCAAAAAGATGTTTCATTTGGCTTGGAAGTTGACTTTTTTTATACTGATTCACCTCCGTAGCAACTGCAGTTGTGTTGCATACGAAAAATAGTGTTTCTGTAATTTCATGGTTATTTAGTGTGCGCGTTTCTCTACATGCACTACACTCAATGGATCACTTTTAAGTCAATTCTTTTAAGCGGTGACGTTGAGGAAAATCCTGGTCCAGATTCCGGGATATTTAAGTTTTGCACTTGGAACCTAAACAGCATCGTGGCCCATGATTTTTTCCGTGTTTCTCTCCTTGAGGCCTACAATTCAGTATATAACTATGACTTGATGGCAATTACAGAGACTCACCTTGACAGCAACGTGGATAAAAACAAACTATATATTGATCGGTACACCTTTTTCAACAACAACCACCCCTTGAATATTAAACGTGGTGGAGTCGGGCTTTATGTAAAAGATTCTTTTCCTGCTATCAGGCGTCCTGAGTTGGAGATTCTCCCAGAATGCATCATCTTCGAAATCCTGCTTGATAGGAAAAAGTATTTCTTTGTTTTGGTTTATAGGAGCCTTAGTCAAAGTCATGTTGAGTTTGAAAATTTTATGAACACTTTTGAACAATGCTGACTATGTTGGCTGCGGAGAACCCTTATAGTACGATCACAACTAGAGATTTCAACTGTCGTTCGTCCAGTGGTGGGAAAACGATATTGATAATTACGAGGGTAAATTTTTCGAGCCATTTACATCTGACCTTGGTCTAAACCAGCTGATTACCGAGCCAACTCACCTTATGGGTGAATCTAAATATTGTATAGATCTAATATTTACGGACCAGCCGAATCTATTTCTTGAGTCTGGTGTTCATCCAACGTTGTATGATCAATGCCACCATCAAATCATCTATGGGATGCTCTCCATCAAAAATCCTGCTCCACCCCCTTATAAACGTAGGCTATGGTATTATGATAAAGCGAACATTGCGGCAATCAGGAAAAGTATTGAAATGTTTCACTGGCGCGAGGCCTTAGAGAATATCACTTGCCCAAGCCATCAAGTGGAAATCTTGAATGAAGTCGTGCTGAATATATTCTCCAACTTCATCCCAAACGAATTTGTCACTGTAAAGCCCAAAGGCGTGCCATGGATAACTCGCTCTATAAAGAGCATGATCCAAAAAAAGAATCGTGCTTACAAGACTTTTATGAAAAACGGTCAGCCAGATGACAAAGTGGAAGATATCCAGGTTGATAAAACCGTACATCAAAAACTATCGAGGATGCTAAGCATAAATACTTCATGAAAATAGGAGAAACTCTCTCAAATTCTCACACTGGTAATAAGAGATATTGGTCCTTAATTAGCAAGATATTAAACAAAACTAAAGTGCCATTAATTCCTCCCTTGTTAGAAAATTATGTCTTCGTTTTAGACTTTGACGCCAAGGCCAAAATATTCAATGATTATTTCATCCTTCGATGTAGTACTTTAGATACAGGAAGTGAAATTCCTGATGAAGTTATCTCGGATGTACCACCACTTGTTAACATTGCCATTTCAGATGAAAAGTTGGTCAAAATTATTCGATCATTAAAACCAAAAAAAGCTTACGGGTTGGATGGTATCTCAGTGCGAATGATAAAAATATGTGACAGTTCTCTTTTAGTATCTTTGAAAATGATATTCCATTCTTGTATGATACATGGTTCCTTTCCTGAGGCTTGGAAAAGAGCTAACGTTGTTCCAATTCATAAGAAAAACAGCAAAAACCTTAAACAAAATTACAGACCTATTTCACTGCTTCTAACATTTGGAAAGATCTTTGAAAAACTCATTTTTGACAGTGTCTACCAACACCTGAATGTCAACGGCTTACTCAATCCTAACCAGTCAGGCTTTCGGACCGGTGACTCAACCATTAACCAGCTACTCTCAATAGTTCATACGATCTCTGCTGCTTTCGACTGTAACCCTACTCTCGATGTTCGCTCTGTCTTCCTTGATATTTCAAAAGCTTTTGATCTTGTGTGGCACAAAGGCTTAATATACAAGCTACGTCGGTGTGGAGTCTCTGGCAACCTGCTATCCCTTATCCAAAGTTTCCTAGCGAATAGAAAACAGCGGACACTCCTCAATGGCAAAACATCAGAATGGGGAAATATAACAGCCGGCGTCCCTCAAGTATCTATCTGACCTATATTCTTTCTGATTTATATGAATGATCTGGCAGATAACATTAAGTGTAAAGTGAAGCTATTTGCTGACGACACATCACTCTTCACTGTTGTTTGTGATACTGAGCAAGCTGCCTTGGATATGAATCACGATTTAAGGATCATACAAGAGTGGGCGTACAAGTGGAGAATGTCTTTCAATCCTGACCCCATGACGCAAGCTGTCGAGGTCATATTCTCCAGGAAACGCACCACAGTAAATCATCCCCCTATCTCTTTCAATGACACGCAAGTCGTACGAGTTAACGAGCATAAACATCTTGGCATCATATTGGACTCTGAACTGACATTCTCTAGTCATATTCAATCAATTATTTCTAAAACCAGACAGGGTGTTGGGATGTTACGCTTTACGTCCAGATACCTGCCTCGGAAAACGCTTAATGAACTGTTTAAGTTATATGTTCGCCCACGTCTTGATTATGGTGATGTTATATACCATATTCCATCTAAAAAGTGTGGCTTCACTAACAGCCATACTCTGAATAACTTCATAGAAAAGCTAGAGTCTGTGCAACACTCTGCTGCTCGAGCAATAACAGGTGTATGGAAAGGTACTTCTCGAAAGAAACTTCTCGAAGAGCTTGGTTGGGAGACCTTAGATATTCGGCAATGGAGCAGACGTCTTGTCCTTTTCTATAAGATTGTCAATGATATTACACCTGCCTTTACTAGAGACCCTATTCCTCTTCTTCATGAACTTCCTTATTCTTTTCGAACGAGACCAGCGACTGGGCAAATATATGCAAGAACTGACAAATAAGAGTCAACGCACTATCCTAATTGTCTGGCAGATTGGGAGAATATTGATCCAGAAACACGAAACGCACCCTCATTAGGTATCTTCAAGGAAAAATTAAATAAGATTATCCGTCCCACTCCAAACAAGTCTTTGGCATTCATGACCCTAAAGGACTAGCCGCTCTCACACAGCTTCGAGTTGGGTTAAGTGCACTTAATTTTCACAAGCTCCGACACAATTTCAATGACACATTAAACCCGATGTGTCCTATAAACGATGGCGTTGAGGACCCGGAACATTTCTTGCTGCATTGCCACTCTTACCATCTGCAAAGAAATAGTCTCCTCAGCCGTGTACAAGCAATTTTGCTTCCATACGGTCTGTTGAACCTTTCCAATGAGGAATTGGTTTCGATAATCTTGTATGGTGATGAAATGTTACCCATTGAATCAAATAAAGCGATCATTCACGGAACACTAGAGTTCATCGAATCATCAGAAAGATTCTCGTAAATCATTTCAATGAAATTTCCTCTCCTCCTCCCACCTTTGTATCATTTTATTTCTTTTTTAGTTCGTAGTGTATGTTGTAATGTACCGTTCGTTCATTATTCCTTGTGTAATTGTTTTATGTTAATTGTTAAAGCCACATGGTTGCAATGTATTCTCATTCTCCTTGTGGCATCGTCTTGTAACTATGTTCTGTTATTGTAAAATGTTAGATTGATGAAGAAAAAAAATCAGGAATTGACAATACAGTTTTGAACATTGCAAATCTCTTTTTCATATTAAGTATATGAACGATGCAGTCTATTCTAAGGGGTGTACAATCTATTTTCAGAGGTATTAATATTCTGCGTCATATCGGAGGCCTGAGCTTTGCACAATATTTTGTTTTATGCCATTTCTAGGCATTTGCCACAAGAAAACGTGGAATGCTAAGTTCACTGCAGAAACTTCAAGACTGGATCACATTTTGCCAAAATTAGCGGTAGTAAAATCGCGGAAAGAAATTGAATTGTGGTGACCTTATTCGTAAACGTATCCGATGCCTTATTACTGCGAAAGAATCCGCTTTAATGCCGATTACTGGGGCTCTGCTGTTGATGAAGGTTTTCAAAAATCAATTTTTTGATAGAGCAGAAGATAAAATGATACAAAGATGAAAAATTCCTAATAAGAAATATAAATGATGAAAATAATAGAAAAATAAGAGAGGGTAATGCCAACCCCTCCCCCCAAGAGCCCACAACCAATAGTGGTCGCTGTGTTGGGAAACATTATTTTGCAACTGTTGGCCAGTGTCGGTGTGTTGTTGTTTGTTAAGAAATTATAGTACGTTTGTAGCTATCTAGGTATTATTGAAATTAAGATGCAAATCCTCAGCCGATATCCTGTCACCGGTCCTCTAGGCGGCCCCAGGAGTTCAAACCGAGCTTATGCATCAAGTTCATATCTCGCCCCCCCCCCGAGTGTTATCTAGAGGCCCTTTCACATTTCGGGGCAATTAAATCGGAATATTTGATGTGGTGCAGGTGCCCCAGCAGACCAGCGTCCTGGTCCACCAATGCATCTGGTATTATCATTGTTTAGTGTTCATAGGTTTTGTTGCATGGCCTGATTATCGGGTGAATTTAGATGTGACCAGGACATCTTTGATATTTTTGTGTCTCTTTAGAGCAGCGAAAGGTTGTTTGGTCCGTATTTGTTTGAGTATGTTATCAGTTACAATTGATTGACAGTTATCTTTTAATATTTTACCTATTTCTATTGACGTGTTGTCATATGGGATGACAAACGGAAGCTTTTAGCTGTCTGTATGGTTTGTTTGTTGTTGTCCAATAGTAGATCTGATTATGAGAATTGTCTGATTTTATTGAATTGTGTTTTTATTTCAGAGATGTTGTAGCCCCTCCTAATTAGATTGCCTCTCAGTGTTTCTAGTTGCTCTTCAGGTTTTTCATTGTTGGTGATTATTCTCCTGTATGGCAAGCCTTGGCTATAAATAACCCCCTTCTTGCAGCTTTTGGGATGAAAGGAGCTATTGTGAAGTAATGTACATATATCTTGTTTCTTAACAAACAGGGTACTTTCCAATGTACCCTCCCTGTTGAAGTATATGGTAGTATCCAGCAAATTAATCTCCTGCAACAAGTGTTCTGCTGTGAAATCAATCGTTGGGAAACATTGATTGCAATGGTATGAAAATTTGAGGCGGGATTCAGAAAGTTTTGCAAAATAATGTTTCACAACACAGTGACCACCATTGGTTGTGGGTTCTTGGGGGAGGGATTGGCATTACCCTCTCTTGTTTTTTATCATTTTTATCATATATAGTTCTTATTATCAATTTTTCATTTTTGTATCATTTTATCTTCTGCTCGCTCAAACACTCGAAAATCAATTTTGTTGTTCCTGGACATAATTCGCATAGCATTTGAAATTTTGAAAGCTATATCTTATTTGTAGCATTCCTGAAAACTGCTTGAACGTAGACCAATTTTTTGACTTGCATGTTGCTCAGTCGAATTAAAACTTTATTGATCTGCACTGTGATAATGCAATTTGAAAGCCAAGTCCAGAAAGTCATATCGAATTGTTTCGCTGTTGTCAGCCCTAGTGTAGTTTCTTAGCACCAGGAAATTTCTGCCATCTATTGAAAAGGGTTCATTTCATTTTATGATATTTATGCAGGGTAAGTTTTCAGGTCGTGCTAACGTTGATTTACAAAACTGTCCTGTTACAAAAGAAGAGCTACACAATTACTGCAAAGATATAAACTATTTAAAATACGTAAAAGTAAAGGAAAGGTGAGACACTGCTCAGGATTTGTCATTTTCAGTAACGATTTGGATTGATTAAAAGTATTGGTCTTCATACTTTCTCTTCTCAAATAATTTCAAAGTTTACCTCCTCCATACGAGAAGTATCTTTGGCCGCATGCTGTTTTTAGAAAAGGTACATAAAGGTCAGTGCTGGTGTTACGAAGCTGCTTAGCACAGGTTTCAGATAACATTTGGAACAGTCCTGTAAGATACTCGGGCACTTCATGGTTTATGGACCTATAGACCATTTGCTCTGTTTCTCTTTCTATGAGCTCTTTGACCGCTTGCCACCCCAACTGCCTGATGATTGGTGGTGTAGACATTCTCTAGGGGCTATTTGTCACGATTCTAGCTGCGCGATCTTGGAGCTTCTGAAGCTTGTTTAGTGCTGTAGTGCCACAAACACCCCCAAACGGGGCAACCGACACGGAAACAAGGCTCAACCATACTTCTGTACATAGCCTTCAGTATTCTTCAAGGGAGGTACTGTTTCGCATGGCGTATCATACCTAACACCCTTGATATCATTTTTATCACTTCTACAGTATGAACATCCCAACTCAGGTATTGGTCCACATGTACCCCGAAGTATTTAGTGAGCTCTGTCGTATAAATGTCTTCATCATGAATAGCAAGTGAAGGTTTCATAGCTGATGTTTGCTGAATATCTTTAACCTTTTTCCGACTTCCAATCACAATGCTGTTTATTTTAGCAATGTTGAGTGAAAATCTATTCCCTGCAAGCCATGTGTTTAGACATTCTAGGTCCTCAACCTTTTCATTTATTAATTTTCATTTATTAATGAAAAGGTTAACCTTTTTCATTTATTGTGGATATGCTATTAGAGGAAAAGGATAATTGCCATACACATTAACTAGTGAGTGCTTAATAGATAGTGGGAGATCATTTATATAGATAATGAACAGTAGCGGATCTAAATATGATCCTTGTGAAGCTCCACAAGTTAGTTTTCCCAGGTCGGAAAGCTTCCCGTTTACCTTACAGCACTGCTTCCTGTTAGCAGGGGTAAATATTGTAACAATAGAAATCGCAGTTTGTTTATATTTTGCACCATAGCCAATCAACGAGCTCCATTTAATCACGTGATCAACAACTTCGCGCGTCGAGAGTCGTAGCTGTGGGAAAACCATAAGAAAACTACCCTCTCAACTTTTGGTCGCCACGAAAGTATACTTTCGAAGAACCTTTAGAAATTTACATGTGTGTTGTCAGATAAATTTCCTAACCAGAATATGCTTGCCCAACTGTCTGCTGTACCTTGTTTTTGTCAAATAATGTCTTGAAACTTCGTCATTTCAAGTACCTCTCGTTTCCTTTGAGGGAGACGTACCTCAAGTACCTCTCGTTTCCAGCGCAAGAAAGCTAATTTTTGTCTTTAGTGATTACGATAAAGTCTCCTTTCGATGAATGTCGAAAGAATACGCTTTTATTTGTAAGAGATTAACAATTTAGTTAAGTATTGAAGGTTTATCAAAATTATCAGATATTCGGTCAAAAATCGAGTTTTTTATACGATCCATAAAAATCACTTGTACCCTCGTAAGTATTTCAAAACAGTACTCGTATGTTTAGACATTAACTGAGCATATTCCCTATCAGACAGGAATAATATTAGACATATGGATCCGAGTAATATGAGACAGGAAACAAGTGAAATATATAAAGTAAACTATGTCATGGCTTTCCTTGACTAAACTGGCTTTCTTAATGCTTTTTGCCAGTTCTCGAGTTTCTTAGCCTTTTAGTGATCTTCTGTGGGTTGAGTTTCTCCATATAAAACGTAAGTGTAAAAAGTAATAGGAAATTTAATAAGGAGCCTATTCCAAGGTAATAGCATCTTGAATTTCAATTCTATGTAGTAGCTGCAATACTTCCGACGCAGGTGTGTAAATTCAATTCATAGGTTCGGAAGTATTACAAAAGTTTGTCGTTCTCCAATTTTATGTGAAGGCGAAGTTAAATCCGACGTTTAAGAAGACATAAGTTATGTGATTCATCCCTTTGCAAATGAATCCACTTACCTTTCAATACTGACTTGTTTTAAATTTTCTGCTCCCTTCTTTTTTGTCACTCGTTGGGGAAACCTTCGTGGCCATAGAGTTTGCAGAATCAAGATGTCAGAAACGACATTCTATTTCTCCTCGACTCATTAATTGTACTAACTCTTCATGATCTTATCTCCTATTTTACCAGTTCTGCTGCCAACGGTGCCAAAATCTTATTCATTTTTGCCCCAAGGTTTTCATCATTTATCGAAGCAACCATATAACGTTTCAGTCCAGTTTTGAACAGTAAGAGGATGTATTGACAAAACTCCCGCCAAAACACTCACAAGAGAAACCCTTACATGCTAATTTTCCTTGTTTTGCAAATTTTTTTGACAGGGCCAACTGACTGCCACTTAGGATAGTTGCTGAAGTACTTCTTTTCGGTAAATCAAAATAAAATGTTTGTAACCTTAATTTCCAGTCTGGAACTGATTTTAGATATCAAGAGTGAGATTTTGCCGTTCCTGAAGGCAAAGATTAGCTTTCTGCGCTGAACATCGGCTCCTTCAAAGGTCAAAAGAAGTGAGAGGTTCCGTGAAATGAAAGGGTTTCAAGGACTTATTTCGCAAAAACCAGGTATAGCAAACAAGTTGGCAAGCAACCCTGGTTAGGAAATTTACCTGAAAACTCAGATTTAAAATTTCTAAAGGTTCTCCGAAAGTATATTTTCGCGGCGACCAAACGTTGGGAGGGTAGTTTTACTATAGTTTCCCCCACAGCTAGGACTCTCGACGCGCAGAGTAGTTGATCACGTGATCAAATGGAGCTCGTTGATTGGCTATGGTGCAAAATGTAAACAAACTGAGATTTCTATTGTTACAAAATTTACCCCTGCTCTTCAGGTTAGAAAGGTATGATTGAATATGCTTGCAAGCAGCGTAGTTCTTTGCTTGCAACTCCATAGAGTTGTAGCTTGTTAATTAGGATTTCGTGGTTCACCGTGTCGGAAGCTTTCTTCAAGTCTATGAATATGACCATAGTATATGCACCTTTTTCGATATTCAAATACAAGTCATTTGTACGCTTTAATAGGCATGTCAAAACTGAATGTAGCAATCTAAAGCAAGACTGTTGTGAGTACAAAAGACTATTTGACGCTAGAAAATTATAATGCTGTTCATAAACAAGCTTCTCAAATAACCTAGAAACGACAGGCAAAAAAGATTGCACGATAGTTTGATCTGTTATCGTTCTTACCGTCCTTGAAAATAAGAACTACCCTAATCCTAGCAATTTTCCATTGATCAGGGAAAATTCCAGCCGACAATGACAAATGAAAGAGCCGACTCAATGGTTCAGCCAGGATGGATATTCCAGTCTTTAGGAAAAAACTGGAAATTTTATTCAAGGCCAAACCCGTTGGAAGTCTTAAATTTATTCATTGCTAGGCTCGATCGTTTGGATACCACAGGTTAAAAACTAAATGTGGCATTTGTAGCATGGCATATTCACCTTTCAAGAGACCGTTTTCTGTATCGGGGATAGCTTTACATAATTCACTGCTGACGTTACAAAAAAATTGCTTATATGCCACACACAAAAGTTCGCGCTTCGCTTTGAAAGCAGGTGGCTAGGTCATACATGTTATCTAATTAAATTAAGCAGTATCTTGCATACAGTATCCGTCAAAAGACTGATTCCAAGAGACATAAGCCACTCCTGGCTCACTAACTCTAAGCTGTACAAAAACATAATTGCGATTCTCTCACATCGTTTCTCTCTCACTTTTCGAAACACGGGCTTTTTTGAGAAGGAAAATTTTTACAGAGATTACACGTATTATATAAAGCCTGTGTGTTGGTATGCTTAATCGATCTTACTGTTCTTTTCACTGTGATATCTATCCTATTTTTGGCCGCAAGAAATACTTCAGTAGCGGCAGCCAGCTTTTTTCCAACTAATTCTATTGGGAAAGTAAATGAAGTTGAAGTGGAACCTGTACTCAATATTCTAGATTGTTGACAAACTACAATCTATCTGGTACATTTCAAGGGGATCTAAAGATACGGAGGGGGTTCGCAACCACAGACAAATATTACCAATAGGATACAATGCATGAAAAATAAGTGTTCTCAACTAATTGGGCCTGGCCACACTTTATATTCATGAGATTCCCACAATCTGCGTAATTAAAGCCACTGCTCCCACTGCTTGTTTGAAGTTTTCGATGGGAAAGGTCAAATATTTCTTAATTATTCTTGATTCAGCCAAAATCTTGCCCTCCAAGGAAGATGAGGAATGAGACATTTTGTTGGCAAAAGAATTATTCCCGCTGCAAATGTAGACCCGAATAGACTTTGCAAAACAATTTGATGCTATTTACAGTCAGATGATGTTGATAATAAGATTTTAAGACCTATTTGCATTCCAAGCAAAAACATTCCACATTATTTCTTCCAACTGAATTCTTTCAGCATTTTTATCCTATTTTTCAGATTCACATATCCATAACTCTGTTGAAAAACAAGACGAATAAAGACTTTAAAAGCTCAGAAAAGCCCAAGTGTCAGCTTCCTAAAACTGTGAAATAAGCATCGATATAGAAAACTTCAAAGTTATCGAATATCTTCCTCTAGTCCACTGTTATTAGACCACTGTTATTCGATCTGCTCGAGTAATGGTCATTGGTCCTTGCCAGTTAATTCAAAATTTGCAAGGGAGTTTGGAAAGAGTCAAATAAAATCTCATGCCCTTAGCTTCCTTTCTCTCCATCTGTGTGGACTTCGAGGGGGCTATGAAACCCAACGCGCATTTCTACAACTTATAGAAACCTGCACCAAAATCTGAGACAAATGGGGTCTCTCTGAAAGGGGGCCTATTATAGGGGTCCAAAAGCCGCAAAACCGTGCGAAAATCGGCTAAAAGCCGTAATCCGCAGCCAAATAAAGTGCAAAGCCGCAGCCGCAATGGTAAAACATGCCTTTTGGTACAAGCATACATACATACATACATAC
This sequence comes from Aurelia sp. 4 Dawson et al 2005, assembly GCA_964019985.1. Lineage (NCBI taxonomy): Eukaryota > Metazoa > Cnidaria > Scyphozoa > Semaeostomeae > Ulmaridae > Aurelia > Aurelia sp. 4 Dawson et al 2005. The sequence continues at coordinate 9,624,984 of OZ026508.1, read as the reverse complement.
ATACATACATACATACATACATACATACATACATACATACATACATACATACATACATACATACATACATACATACATACATACATACATACATACATACATACATACATACATACATACATACATACATACATACATACATACATACATACATACATACATACATACATACATACATACATACATACATACATAAATACATACATACATACATACATACATACATACATACATACATACATACATACATACGTATATACATACATACATATGTATTGTTCTGTGTTAGGAGATTTTTTCTTACCTTATTGATGGTTCAGCCCAGGGAGATATAGACACGAGAGGAAACGCGCATTGCAATGCGCGAGCGAGGAACAAGGACAAATTTTGTAAGACAATAGCAGCAGTTCCCTTTATTGACACCTAAATTCAAAGAGATTTGCGATTGCAGACAAAGGAAATTCCCTCGAGCGGAAATTCAAAACAAACAAAGGCGCAAAGTTTCTCTGAAACCCAGGTAGCCATCTCGCTTGTTGTGCATTCCAGAAATGGTTTTTAAGAGCAAACATGAGCATATATTGAAAGAAGAAGGACATATCTAGATATCTACCAGGGGCATTCATTCATTTATCATATTTATCCACAAATCCCTATCAGCTAATACAACAACAAGATAATAGTTTGTAAAATAACAATAGTAAAAAAGAAAAATAAAAAAAAGAACAATGTACTATATTATATCTACAAAGAAAATATGGAATGTAACCGTGGTAAGTGCTGCTCTTCCTAAGGATCGTGCTTTTGGTTAAATGCTAGTGTAGCAAGTAGTCCTTCAGTTTCTTTTTAAATGTGAGAACTGTGGGGCTATTCCTTATATCAAGAGGTATATCATTCCACAGTTTAGCACCAGAGTAAAGAAAATTCTTTTTTGAAAATTCTAGGTTTCGTTTTGGGATATCAATATCTTGGCGGTTTCTTGTTGCGTATGCAGATATTTGAGATCTCATGGTGAATTTTCCTTGAAGGCTGTTCGGACATAAATTATTGATTATCTTATATGCCATAACAGCCTTGTAATATTTGATAAGGTTAGAGACAGAGAGCCAATTGCACGTCCATCCGTCCTTTACATAGGAGTTTTCAATCAATGTGCGAGCTCTGTCTTGGAGACGCTGCAAATGATTTAATTTGGTATCAGACAAACTGCCCCATAGTTCATTACCGTATCGCAGATGGCTTTCAACCAAGGCTTTGTAGACTTGCTCTAACATAGATTGGGGTAAAATATCTTTAAGTTTGCGATTAGAGGATAGTCCACATTTTACTTTGCATTTAAGGCTTTTATATTGTTCGTTCCAACTTAAGTTTTCATCGACCCTTATTCCAAGATATTTCGCTGTCTGAACTCTTCTTATCGGTTCCTCATCAACCTGTAGCTGCACGGGTTCATGGATACCGTTAAGTTGTCTTTTGTGGCCAACAATCAAGAATTCAGATTTGTTAGCATTAAGACTAAGCTTGTTTTGTCTCATTCACTTTGAAATATTTGTTAGTTCGGTTCTCAAGTCATCGCAAAGTGTGTCTATATCTTTTGCCGAACATGTTACACTGGTATCATCTGCATACATGTTTGGGGAAGACTTAACCAGACACTGAGCAAAATCATTTACATAAAGGATGAATAAAAGTGGCCCAAGGCACGATCCTTGTGGTATTCCGTGTTTTACAACCTTACGACTCGACCTTTGACCACCTATTTGGCAATACAGTTCTCTCCTCGTTAGGTAGGACGAGAACCATTGATGAGGACCTCCAACAATGCCATAGGCAGCTAGCTTTGCCAGTAACAGATCATGATCCACTGTATCAAAGGCCTTTTTAAGATCTAGAAAGATACTCATGTTTACCTTTTTTCTGTCGATATTGGAGAACCACAATTATGTCTCATTGAGCAGTGACATATCTGTGCTATGGAGCTGTCTTGGGCATTTTACTTGTTTGGTATAGGAACCGATTTGGAGGCGATTCAATTCTCGTAATTTTTGGGTGCCATCAAAGCACTTTCTTCTCATTTTCTGAACAGCAAAAATAAAATGTCCGCGGTAAATTTTTAGATATATGTTCCTTCTTTCAATATACGCTCATGTTAGCTCTTAAAAACCATTTCTGGGATGCACAACGAGCGAGATAGTTACCTGGGTTTCAGAGAATTTTTGCGTCTTGCTTTGTTTTGAATTTCCGCTTGAGAGAAATTCCTTTGTCTGCAATCGCAAATCCCTTTGAATTTAGGTGTCAATAAAAGGAACTGTTGCTATTGTCTTACACAATCTGTCCTTGTTCGAACGAGGTGATATGCGACCTCGTTCGCAGCACACAGCGAACTTTGCTGTGGAAGCAAGATGGAAGTTAACATGTTTTTGGAAGAGTAGATTTCGTTTTGAGTTAGAATTTCACAATGTTAGTACGATTTGAATCTTATGTAAATTGGTTTCTGTTAACTCAGTGCTACATTTTGTCGCAAATGTAGCCAGTTCTAAACAATTTAGCAACACCAGTTTGTCAGCTTGGAGTGATCTACTTCAACGGCAACTTAGGCCAGCGAAATGTTTTTGTCACAACAAAGCACGCAAATCCTTGATTTCTGTTACGCCCATTCATGCTCATGCAAGTGCTTGATATATTTCGTCGAGGAATTCATAGACTTTAAGCCTATGTAAAAGTTTTTATGAGACATTATGAGACTACTGCAAAATAAGGCTATTTCCATTGGATACTCAGTTTCCCTGGATTTCTTCATACTCCCTTTATACTTCAACTTGAACCCCGTGCCTCATGTGTCGGTGACGAGCATTCTCTACTGTTAACTGTGTTAGGAAAGGTGCTCTTGGGACAGTTACTTTCTTACAGGGGCACAGTTCTCAATAAAACGCTCTTGGCACAGGAGGGGCACCTTCTTTTTAAGTATGAGAAAATGACTTTTTGTAGCCTGTAGACATTTTGAGGTTTGTATCTCTAGGTGCCCAGAAATTTTCCAAGTTAAATGATTTTCAGCAAGTTAGACCCACATTGAAGTACAACCAACAACATAAGTTTCAGGTTTTTTCATCAATTATGCTGATTTTGGCAAGAAACTTGCGTCTGGACGTGGTAGGCAGTTTCTTAGATTTTAGGGCCATTTTGCCCCCAAAAGTTTTGTAGGAATTTTCTTATTTTGTCAATGGCTACTGTAAGTGTGGTGCATCATCAGCCATCCATTAGAAGTAGAAGTATTTGACAAATAGTTTGGCCTACATCTAAGATGAAAACTGTAATGTGTCTTTTGGCAGGTTTTGTTGAGGGAACTTCAGAAACAAGACACAAGTAAAAGATTCTGCTGAGATTAGCATTGATGGACTGTAATTTGGTTTAAAAACATTCTACTGCTTATCTCAGCTTAGCTCTTAAGTACAGGTACATGAAAAATAGCAAACTAAATTAGATTGACTTCATTTCATTCATTATTTTCCAATATGTCTGATGACATAAATAAACTGAAGGCTAATGTACTGTAATTCAAATTAGGTGTCACATGAGATTTGACCCACACTAAGTTACCCATGCAAAATGCTTCACTTATTTTTATCCATGTAAATTCTCACCTGACATCTAATTTGAGAGTGACTTTACAGAACGTTTCAGAAATGATTGTTTGGGACAGTGCTGTAATCCTTTGATCTTGCAAAGATGGTTTGCCAGGCAGGATTGAGCCACACCTTTGATCATAATAACAGGAGGTCAAAAAACTCAATTAGAACTTCTCAACTTCTGTGATGCCTGCCGTTGGCACCAAATTTTTTCAGTTGGACTGACAGTGTTTACATATTAAGCTGTTCTTTATCTACAGCCCAGTCACTCCAACCTTTTTAGTCTGAGTCAGGTTTGTGACAGTTCAAAATTTTCAATGAAGTTTTTGTGAATATTTTCACTGAATTCTTAATGCCAATAATTCCTTGATCCTGTCATATTGTTATTGCAAGGTTTTTGATGCTTTTAGAAACTCTTAAGAGCTTTCCAGTAAAATAAAACCATAAGGGAAAGGAAGTTCTGGGCTAAACTTTGTGCAGGGGTGTGTAGCCCACATTTCCAAAATGGTGCCTGTGGCTAAACAAATTTTTGTGAAAATGACACCCTAGGCTAAATCCTACATCAAAAGTGCTATGAGTTGGCATTTTTCTTGACAAAAATAACCAACTTTTCACCTTCTCTACTCCAAAATCACAAAAGTTTTGAGTTTCTATACAGAAATTACCAAAATTACCAAGACCTTTTCTTTGACCAAAATTGCCAAAAGCATACCCTTGCCCAGACTAGATGAAAAAGTATAGTCTTTTGGGCAGCACATACCCAAGAACGTTCACTATGGAAGAACCCAACCCCCTTCCCTTTCCTCCGCAAATAAAACAGCAATAGGCAGGAAAGTGGTGCTGTGGCTCAAAGATACAATTGTATGACAAAAATAATCTCTGACGTAGCTCAGTTCAGGTCATTTTGAAATTTCACTACAGCCATACACAATACAAAAAGGAACCTAAAACATACATAATACAAATAAACTAATCACAAAGTACAAAAGCAGGTCTAATGTATATTGTTATCCCACAATATATTTGTAGAAGAGAAACATCCTCAGATTCAACTCTTTTGGTAAGTAAACTAATAACAAGAGGATCACAATGGATCTTTGTTTACTGAGAATGCAAGGAAGGGAGAATATCTAGCATGTGAGATGTTACTCCAGTTTGGCATGAGAAAAGTGAGATCTAATCTTAATCCGTATATCCATATATCCATATTAACCCATATAAATCCATCTATTTTTACCTTGGCCTATTGTTGAGCCTTAATTACTATTGTTTTCCAATTGTTCAAGAACGATTCAGGTTCAAATGCAATGCGAAAATTGCAGATACAAAAATTTAAGGTCTGAGTTTTTATGAAATGGTTTCTTAAAGGCCAGACTTTACTGAATTGCAAAATTCACTAAGTACTTCCATCTCAAGTATTTATAAAGTATAGCCTGCTGTATATAGTGGTTGAATGGATCTACTGCAGCTGTTTCATTGTAAGTTTTTGGCAGTGTCAAGTCTTTGAACATAAAGTTCCAATGAACAGGTTGTTGAACATGAGAACAATATTCAAGGAAGAGCAACCAACTTTGCCCAAAGGATATCCACTGGAATGCATCAATTTGGTTTCACACTCCAATATTTGAGAATTCAACTGTTGCATCTGGATTTTTCTCAATGCAAATTGTCTGTCAAATGAAAGGCAAAAATAATATCAAACTTCATTAAACAAAGGAAGGCTGTCTTAAAGATATTTTGTTAGATGATTTAATTTTGATTCATTACAAAGCCTTGCCAGACCATTGGTCGGTAAGTTTCCAAATCCTAATGATTTGCCTTTGACTATTTGATGAAGAAGCAAGAACATGACCTTTGAAGAAGTTCATCAGCCCCTTGGCAAGTGAATGCACTACACTGATTCACTAACAACATAAGAAATTCATAAGGAAACTTTTAGGGCACAATGGCCCTAAAACTGCCTGCCAACCCAAGGAGTTGTGGCACAATGGTGTCATCTTCTGACTTTGATGCCAGAACAGTCAGGTGGAGTGGGTTCGATACCTGGTAGAACCCCACCACTTGAGCATCATGATAAGGGGTGGGGGACCTGATTAGGTCTGCTCTATTTCTGTGATCCCAGCACTTGGCATTGAAAAATGCAACTTCACCTTCAACTTCACCCAAATTTCTTGCCAAAAATCAGCATCATTGATGAAAAAACCTGAAACTTATGTCTCCCTCCTGTGCCAAGAGCGTTTTATTAAGAACTGTGCCCCCGTAAGTAAGTAACTGTCCCAAGAGCACCTTTCCTAATACAGTAAACAGTAGAGAATGCTCGTCACCGACCCAGGAAGCGCGGGTTTCAAGTTGAAGTATAAAGCGAGTATGAAGAAATCCAGGGAAACTGAGTATCCAATGGAAATAGCCTTATTTTGCAGTAGTCTCATAATGTCTCATAACAATTTTTACATAGGCTTAAAGTCTATGAATTCCTCGATGAAATATATCAAGCACTTGCATGGGCATGAATAGGCGTAACAGAAATCAAGGATTTGCGTGCTTTGTTTTGACAAAAACATTTCGCTGGCCTAAGTTGCCGCTGAAGTAGATCACTCCTAGCTGACAAACTGGTGTTGCTAAATTGTTTAGAACTGGTTACATTTCCAAAATGTAGTTCCGAGTTAACAGAAACCAATTTACATAAGATTCAAATCGTACTAACCTTGTGAAATTCTAACTCAAACCAAATCTGCTCTTCCAAAAACATGTCAACTTCCATCTTGCTTCCACAGCAAAGCTCGCTGTGTGCTGCGAACGAGGTCGCATATCACCTCGCTCGCGCATTGCAATGTGCGTTTCCTCTCGTGTCTATATCTCCCTGGTTAAGCCAACCATGTATTTGTCGTACAATCGATTTTGCAAAATCTGAAGTGGCAGACATGCCACGAAACAATGCAAGATTCTTCGGCTATGCGACTATCAAGAAAGGTTTGCTTTGATTGATTGGAGTAATTTATGTAGTAATTTTTACCAAATCCAGTAAAAGTGCTATGAATCTGAATCCGAACTTAGCTATAAGTGAATAAAGCAACCTTGAGTGGACTTTTTCTCACATGATAAACACTTTATATTTGCAGGACAAATAGAGAACTGAATTATCTCAAAGTGATTGCTACGAATATCTCAGACAGAGGTAAATTTCATTGTGTGCCAGGTGGACCAAAGAGAAGCTGAGTGCGGATAAGTAATCTCTTCACTTGGAGCTAAATGCAATTACATTTCATTTCCCGTAAGGCTTAAAAGTGATTTTTGCAAAGTATCATCTTAATGATTACAGTCGTGGCCAAAAATGTAGGGACATATCCTTGGCAAGAAAGTATTCTTGGCGTAGCAATATTGAACCTTACCGCTCTGCCTATTTTACTTTCTTGGAGCTTCTTTAGGACTACTTACCGTACAGATTATGAATTTCGATTTAATTTCTGTGCTATTTTGCTATAATGTCACAGTGAGATCTATTGAAATTCCAAGTAATCATAGTGGTTTTACCAACAATGGTTTTGACCCGAAAACTGAGTTACTTGGTAGGATTATACATCAATCTATGCACAATTAATTCCAATATTTGTTTGCAAAATATCGAAGCTCCACGAAAAATATTCCTTCTATGAAGTAGTTAGTTGAGTGCTTTCAGTGCACAGCTTTGGCTACTAGATTAAGACCACCCTTACAAAGGTGTGAAAAAGTATGTGTTTATGATGTAAGATACTTTGATATTCCATCATTCGAATAGTGAAACAATTTTTGAGAATTAATTCGAGTAACTATGCGATTTGTTGCTCCAAACTAAAAATCTAAGGCTGATTTTAAACTTATGGCTACAGCCGTTACTAAAGGCTATCCTTCGTAGAGTGTTGATGGTTTGCAAACAATCATATATATCAACTAGGAAGTAAAAGCGCTCGCTTCGCTCGCGCTTTAACATTCCTAGCTCTTGCAGAGAGCTTCTTATGGTTACTGTACTCTTTCAGTGACCACCATTCATATTCAGCATGAAATAAGGGTTAGTACGGACCACCCTAAAGCCAAATAGAGGTCGGAAAAAAGCCAAAACCTTTCGAAACAATCACTTATAGTTGTACCACCTATTCATCCCTTGTTATTTCAAACAAGGAACACTTACATTCCATTATATTGTATAGCTCCAGAAAAACCCTTTGTCTTTGATGTTGTGTTGTAACGAAAAGTGCTCTAGATTGTGATCATCCTACCACATTGTAGGCTTAGAAAACAAATCAGTTTAGAAATGTAGTCCAGTTTTAGGAGAATTGAATTAAAATTGACCAAAATCTCAAAAGAAGTAGCCTGCGTGCAGACTCACTGCACTCAGGCTACAAAAGAAGCCGAAAGTAAGCCAAAAACCAAACTTAATTTTTGAAGCCATCAATAAGAGAAAAGAGCAAGATTTGGCCTAAAACATCCAAGCTCCCAACCCTGCATGGAATGACCATGCTGAATGAAATCTGAGCTGTTATGATCATTCATTACAATTAAAATAACTAAGAATGGTGTGTTGTACGCTAAAAATGAGAAAATCAGACACGCCCTTTTTCAAAACATCCCTGTACCCCCAAATAAGCCTCACATAAGCCTAAACAAAATTGGTGTCTTTTCAATACATGAATTCAGTAGCAGATGCTTCAGAATTCCCTCGGGTGTCTTAGCTTTAGAATGATTAATGAGACAATTTTGCCTTTACCCCTGGCCTCTTTTGAAATTCATTCAAATGTAAAAGTTGGTCCCTGCAATTTTCTCAAAACTGATGCATCCTTTGATTGCTCTATGCCATCATGAGCTCTTCAGAAGCTATTGTCACCCAGAGTCCGTTGTGTATAGGCTGCATTTTCCGATTGTCTGGAAATCAAATTTTGCGGGGAAAAAATATGAGTCTCCACTGTAGTAGTGGAAATGATGTTAAAAATTTGAATTCCATCAGTTCATCTACTACAAAAGCAAACTGGATAGATATTTCCGTTTACTTAGCCCAAATGTGATCTTCAAGTAGCCTGACTTTGCAGCATCCCTGCAAAGAACGAGAGTGACACTGCCAATTGTCAATTACCCATTAAAAGCTATCTACTGATGCTCAAAATCTATCGATCGATACATCTGTCTCGGAACCAGCGATTAACCAGGAATTCGAAATGGGGTCGATGGTCGCTTCCTGTCATAAAATTTAGGTCAAAGCTGGAGCCCATTGCATACATAGATGTGCCATACATGCCATACATAGATTCGTTTCAAATACTTAAAAAAAGATGGCTCCCATGGTACTTCTTTGAATGGTCAGACTTCCAGCCGAAAACCTCTCCCTTCCACGCTCCATGGGGAATATTTCTAACTTACACGACCAATTTCCTCTCTAAAAGCTGAATAATATGCTGTTTGATCATATCCTTTTTACTTGCTTTTCTTCAGATAAGAACTCTAATTTTCTCCACGGTGACTCGGCTTTTCATCGCCGATTTGAATTTACTACCTAAGGATTTCTAACTTCTAAGTAAAATTTCCTTATCTTTTCGAATTTGACGAGTGGCATTTCAATCATTCGAAAAAGCGTGCGAGATTTTTCTGAACAGAAGGAGTTTTACGGATTTTGGTGGAACACTCTTGGAAACGAAAGGATTGCTACGAAAGATGTACTTGCATTTTTGGAAAGAAATGCCCTTCCAAATTTTAGGGCAGTGTCCCCCAATCCCCCACAAGTTCTGCCACTGTTACAGAAGCCTACCAATCTTCGAAATTGCTCTAGTGCCCTCGCAGTAATATCATACAGGAAATAAGTGAAAATTAGTAAAACTATGCCAAGAGTTTCCTTCAATGAAACGAATAGCTTCCAAGTTATACTTCCTCGCACTGGAGATTCTTAATTTTTGATGATCTAAGAGTGGAGTTTCTTATAAGCAGTATTTTCATGAAAGAAACATTCGTGCAATTGTACACTTATAAAATAGATGTGTGTATTGATATGTAAGGAAGTAAAAACAAGGTGTTCTGTGAGAAAATACTATCGTTTGCTAGAATTCAGCTTTCCTTGTGAATAGACTTCGATTTCATTGAAATATGGAATATCTTGTTGGTTCCCATACGTAACCTTTTGCCTCAAGATAACTGATTGCTTAGCAAGTGGTCACATGGAGGATTCAGTGGCATGGGAGTACGACCGCACGACCCCGGACCGTATGACACTGGACCCTATGACCTTAGACTATACGACTCCGGTCCTAAGTTTGATACCTATAGCTTATACCATATTTTCAACACCGATGGTTTAATGAGCACGCAAGTAGCTTCGTGTCAAAGTTTTCTTGGTCAAGTAGACGGTCAATCTTCATGGTCAATCTTGTTCAATCTTGTTGGTTCCCATACGTAACCTTTTGCCTCAAGATAACTGATTGCTTAGCAAGTGGTCACATGGAGGATTCAGTGGCATGGGAGTACGACCGCACGACCCCGGACCGTATGACACTGGACCCTATGACCTTAGACTATACGACTCTGGTCCTAAGTTTGATATCTATAGCTTATACCATATTTTCACCACCGATAGTTTAGTGACCACGCAAGTAGCTTCGTGTCAAAGTTTTCTTGGTCAAGTAGAATTCCGTATATTCGTACTGATCTAAGAATGAAGCAAGAAATTTGAAAGCTAGTTGTTGTAAAAAAACAAGCCTCTCTTGTTGCAAATAGAATTGATGAATATCTATGCTTAATATCCACATTGATTCAAATCAGAAAAAGCAAATTTGAGTAGGAAGGCTATGAAATTAACAGGCACAGAATAGAGGGCAATGAAGCATTTCGACCGTTAGGGCTACTCCTGTCTTTCTAGACTTTCCAATTTTTTTAGAAAAATAACAAAGAAGTAACAAAGTTATATCTTGAATGCAAACATTTCTTCATTCTCATCCAGATTTTCAGTCACTCAAGAGCACCACTGTTGACATTGAAGACCATGCGTATTTAAGTAGCAATGCTTCAGATATAATATGCTTGTCAGTATCATTTTGACTGTCTGCACCAATTGCTAAACATGGGTATCACTGTATCACAGCAAGGTGATTCATGATTATAAAGTATCAATACCTCATAATAAAGTCTTGTTAACCAAAAACCTAAAATTTGGGCCCGGGGCCGTATGTCGTATGATTCGGGATTGTAAGTCCGGGTTGCAGAGTCCTCTGTACGGTCAAAAGAACGTCTCATTTTTTGTGCGAATGATGAAAACATTTCGTGATGGGGCAGATTTTCAGTATTGGGATTTGGCAAGCTAATAACTGCACGCATGATACAAATAAAAAGACCATAGAAATGATCTTACAACGGAAGAGCTGTCCATTACTGGACCTTTTTGTGCTGAATTCACTTTCAGACTTTGTAAAGAACGTAATACAAAGATGATACTGCTAGAAAGAAAATAGTCACGAAGTCATTTACTAACTCGTTGAAAAATAGACCTAGGACTGATAACCAATAATTTCAGATCTGGTAACATGATATGGTCTTTTTAGTAGAAAACGTAAACAGAAGTACGAAAAAGTAAGAAAAACGTAGATTTTCTTCATCATTATTTACGGACATCGACATAATTTTGAAATAATGGAAAGGCGATGAATCAGGGGAGTTGCAAAGGCAGTTCAAATCATTACCATATTTGCGTTATTTTCATCCAAAAACAGAGCCCAAGAAATAGGTATTTTGTCATCAAATGCAAGAACTGTTTTCCCAAATTCAGACTCTGCACACCTCAGTTATGTTTTCTAGGTTGCCCCCAGCGATGAGTGAATTGTTGAACTGTTATTGAGGTTATTTCCACGTCAGCCCTTTTGTAATAGAAGAGGACTCTCCCTTGCTGTGATGAATTTGGATCTCTTGAAAAAATTGCATGAAATGCTTTAATCATACTCAACTTTGGTAACATAGCTTAGTTAAAGAACATTCAAGCTTTATACTTGCAATCAAACATTCACTATTCGGGCAAACAGAATTTTTTGGTTTTGGCCTTGGGCCAGGTACCCCGTTAGCATTTGGAAATGACGACCCTTTGTTACTAGGGTCTCAGGCGTGATTTGTGCTGTATGCCATTTTGGCCGAAGCAGAGAAACTCAGGTTATGAGTATGGCCTTTAAAATCGTCAAAAATCAGTTTCAAGAGTAATCACTTTGTAACTTGAGCTAAATCTGCACTAAGAATTGAGTAAAGAATCTGCATGCTGTAATCAGTAAATTAATTAGCGGATGACTTAAAGAACTACAAGAGCAAACTCTGAATTTGTAACACTGCGACATAACCAATAGGAGAGCCCCTGCAAAATATGGCAATAACGTCGCTTTATCCAACCTGTGGACTTGCTACAAGTCTATCTTTTTTGGGGAACGAGAGAATCCAACCTGAGCATCAAAATACTTTACCACGAGCCAGATAGATACTGCAGCGAACATAATATCAACTATTTGCAAGCTTTTACTCCCTCGATGTTTGGAAAAAGCAACTGCAAAACGTGTTTTTAGCTAAGATTGAACGCTGCCATCAGCATGCACAGAGAAAGGTCGAAGGTTAAGGCCTATTATTGAATTGAATTGCTAAACTTTGGGTACAAAACCCCTCCCCACACTACCCCAAGATACTGTACGAAGAAAAGTATAAGACCATAGGCAAGCCTTTATCGTCAGCTATTTTTCATCGTTTTTCTGAAATTTTTTGGAGGTAAGTAGTAGGCGTGAGGAGCTGTGTGAGGGAAAATGTCACCAACAGGAATGTGTGTAACAAAACTCTTCATTGCTTATTTATATAGATTGTGCATAGATTTATGCGAAATCCAGAGGAGCAGCACAAACTTTGGGTCACACCCCTTGTCAGCAGAGCCATTATAACTTCCTAGAATTGACGTAGATTTCATTCTGACGTCAACACAAAGTGGCGCAGAAATTCAAAAAATCATCATAGTTCAGAATCTTCATGGAAGATTGACCTAAACTCACTCCACGAGAGTCAATTGGCAGAGTTTTAGGGTTCAATTGCGTTATGCCAAGAAACGTTATTGACAAAAACTTGGTCTGCAATTGTTTGCCACGACTGTATAGGTACTTAATTTTATATAGATTTGGTTCTCATCTCTTGAGAAGAACGAAATGGGCTTGAATAAGGAGATTGTCTATACATTTGATCCGGGTTTCACGTTCATGCCTCCGCTCACACATTTTGAAGTTTTGGATTCTTTTCAGATAAATTCCCAATACTCTGATAAATAAAGATTATTACATTACTTCAGCTTTTCGGCTATCAAGTAAGCTTCCATTCAGTCCAAAACCAGCAGTATCCTCTGCATTACAGCTCCTTCAACAGTTGAAGCTCCTTTTTTCCACCCGGTATATTTGGATAATTTGTGACAGTATACAGTTACTTTAAGCATCCGAGAGTATCAGTTTCAGTTCATTTTCAGTTTCAGTTGTCATCCATCGTCAATCTAAATACAATTTCAACAAATATATTCTGCAACTATTTATATTCCAACGTTAGAAACTAAGAGTTAAGAATACTGATTAAAAGTGGGGTGTAAGTTTCTTCACCTAACTGGCTGATTAAGGAGGAGCTCTCTAAGTAGGTTAACTAACCGAGAGAGAGAGAGAGTACCCCCCCCCCCCCTTCCATTAAAACGAGAAACAAACACTAAAAACCGTTACATCAAAACAACAACCAGCGGATACTAGAAAATGAAAAAAGTGATTTCTATATCAGTTAGTTTCACGAGGAGAACGTTACATGAATGTGCCGGATGAAGCAATGAAATAAGACTGCAGTTTCAACAGAATACCTGCGACCGACGTGGCAATGAAAATGAAGATTGAAAGAGTCTTCCAGAGTTTAGGACCAAATATTGAATGATTTGAAGACTGTACAAGGTAGTATTTTTAAGAGCACTAAAGAGGTCAGCTCTGGTAGCCAAATGAACACCAGTCTGATGTATGAGCAGTTGCATTTTGCTGAAAGCAACCATGAAATCAAGAAGGAGATAGCTTTTAGGTGCTTTATAGACGAAGGTTGAGTTATTTGTGTTTAAGCAGATCTTGTAGTTTGAAAATTATTAATAAATGGAAAATTTGGGAGGAGGGAGTAGAAGAGGTTTGGAATTATATGGCTCGTGGAACCTTCAACTGCAGTCCATGGATTAAGATACGTTTCATGGGTAAGGCCGCATGCAGTAGTGCCATAGTTAAGAAAAGATGTCAATAGGGAGTTACAAAGACATATGATGAGAGTTGGAAGCGTTGCATGATGCCGCGCCTTGAAGAAATTACCTGCAAAAGAACGGATTCGTTTCTTATGCACGCGCAGAAGCTTCCTGCATGGCTCCTGGATACGAGGCGAAGTGATCACGTGATAATCACCGCGATTGAAAGCCGGAATTAAATCAGCTGATGTGATAAGTAGCGAACGATTGTAATAAAAACTGATTTAAATGTGATTATTTGTCCCTTATTTCACAATTTTCAGCAAGAGTTTTTATCAGTTAGTCTTTGTTTTCATCTAAGGCACCTTTCAAACTCAACCAATAACATCTAGGCTAGTGATAGATGAAGGCCTTCCCTTGGTGCCAGAGATCAAGGCTCTGGTACCCAGGGTAATGCAGGCCGAACTTCAGCAGCCAAGAATTAAATGCCAATGTTTTGCCTAGATCTAACAAAACAAATCAGGATTTTCTGCTAAACGATCCCCGTATTTGATATTTCCCTTCATTTTGACCACAGATTATAGTTAAACATCCGTGCAAAGATCCAGAATTGACAATTGCATTCAAAATGGAGGGGAGGAACTTTTTACCAAGATACATTGTATTCTAAGTTTACCGGCTCCCAAAAGCAATGGTGTTATATAAAAAAGGAAGAGCAGAGGGCCAAAAACATATCCTTGAAGAATACCTCAACGTATATCACATTGAGAGAAGGAGTGACCATTGACTGTTTTCTATGACTTGGTTTGAATTTCGTTGTTGAATTGTCTCATCTGTTATGGCCAAACTTCCTTTTCTTAGTGCTGGGTCCTTGCAAAACACAGATGATAATAAGTCGCTTGAGCTCTGCTGGTGATAGTTAGATATGTGATACTCTACACAATAGTACAATACTGTCACTATTTCCAGTTGTTGTTATGAGCTTCAAGTTTGATATGCAATTCTAGCAATTTAATGATTTCAGAGCACAGTGCCTCTCTTTGGCTAATTGGTGCGAAGTCTCGTACTCCGGGATTCTCGACAACCATGGAACAGCAGATTTTGCTACATTAAATTCCTGGCGAAAAATATTCATGAATCAAAGTAGTGCAAGGGGATTGGGTAAATGGTTGTAATTTCGCAAATCTCATCTAACATTCAATGTGATTCAAGTAAATTGTTGATGTGCTGTGCCATCGAGACTGTTTTATGTCATATTTGAATGTTGCATCGTTGTGTCGTCCCTTACTTCATCAAGCCAATATATTTTCGCGAGAATTTCTGCAGAAAATTTCAGCTATGATGAGAAAATGTATTATTTTTAAGCCAGGCAAAGAAGTGAATTGATTGCTAAATTTGTCTTTAGGTCCTACGGTTGCTGTTGACCAGGAGAGTGAGGGTAGACTTCAGGTAAATTGAAGATTATTTGTTTTAGCATACTAGGTCTTCAACAAATATGTCAACTGTTTATCAAAAAGTGACATAAATGGAATTCGCAAGAATAACTGGTGAAGGTGAAGGTGAAGTTGCGTTTTTCAGCGCCAAGCGCTGGGATCGCAGAAAGAGAGCAGACCTAATCGAGCCCGCGACCCCGTGTCATGACGCTCTAGTGGTGGGGCCCTATCGGCTCTCAGGTTGAAAATGTAGACCAGACAAAATATCTGGGAGTAATAATTGACAAGAACCTATGCTGGGCTGAGCATATCAATAATTTTCGTACTAAAGTTTCTCGTGGCATAGGGTTTTTGAAGTATTCCAGAAAGTTTTTACCCCAAAATACCCTGAGTAAGATGTATCGAGGAATCGTAGAGCCTCACTTTAGATATTGCTGTTCCGTGTGGGGGTGCTGTGGGGTGACCAGACTGCAGACCCTTCAAAAGCTGCAGAATCGGGCAGCTAGAATTGTTACAAGAAGCAATTTTGATTCATCTGCTGAGCCATTAATACACAATCTAAAATGGCCAACTATAAGTGAGATTATCAAAAGTGAAACTGCCACAACCATGTACAAATCGTTAAATGGTCTTGCTCCAGAATATCTTTCTAAAATTTTCGTCAAAAATTCTACTCGAAATATCAGACAATTGCGAAATACAGAAACTGATCTTCTGTTACCTATGAGGAAAACAAGCAATGGACAAAAAGGTATATCTTTTCGTGGTTCTAAACTATGGAATCAGCTTGACTATGATATAAAACAGGCACCCTCCCTTGCCACTTTCAAACGAAGATTGAAAGGTAATTTGTGAACAATAATGATAATTTATTGTCATTATTGTTCACAAATTATCATTATTATTTGTGAATTCGGGTTTTTTCCCCATTTTTCATACTAATTCTCGGTTTTTTTCACTGTTTGCCACGGCCCCCTGAAAAGCAGTTCTTCACGACTGACGGGACTACCGTGCCTAAAGAAATAAAAATAGAATAGAAACAGAATAGAAACAACTCCGCCTGACTGTTCTGGCTGCAATGTCAGAGGATTACACCACGGCGCCACAACACCTTCACAACTCCTAACTTGAAGTCGTTTTTATCATTTTCAGTCACGCGCTGTTTGCAGACCTTTTTGGAATATTCCAAAAAGTATGTTGCTACTCTGCTTTAAAGGCTTGGAACCTAAAGAAGATTAAAATTAGAAGGAGTGCTATAGCGGCGTGTCAGTTAAAACTTCTTTTGTTTCATACAAATTTCCGTTGGTCGTATTACAGTTCTACTTACCCCATTATTTGAATCTTTCCCTCTCGAAACAGGATATAGTCGATGAAGTGAAAGGCTTTAATCAAATTCGATCGAAGATCAACGTAGTAGGCCTAGGGTACTCCGGCATCAATCAACTTTACTGGCAAGCTCCCCGCTTTTTGGCATGCAAGAAGCTACTTATAGCTTTCTGTGGAGGCTATATCTATAAGTCCATTTCGTTAGCGTTGTCCAAAATTGTTCTTCCAAGCGTCTCCTGCTAGGTAAATATCAATGCCGTTTCATGGCACTCCCATCTCCCACAGGTAACATCTTCTTTTGTCGTGGCGCTCTTTCTTTCACGAGAAATTGACCCCAAAAGGCATACGCTAGAACGCCTATGAGTGAGTTAGTCAGTCAGTCTAAAAATGTAGCAACAGGTCATATTGATCTAACAGTCAGTCAGTCAGTCAGTCAGTCAGTCAGTCAGTCAGTCAGTCAGTCAGTCAGTCAGTCAGTCAGTCAGTCAGTCAGTCAGTCAGTCAGTCAGTCAGTCAGTCAGTCAGTCAGTCAGTCAGTCAGTCAGTCAGTCAGTCAGTCAGTCAGTCAGTCAGTCAGTCAGTCAGTCAGTCAGTCAGTCAGTCAGTCAGTCAGTCAGTCAGTCAGTCAGTCAGTCAGTCAGTCAGCCAGCCAGCCAGCCAGCCAGCCAGCCAGCCAGCCAGCCAGCCAGCCAGCCAGCCAGCCAGCCAGCCAGCCAGCCAGCCAGCCAGCCAGCCAGCCAGCCAGCCAGCCAGCCAGCCAGCCAGCCAGCCAGCCAGCCAGCCAGCCAGCCAGCCAGCCAGCCAGCCAGCCAGCCAGCCAGCCAGCCAGCCAGCCAGCCAGCCAGCCAGCCAGCCAGCCAGCCAGCCAGCCAGCCAGCCAGCCAGCCAGCCAGCCAGCCAGCCAGCCAGCCAGCCAGCCAGCCAGCCAGCCAGCCAGCCAGCCAGCCAGCCAGCCAGCCAGCCAGCCAGCCAGCCAGCCAGCCAGCCAGCCAGCCAGCCAGCCAGCCAGCCAGCCAGCCAGCCAGCCAGCCAGCCAGCCAGCCAGCCAGCCAGCCAGCCAGCCAGCCAGCCAGCCAGCCAGCCAGCCAGCCAGCCAGCCAGCCAGCCAGCCAGCCAGCCAGCCAGCCAGCCAGCCAGCCAGCCAGCCAGCCAGCCAGCCAGCCAGCCAGCCAGCCAGCCAGCCAGCCAGCCAGCCAGCCAGCCAGCCAGCCAGCCAGCCAGCCAGCCAGCCAGCCAGCCAGCCAGCCAGCCAGCCAGCCAGCCAGCCAGCCAGCCAGCCAGCCAGCCAGCCAGCCAGCCAGCCAGCCAGCCAGCCAGCCAGCCAGCCAGCCAGCCAGCCAGCCAGCCAGCCAGCCAGCCAGCCAGCCAGCCAGCCAGCCAGCCAGCCAGCCAGCCAGCCAGCCAGCCAGCCAGCCAGCCAGCCAGCCAGCCAGCCAGCCAGCCAGCCAGCCAGCCAGCCAGCCAGCCAGCCAGCCAGCCAGCCAGCCAGCCAGCCAGCCAGCCAGCCAGCCAGCCAGCCAGCCAGCCAGCCAGCCAGCCAGCCAGCCAGCCAGCCAGCCAGCCAGCCAGCCAGCCAGCCAGCCAGCCAGCCAGCCAGCCAGCCAGCCAGCCAGCCAGCCAGCCAGCCAGCCAGCCAGCCAGCCAGCCAGCCAGCCAGCCAGCCAGCCAGCCAGCCAGCCAGCCAGCCAGCCAGCCAGCCAGCCAGCCAGCCAGCCAGCCAGCCAGCCAGCCAGCCAGCCAGCCAGCCAGCCAGCCAGCCAGCCAGCCAGCCAGCCAGCCAGCCAGCCAGCCAGCCAGCCAGCCAGCCAGCCAGCCAGCCAGCCAGCCAGCCAGCCAGCCAGCCAGCCAGCCAGCCAGCCAGCCAGCCAGCCAGCCAGCCAGCCAGCCAGCCAGCCAGCCAGCCAGCCAGCCAGCCAGCCAGCCAGCCAGCCAGCCAGCCAGCCAGCCAGCCAGCCAGCCAGCCAGCCAGCCAGCCAGCCAGCCAGCCAGCCAGCCAGCCAGCCAGCCAGCCAGCCAGCCAGCCAGCCAGCCAGCCAGCCAGCCAGCCAGCCAGCCAGCCAGCCAGCCAGCCAGCCAGCCAGCCAGCCAGCCAGCCAGCCAGCCAGCCAGCCAGCCAGCCAGCCAGCCAGCCAGCCAGCCAGCCAGCCAGCCAGCCAGCCAGCCAGCCAGCCAGCCAGCCAGCCAGCCAGCCAGCCAGCCAGCCAGCCAGCCAGCCAGCCAGCCAGCCAGCCAGCCAGCCAGCCAGCCAGCCAGCCAGCCAGCCAGCCAGCCAGCCAGCCAGCCAGCCAGCCAGCCAGCCAGCCAGCCAGCCAGCCAGCCAGCCAGCCAGCCAGCCAGCCAGCCAGCCAGCCAGCCAGCCAGCCAGCCAGCCAGCCAGCCAGCCAGCCAGCCAGCCAGCCAGCCAGCCAGCCAGCCAGCCAGCCAGCCAGCCAGCCAGCCAGCCAGCCAGCCAGCCAGCCAGCCAGCCAGCCAGCCAGCCAGCCAGCCAGCCAGCCAGCCAGCCAGCCAGCCAGCCAGCCAGCCAGCCAGCCAGCCAGCCAGCCAGCCAGCCAGCCAGCCAGCCAGCCAGCCAGCCAGCCAGCCAGCCAGCCAGCCAGCCAGCCAGCCAGCCAGCCAGCCAGCCAGCCAGCCAGCCAGCCAGCCAGCCAGCCAGCCAGCCAGCCAGCCAGCCAGCCAGCCAGCCAGCCAGCCAGCCAGCCAGCCAGCCAGCCAGCCAGCCAGCCAGCCAGCCAGCCAGCCAGCCAGCCAGCCAGCCAGCCAGCCAGCCAGCCAGCCAGCCAGCCAGCCAGCCAGCCAGCCAGCCAGCCAGCCAGCCAGCCAGCCAGCCAGCCAGCCAGCCAGCCAGCCAGCCAGCCAGCCAGCCAGCCAGCCAGCCAGCCAGCCAGCCAGCCAGCCAGCCAGCCAGCCAGCCAGCCAGCCAGCCAGCCAGCCAGCCAGCCAGCCAGCCAGCCAGCCAGCCAGCCAGCCAGCCAGCCAGCCAGCCAGCCAGCCAGCCAGCCAGCCAGCCAGCCAGCCAGCCAGCCAGCCAGCCAGCCAGCCAGCCAGCCAGCCAGCCAGCCAGCCAGCCAGCCAGCCAGCCAGCCAGCCAGCCAGCCAGCCAGCCAGCCAGCCAGCCAGCCAGCCAGCCAGCCAGCCAGCCAGCCAGCCAGCCAGCCAGCCAGCCAGCCAGCCAGCCAGCCAGCCAGCCAGCCAGCCAGCCAGCCAGCCAGCCAGCCAGCCAGCCAGCCAGCCAGCCAGCCAGCCAGCCAGCCAGCCAGCCAGCCAGCCAGCCAGCCAGCCAGCCAGCCAGCCAGCCAGCCAGCCAGCCAGCCAGCCAGCCAGCCAGCCAGCCAGCCAGCCAGCCAGCCAGCCAGCCAGCCAGCCAGCCAGCCAGCCAGCCAGCCAGCCAGCCAGCCAGCCAGCCAGCCAGCCAGCCAGCCAGCCAGCCAGCCAGCCAGCCAGCCAGCCAGCCAGCCAGCCAGCCAGCCAGCCAGCCAGCCAGCCAGCCAGCCAGCCAGCCAGCCAGCCAGCCAGCCAGCCAGCCAGCCAGCCAGCCAGCCAGCCAGCCAGCCAGCCAGCCAGCCAGCCAGCCAGCCAGCCAGCCAGCCAGCCAGCCAGCCAGCCAGCCAGCCAGCCAGCCAGCCAGCCAGCCAGCCAGCCAGCCAGCCAGCCAGCCAGCCAGCCAGCCAGCCAGCCAGCCAGCCAGCCAGCCAGCCAGCCAGCCAGCCAGCCAGCCAGCCAGCCAGCCAGCCAGCCAGCCAGCCAGCCAGCCAGCCAGCCAGCCAGCCAGCCAGCCAGCCAGCCAGCCAGCCAGCCAGCCAGCCAGCCAGCCAGCCAGCCAGCCAGCCAGCCAGCCAGCCAGCCAGCCAGCCAGCCAGCCAGCCAGCCAGCCAGCCAGCCAGCCAGCCAGCCAGCCAGCCAGCCAGCCAGCCAGCCAGCCAGCCAGCCAGCCAGCCAGCCAGCCAGCCAGCCAGCCAGCCAGCCAGCCAGCCAGCCAGCCAGCCAGCCAGCCAGCCAGCCAGCCAGCCAGCCAGCCAGCCAGCCAGCCAGCCAGCCAGCCAGCCAGCCAGCCAGCCAGCCAGCCAGCCAGCCAGCCAGCCAGCCAGCCAGCCAGCCAGCCAGCCAGCCAGCCAGCCAGCCAGCCAGCCAGCCAGCCAGCCAGCCAGCCAGCCAGCCAGCCAGCCAGCCAGCCAGCCAGCCAGCCAGCCAGCCAGCCAGCCAGCCAGCCAGCCAGCCAGCCAGCCAGCCAGCCAGCCAGCCAGCCAGCCAGCCAGCCAGCCAGCCAGCCAGCCAGCCAGCCAGCCAGCCAGCCAGCCAGCCAGCCAGCCAGCCAGCCAGCCAGCCAGCCAGCCAGCCAGCCAGCCAGCCAGCCAGCCAGCCAGCCAGCCAGCCAGCCAGCCAGCCAGCCAGCCAGCCAGCCAGCCAGCCAGCCAGCCAGCCAGCCAGCCAGCCAGCCAGCCAGCCAGCCAGCCAGCCAGCCAGCCAGCCTGCCAGCCAGCCTGCCAGCCAGCCTGCCAGCCAGCCTGCCAGCCAGCCTGCCAGCCAGCCTGCCAGCCAGCCTGCCAGCCAGCCTGCCAGCCAGCCTGCCAGCCAGCCTGCCAGCCAGCCTGCCAGCCAGCCTGCCAGCCAGCCTGCCAGCCAGCCTGCCAGCCAGCCAGCCAGCCTGCCAGCCTGCCAGCCTGCCAGCCTGCCAGCCTGCCAGCCTGCCAGCCTGCCAGCCTGCCAGCCTGCCAGCCTGCCAGCCTGCCAGCCTGCCAGCCTGCCAGCCTGCCAGCCTGCCAGCCTGCCAGCCTGCCAGCCTGCCAGCCTGCCAGCCTGCCAGCCTGCCAGCCTGCCAGCCTGCCAGCCTGCCAGCCTGCCAGCCTGCCAGCCTGCCAGCCTGCCAGCCTGCCAGCCTGCCAGCCTGCCAGCCTGCCAGCCTGCCAGCCTGCCAGCCTGCCAGCCTGCCAGCCTGCCAGCCTGCCAGCCTGCCAGCCTGCCAGCCTGCCAGCCTGCCAGCCTGCCAGCCTGCCAGCCTGCCAGCCTGCCAGCCTGCCAGCCTGCCAGCCTGCCAGCCTGCCAGCCTGCCAGCCTGCCAGCCTGCCAGCCTGCCAGCCTGCCAGCCTGCCAGCCTGCCAGCCTGCCAGCCTGCCAGCCTGCCAGCCTGCCAGCCTGCCAGCCTGCCAGCCTGCCAGCCTGCCAGCCTGCCAGCCTGCCAGCCTGCCAGCCTGCCAGCCTGCCAGCCTGCCAGCCTGCCAGCCTGCCAGCCTGCCAGCCTGCCAGCCTGCCAGCCTGCCAGCCTGCCAGCCTGCCAGCCTGCCAGCCTGCCAGCCTGCCAGCCTGCCAGCCTGCCAGCCTGCCAGCCTGCCAGCCTGCCAGCCTGCCAGCCTGCCAGCCTGCCAGCCTGCCAGCCTGCCAGCCTGCCAGCCTGCCAGCCTGCCAGCCTGCCAGCCTGCCAGCCTGCCAGCCTGCCAGCCTGCCAGCCTGCCAGCCTGCCAGCCTGCCAGCCTGCCAGCCTGCCAGCCTGCCAGCCTGCCAGCCTGCCAGCCTGCCAGCCTGCCAGCCTGCCAGCCTGCCAGCCTGCCAGCCTGCCAGCCTGCCAGCCTGCCAGCCTGCCAGCCTGCCAGCCTGCCAGCCTGCCAGCCTGCCAGCCTGCCAGCCTGCCAGCCTGCCAGCCTGCCAGCCTGCCAGCCTGCCAGCCTGCCAGCCTGCCAGCCTGCCAGCCTGCCAGCCTGCCAGCCTGCCAGCCTGCCAGCCTGCCAGCCTGCCAGCCTGCCAGCCTGCCAGCCTGCCAGCCTGCCAGCCTGCCAGCCTGCCAGCCTGCCAGCCTGCCAGCCTGCCAGCCTGCCAGCCTGCCAGCCTGCCAGCCTGCCAGCCTGCCAGCCTGCCAGCCTGCCAGCCTGCCAGCCTGCCAGCCTGCCAGCCTGCCAGCCTGCCAGCCTGCCAGCCTGCCAGCCTGCCAGCCTGCCAGCCTGCCAGCCTGCCAGCCTGCCAGCCTGCCAGCCTGCCAGCCTGCCAGCCTGCCAGCCTGCCAGCCTGCCAGCCTGCCAGTCTGCCAGTCTGCCAGTCTGTCAGTCCGTCAGTCCGTCAGTCCGTCAGTCTGTCAGTCTGTCAGTCTGTAGTCAGTCCGTGAGTCAGTGATTCAGTGAGTCGGTGAGTAAAACTCTCTCTCACTGCGCATTCGGCTCACAACTGTATCATTGTTCACCTTGCGCGACACTACAAATTAAATTAGTCAAGTTTTTCCATCCATTACGATCGTCCGCGAGATGTCTCAAGATGTCAAGGTCTTTTCTGGTCTTAAACTGTCTTATTTGCAACCGTTGATGGTATTTTGCTACTTCTACGATGTCGTTGTCAAGCAATACAGGCAGGGTGATTCTTTTCCTTCCACGGAATTTCTTTGCTTTAGGTGGACATTCAAAGTAGTAATTCATCGACTGTTGACATGGTGTGCTTGTTGGTAATCGCAATATATGACCAAATGTTCTCCATCTTGCTTCCTTCATTTCAGCGCTCAGTGGTTTTTCTCTGCTCTTCTCGTATAGTTGCTTGTTGTGTATTCTCTTATCATTCCATACTTGACGAAGTTGTTTTCGATGGATGCAGTCTAGTTCTTTACTTTCATTTTTTGTGAGTGCTAGTGTTGCAAAATTGTAAGTTAGTACTGGCTTTACGATTGATTTGTAGATCTTTAGTTTCGTTTGAATATCGACTTTCTTGTTCATCCATAATTTCTTTGCCGATGCTTGGGCTATAATTGAGAGTTGCTCCCGCCTTTTCATATCTTGGTAATCACCAAGTAAACTTCCTAGTTTTTTTGTCCATCTCCACTTTTCTGCTTTACCTTGTTCTCGTTTGATAGCAGTTTCTTCTGTTTTTTCTTCATTTACTTTCAAGTTAAATCTTCCAAAGCAGTCTTTTACAATTTCTTTCAATACTTCAGAGCGGGAGTTGTCTTCACTTAAGAAATCACTATCATCAGCGTAAATCATTTCTGTTGGTAAGCTTGATCTTTCTACTTGGTGAGTAAAACTTTGAAATGTAATAAAAAAGGACTTAAAGATCATATAGAATTTAAAGGATAAAGAATCTAATTACAAATTTACACCATAATGAAAATTTGAAAGGCAAAATATAGATTAAAAACCCCTCAGTTTAAAAATGGCAGGGATGGCATTAAAAGGTCAATATAACTTTGTTTCCATAAAGGCCAATTTCCAGTCAATGGAATTTTCCGAGCGGGCGGAAATTCTATTGTTTGCGGGAGAAAATGTCGCTCTGAAATTGAATAGATTGTTACGGCTGAGCAACTTTCTATAATCTAAATTCCGCCCGCTCGGAAAATTCCGCTGACTGGAAATTGGTCTTAATCCCCCCCCCCCCCGCAGTTGTCTATGAAAGAAAAGTTTCACATAAGTACAGAAAAACAACGTTTATTGCTGAAAAGTTAACAGTAATGCTGCATTTTTTATATTGTTGATGGATAATTTCTGTTAAAGCTTTTAGAATTTTAATAGTATATACAAGGGCTACTTTCTCGATTCTGAAGATCGTTAAAGAATTTATCCTTGATCTTATGCTTTAAGCTGTTGACATTATTGGAAGAGTGGGGATTCGTGCAGAAAACGTAACTGAATGAGGATTCGTGCAGAAAACATAATGATCATTAGGATGATGCATTTACGATCTCTAACTACGGCCATTTGATCTTTCCAAGAAGTAGATTTATTTTTCAAATGTTCTTCACAGTGTTTCTATAGTATTAGGTTAAATGGTCATAAAATTTTGGCAAAATAGCTTCTTAACTGATTCCTAATGATAGCAGGTTGATGATAATAGCAAGCATCTTATGCGCGAAATGACAGAGCAGAAACTGCGCACGCATGCGCAAAAACTCGCACCTTTGAACCGCCCTAGCTGACTGCAACAGATCCCCCAATTCTGCAACATTTGATATTTTGTTCCTTTCGCCTTGAGCCCTTGATTTAACAATTCAAAATGCTTATCGTTCCATATACGTCATTATCTCAGATTGCTTTATGACGTCATTGTACGCAGTTTCTGCCCTGTCGCGCGAGATGGGTATAAAGTTTTCTACGTAATACCAATATTTCAGATATGCAGCCTTTACGTTCTTAAATGGTTGAATTCGTCTCCTGTGAAAGATTATTTGATTGAAATCAAACTTGGGATGACTTTCACCAGAGTGTACATAAAATATTACATTAATGTATTCTGAATTTTTTTAATTCATTGTACACACAGATATTCCTTTCCTTAGAACGCAAACAAAAAAGTTAAAGTGACATCGATTCATATATAGAGGCATGCCTAGATCCATATCCCTTTCTGCAAGGAATTCAGTTTTACTGTATGTTGTGTTTTGGGACCAATGCAGGTTACACGCTGATTGGAAACTACATGTTTCGAACAGAACAAAACTTCAAAGCCATACAGCGTTACAAATAATCATGAATGAATATACCGAGTCATTAACGTCTCTTTTGGTTTGTGCTCCTTCGCAGTTAAAACATAACATCACTTTTTCTTTACAAAAAAAACTGTCCAGTCAGTGTATTAATGACGAGTCTATAGGGTCTCCAAACCGTCTTGTTTGCACACGAGCTCTCGTTGATCTTCTCGTTGCTCTATCGTTCACATCATCATTTCGCGGAATGTAATCATCATTATCATCATCATCTGGACGGCTATCTGCCTTTGGTGATATTTTCTTGAAGAACGAGGAGTTTCTATTCATATAGTGTCTTCCTCTTTTAGCGACAATTTTCGAACCTTTAACGGTTACTACTGTGTGAGGATTGGCTTCAAATATTGTTGAGAATTTGTTCCGCCAATTTTGCTTGCAAATAACGGTATCACCAACTTTTATTTCACTTTCCTTAACTTTTCGTTTCTCGTCTCCATAATCTTTCGACTTTGTCTTCGACTTCTCATCGTTAACTCTTGCTTCATCGTATCTGTCAACTGGGCAACTTTTCATTGGTAACAGCGGTAGTCTGCCTTTAAGTATTCTGTTGAACAATAATTGTGCTGGGGGTACCTTTGTGGTGGCATGTGGTGTTGTACGATAGCTCAGCAAGAAACGATGCAATTCTTGTTTCCACTTACGATTCTCTAAGACAGCAGTGCAAATGGCTTTTCCAAGTGGTTTCATGAATGCCTCCGCAGTGGCGTTTCCTTGTGGCCATAGTGGTGTAGATGTTGTATGTTTGATCCCTAATGACTTCATGTATGATGTGAACTCCTCTCCAAAGAACGGTGGTCCATTATCATATTTGACTTCGTCAGGAATGCCGTGTCTCGCAAAGATGGCATCAAGTTTAGGAATGGTAGCTCTAGCTGAAGTTGTTGTGACCTGTTCAACTTCCGGATATCGCGAATATGTGTCTATAACAACCAGAAGATAGTGATCTTGAGGCAATGGACCGTAAAAGTCCACTTTCAACTCTTTCCATGGGCCCTCAGGTAGTGGTGTTGGTTGGAGTGGTTCTGGTGGATTTGATGTTCCGGTTGCTTGACAAGCAATACACGTGTCAATCTCTTCTCTCACCAATTTCTCTATTTCCGGAAACCAGACATACTCGCGCAAAAGAGCTTTGGTCTTTGCGAGTCCTTGATGTCCTTCGTTGGCTAGTTTGATAACACGACTCTGGAGTGCTTGAGGTATAATGATTCGGTTGTCTCTAAGAATTATATGATTCTTGTGATCAACTGTAATCTCTTCACTTATAGAACGAAACGGCTTCACGAGATCCGAACTCTATTGGTTGGTTTTTTTAGCTGCACATACTGCACGTAACTGGTGGTCGTTCTCGACAGCAGATCTTATTTCCTCAAGCGTCAAGGCAGAAAATAAAGCTTCTTGTGCAATGAAATTCACGTATTCATCAGCAATGTTAGGACGAGAATGTTTCATAGGCAAAGGATGACGAGACATGAAATCTGCTGTATTATCTGCACCTTTCTTGTAAACTACTGAAAAATCATATTGTTGTAGTCGCAACATCCAACGTTCTATGCGAGCCGGAGGTTTAGAACACGGATTAGCATAGATGACTTCTAGAGGCTTGTGATCCATATAGCGGATGAAAGGAGCGCCACACAAGTAGATATGAAAATGCTCGATACCCCAAACAATGGCAAGGGCTTCTTTCTCCTTTTGAGAATACCTTGTTTCAACATCTGTCAATGATCTACTTGCATACGCAATAAGCTTTGTCTCTTCTGAATGAGGTGCTCGTTGTGCCAAAATTGCTGATAAACCAACTGGGCTAGCATCTACTAACACAATCGACTCTTTGTTTACATCGAAATAACTGACAACTGGGCTACTTGTCAACACATCTTTTAATTTGTCATCCGCCTCCTGGCATTCCTCTGACCATTGAAACGGAGTGTTCTTTTTAGTCAGCTCACGCAATGATGCAGTGATCGTTGCATAATCTGGTATAAATTGCGAGCAGTAATTGGACATACCGAGGAGACTGCGCACTTCGCTTGCATTGGTCGGTGTTGGTGTGTTTGCGAATGCATCAATTTTCTTGGGGTCTGGGCGCTTGCCATCTTTCGAAAACTGAAATCCAAAGAAATCGAGATTTTTCTTTAGAAATTTGCATTTATCCAAGCTGAGCGTGAGATTATTTTCACTCATTCGCTTAAGACATGCTTCTAGTGCCTGATTATGTTCTTTCATGTCTTTTCCAAAAACTATGATGTCATCTGCGATGTTTCTTACCCCTTGCAGTCCTTGAAGGCTTGTTTGTAACATATGTTGGATGGTTTCAGCTGCACTGTTTGTGCCGTAATTTAACCTCTTGTAACGAAATAGGCCCATATGTGTCGTAAATGTTGTGATGGCTTTTAGGTGACAGTTCTAGTTGATGATATGCCTGTGTGAGATCTAATTTTGAAAATACCGTCGCACCATTCAAGTCGATTGAAATATCTTTTACAGTCGGTATTGGATGCCTTACCCGTTTAATTGCATTGTTTGCAGCTCTCATATCCGCACATAATCGAATTTCTCCATTCTTTTTCGGTACGCAAACTATTGGAGATACCCAGTCTGTTTTCTCGTACTCGGGAACCCTTTCAACGATATCTTGTGCAACCAATTTATCCAATTCAACTTGTACTTGTTTACGTAAATGAAATGGAATTCTTTGTTGTTGCTGGGCAATAGGCTTGACCTCAGAATCAATGACCAGTTCTACTTGCTTCCCTTTCAGTTTTCCAAGATGTTTGAATGCAGCAGGAAACTTATTGAGTATGCCTGCAATTCCTTTGTCTTTGACAGGAGACTCTTTGTGGTCGACTTTATTGATGTGAAAACTGATAAGGCCTAAATCCTGAGCGGTTGATAAACTCAGAAGACACCCTCCATTGTCTTCAGTGACGTAGAACGTAGCAACTGCAAAACGCTTCTTTGTCTCAATTAGGGCTTCAAATTTCCCTTGCATTTGCATTGGTGTTTTCGAGTTGTAGGCATAAGCTTTGACCTTTGTTTTTTTCAGTTCAACACCCTTCATTCTCTTGAAAGTGGCATTGTCAATAATATTGATAGTTGCACCGGTATTCTACCAGAACATGACATTTATTCCCTTTGATGGTGACGTAGGCTTCTGGTTGTTTTTGTTTTGTGGAATTTACAGCGTAACAATAATCAGAATCTGATGATGATGAATCGCTGTTCTCTTCTTCCTCCTGGTGAATGGGGCTTACTTTTGGTTTTTGATTATTGGCTGCTTCTGACGTCTTACTGCTAAAGCAATATTTAGCAAAATGATTGTGTTTTCCACATTTATGGCAAGTTTGGCCTTGTGCAGGGCAAGGTTTGTTTTTCTGTGGAAACTTTCCCCCGCAACTTCTGCACGTTTGCTTTCTTGGGCGTATTTTATTTGCACCCTCCGGAATGTTCACAGCTTTCACATTGTCCGTCTTTTTCTCGATCTCCGCAGCTTGATACGCACTCATCTCAGCACGTCTTCCTTCGAGCAAAAGGTCTTTCAGTGTCAGTTTAGGGTCACGGAGTCCCATTTTACGTAAGCGTGTGGAACTACCCCCAGTGACAATTTGAAGCATGATTTGAAAATCCATCTCTTCGGTTGTAAATTCACAGCTTTATGCCAAAGAACGTAGGCGTGTGTGAAACTGATCGATGTTTTCCTTTGATAGTTGGGCTGCTTGGCGAAATTTATAAACTTGTGTGTGTGTGTGTGTGTGTGTTGCCTTTAATCTTTTAAAAACATTTAATTGTGCTGCTGCTGTTTTGCAAATATTTCAAATATGTGCGTCGAAATCAAGTCTGTAATCCAACGTAACCCCTAGAAATAAATCATTTATGTAAAAGTCGTCGAAATCAAGTCTGTAATCCAACGTAACCCCTAGAAATAAATCATTTATGTAAAAGTTGAAAAGGATAGGTCCCAGTACAGAGCCCTGGGGTACACCAGATATAACTTCTTGAAAAGAACTATATGTGTTATTTATCCTGAAACATTGTTTTCGTCTTTTGAGATAAGAATAGACAAGGACTAGTGCATCCTCATCAAGTCCATATGCATGTAATTTGGCAATAAACAAATCATGAGGGATACAATCGAATGCTTTGGAAAGATCCATAAGGATAGCACCTACGAGATAGTTGTTATCTAGTTTAGACCTCCAATCTTCTACAAGACGTATCAAGACGTGTTGAGTTCCATATGCTCGTCGATAGGCCGCAATGAAAACAGAAAGCGTATTGTCTAAATGCTTGATTAGTTGCTGTTTCAAGACCTTCTCGTATATCTTAGAAAAGGTATTGATAACGCTAACTGGGCGAAAGTTCCTCTCTACCGTTCTTTTTGCCCCCCCCCCTTATCTAAAGGGCAGACTGCCGCTTTTTTTGCATCATTTGGAAAGCGGGAATTTCGAATGCTACAATTTAATGCCGTGGTTAAATTGTTTGTAAGCTCCTTTGCAGCTAGAGACACCAGCTTTGGGGGTATTTTATCTTCACCGGTAGATTTCTTCACGAGGCACTTGCTCTGGGTTTTGAATAATAGCTAGCACACTAGGGTGGTATTTATACTTATCAAGAATCAAGCGAACAATTTGGCGATCATGAGAAATCCCAATGTCTTTAGCAAGGCTAATAGGCTTCTTACCGCTAGATTTCTCTACTATATTTAAATAGTGATGGTTGAAAATCTCTGCCAATTCCTGGTCATCAGTTACAATGGTATCATTTCTTACAAGAGAAATATCGCTACTCGCGAGTCCCCCTTTATTTGAAAGAAAAGGTTTAACAAGATCCCAAAATTCTTTATTAGACATGATGCCATTTTTATTTGCTTCTTTAAAGTGGCTCTTGATAGCCTTCTTTCTCAAAGAGACACATTTATTTCGTTGCTTTTTGAAATTAGTCCTATTTTCTGCCGTAGGGTTTTTATTAAGTCTTTTTTTAAGCCTTGATCTGGTATAAATTGCCGTTTGTAACTGCTGATTCATGAAAGGGGCAGAGTACGATTAAATTTACAATCTTTGTATTCTAAGGTGTCACAATCTGAAAATGGCAAACAAAGGTCTACTGATTCATTCTGAGGGATGTTGGTAAAAAGGCTAGAGACATCAAAACTGGCCATCACTAAATCACCATCTTTTTGGAAAGCCGTAATTTCAGAAACAAAACTGAATGAATCTTTAACCGTGTATTGACCAACTGTAAGAGGCTGTAAGATAGGAACAATAAACTTAGCCAGTTTATAATTATAAGTACCAATGGCTGACAGAATAGGCCTAGCAGGACAATTTTCTCTTGAATTTTGGGTAGGCCATACAAGATACCAGAAGGGGTACTACTGGAAGGGAAAAGGTCACGATAAACTTCATCTGTGATAAAATTTTGTTTCTGTAGCGTGTCCCTTAAGAAACGGATCAGTTTGCCTTACCTTTTCTGACAAATTTCGAGCATATCACAGTCAAGTTTCTTAAATTTGGATCTATCAGTCAGAAGTGTCTCAACTTTGTTAACGTAATCCGAGCGATTCAGAATAACTACTTCATTGCCTTTATTAGGTCGGATTATAACAATGTCCTTATTCTTACACAGCATATTTAATGCAGAGAGTTCAGCTTTACTGATATAGAGTGGAAGCTGCTCAGAATCGTACCCATATAAGGCTGAGAGGCTATACTTTTGAGTTCTGCTATACTTCTGGTACGAAAGTTTAAGGCTATACTTCTGGTACGAAAACATAAATCGCAGTAATGTCAATCTCACTCTATTTCTTGACCTCAAGAAAGCTTTCGA
Source organism: Aurelia sp. 4 Dawson et al 2005 (assembly GCA_964019985.1). Lineage (NCBI taxonomy): Eukaryota > Metazoa > Cnidaria > Scyphozoa > Semaeostomeae > Ulmaridae > Aurelia > Aurelia sp. 4 Dawson et al 2005. The sequence goes on along the minus strand of OZ026508.1, from coordinate 9,594,114 downwards.
TACGGTCGATCACAGTATATTACTAAAAAAATTAAGTGCATACGGAATAAGAGGCAAAGCTGGGAGTTGGTTTGAGTCCTACCTAAGTAATAGAAAACAGTTCTGCTCTCTGAACGGTCAGCATTCAAAGGCAAGAGACGTAACCTGTGTTATTCCCTAAGGGTCTTGCTTAAGCCCTCTTCTTTTCATCATTTACTTTAATGACTTAGAAAAGTGTCTTAAATTCTCCCGGGCTAGTATCTATGCTGACGATGCCAGTATAACGATTGCATCGGATGATGTAGCGAAACTAGTCGAGGACGCACATCAAGAGCTTTCCAACCTCTCTGCGTGGATGAGGGTGAGTAAACTTAGCCCAAATCCGAAAAAAAACTGAATTCATGATCATAGGGCATCCGCTTAAAACCAAAGATCTAGAACTGCCAGAAGTGCTGAAACTAAATAACTCTAACATAAAAAGAGTCGATAAGACGAAATCCTCGGAGTCATAGTTGATGAAAGGCTAAATTGGGATGCACAGTTTAAGCGCACCAAAGGTAAAATGAGTGGAGGACTTGCAGCTCTAAAGAAATTGAAAAATATCCTTCCGCAATCACAGCTGGGTAATGTATACTATGCATTAATTGAGAGTCACCTACGTTATGCTGATGTTATCTGGGGTAATCTGTCTAAAACAAAATTAGCTGCTCTCCAACGCCTTCAAGACCGGGCCTATTCAATAATATCAAATGCAAGAATAAAAGATAACTGGTCGACTTTATAGTTGAACGTAGAAAGTCTTTTCCGTTACGACCGGAATGTCATGACCTACAAGATTATGAACAGACTATGCCCTGAAAGCCTATGGGATAAATTCCAACCGCGATCTTTTCACTCGACCTACAATACGAGGCACTGTAAAGATCTCCATATCCCTAGATATAGGACTGAATTTGCCAGAAAAGGCTTTCATTGCGAAGCTCTCACATTATGGAATGACACACCTGCCGAAATTCGTGAGCTACCGACATTAGATCGTTTTAAAAAACAACTAAAACGCATCTAAAGAGCTAGACTCTCAAACACAACTCCTTGGAAGAACAGCAATGATTAGGTTTATGGGGCTTTAGGTTTTTGTTCTTAGAGTTTTATCATTGTAGTTAGATATTGTATATTTTGATTTGGTGAAGGGTTTCTTTTGTGTATAAATAATATTAAATGAAAAATGAACAATGAAAGTTTAGTTTAAACAAAACCAAAATTTACACCCTCCTTATTAATGGGTCTGTTCTTAAGATTAATGGCTAATTTTTCGAAGGGTGTAAGAAAGCTGCTATGGTCAAGTTTCCCTAGGCGTGAAGAGAACTTCAGGCCACGAGATAGGACTTTTTTCTCAATTTCATTAAATGTATAATTCGAATAATTAAATATGACTTTGTCAGGGTCTCTTCCAGTGGCAAGATATTCACGTTTAAGAGTTTCTAATTTACGATTTTGAACAGCTTCAGCGCACTTAAGAGAATTAACATTAGGAACAGAAGTAAAGGCAATAAGATGATTAAAGTCAAACCATGAGAAACAAGATCGTAGATTTTGAAGAAACGCCAGGTGTTTTTCTTGAAGTATAAATAGATGTTTCTTTTTCTGTGCCAATTCGACGGAGAGGAGTCTTCTTCTACACGTGGTGTACATAATTCGAAGAGCGCAATTGTGAATTAGCCAGCTTGAAGTTCAGAAATTTAGGGATAACGCCATGGTATTTACAGGAGTGCAGAAGTTCAGGTCAACTTGTGTTTTCCTGAGTTTTTTTCAAGTTTTTCAAATGAACGGTACATCTGAAGGTTGTCACTGCCATATCGCCGTCGAATTATTGTTGATTTTAGAACATCGTGTGGAAACCGCAGCTTGATTAGAAATCGTATGGCAAGTACAGCGATAAAAAACATCATCCGTAATCTAGTTACCCGCTGTAGAAAGCACTTGGGAATCAACAAAGCAGGTCAAGAGATAAAAAGTAATTGTTCCGCCATTGGGGACCATATTTCTAAATCCGGCCACAATGGATCCCTCGAAGATGTTGATCTAACTACTTGCCAAGGCAAACTCTAAATGAACTATACAAACTCTATGTGCGTCCACATCTCGACTATGGTGGCGTCATTTATCATATCCCACAGAAAGTGTGTGACTTTAGCCATGAAGTCACCTTACATCGCCTGATGGAACGACTTGAATCCGTTCAGTATTCTGCTGGCGTAGCGATAACTGGCGAGTGGAAAGGTACCGCAAGAGACAAAATATACGAGGAACTTGGCTGGGAATCATTGAATGACAGAAGGTGGAGCAGGCGTCTCGTTCTCTTCTATAAGCTCATCAACGAACTTGCACCTGAATATACATGACATCCTGTTCCACGAATTCGATGGTAAAATTATGCCCTTAGAAATCAGGCTGTAGTTGGGCGAATAAAAATGCAAGGACGGAGCGCTTTGAGTCAAGTTTCTATCCAAACTGCTTCAAAGAGTGGAACAGTCTTACTTCTGAGATCAGAGAATTACCCACAGCAAGCTCATTCAAAATCATACTTTGCTCTCTCATTCGCCCCACCCAAAAACCTATTTATGGAATTTATGATCTAAAAGGCGTTGCCATCCCCACCCAGCTACGCGTTGGCCTCAGTAAGCTAAATTGTCACAAATTCAAGCATAACTTTAGAGACACAGTTGACCCAATGTGTCTAATCAATGATGGTATTGAAGATACTGAACACTTCTTGCTGGAATGCCATGCATACGAGTCAGAGGCGTGATCTCCTTGGCACTGCTAATGAAGTATTCCAACTACACAACATCTTAAACCTGCCAAATCAAACCATTGTACAAATATCGTTGTATGGTAATAGTTTCACTCATGATCAAAATAGACAAATTTTGGAATCAACGCTTAAATTCATCCACTCATCAGAGCGATTTTTGTAGCACCACCAATGAAAGCCTTGGGACATTACTCTTTTAACTCATCCTTCTCTGCTAATCTTTAATCTTGTTATAACATTACAAATTCATTGTAAATATATCTATGTTACTAAAAACTATACCAAAACCTGTCAACTTTAAATTTCGATCCGGCAAAAGTGTCACAAAATCTCTGCGATACGTTTCTTCCTATGAAGGGACCAGAACTTTGGTATAGCCTTTAGCATCCGTATTTGTTTTTTTTGTTAAAGATCATTTAGTGTAGCCATGCCTATCATGCTCCCAATGATATCGTTGATGTAAATATGTTTTGTTGAATTTTGAATTTTTAGATTGTGTATATAAAAAAGATGTTGATATTCTCAGCAAAACTGAGCATTCTTGGGACCTTCTTACTCACGAAAGTCTTTTAATTCTTCAGGACCATCCTTCCCTCAATTCTCAGCAATCATCAGTCCCCTTGGTACTGTTCCGAGTTGTTTTTCTCCGTCCTTCTAGCTCTAAAACTGGTTCCTACTTGTTTTTCTAGTTGTTTTTCTCCCCTTTTTTGCATTCACTCTACCTTTATATGGCAATTTTGCCCTTTTTGGGGATAATTCCCAATTCCCTCCAACGTGTATGCTATGTAGTATTTAATCGTAATTCCACCCAGTCCACTTGCTGAGGATGGACCTACAATCAGTTACAAAATTGTTGAGCCACCCCCAGATTTTCAGTTTTTTTCCCTGCATTCCCCCCCCCCTAGTCAATGTTGCAGTACCACAAAAAGTTGCCAAGTCACGCGTGTCATCTCGATCAGGTACTTTTTTCAAAACAACATTGACATGGGGGAAAGGGGGACGAAAATGTCATTATTTTCAAAGGTGGCTCAACAATTTTGTAACTGATTGTAGGAAGGTTCGAAAAGTTCTTTTAATTATGGCTTAGCCACACGATTTTGTCATTTGCTTACTACCAATTCTAACATGGACTTGTCAACTCAATTATCATCACATGGACGTTACTAATTATCAAAACATGGATTTGTCAACTTAATTATAATTGAAATATCAAGTAACCAACAACATGATGTTTTTTATCGCTGTACTTGCCCTACGATTTCTAATGCACATTTAGCATGTAACTTGTCTCAAGGTGTTTAGTAGCTAGATGCCATCCCATACATCATCTTCTACACGTTCAAATTCCTTTTTTAGAGGTTACACGTTTTCTTATTAGAAACTGGTTTATAAGAAACTAGTACTAAGATGGCCAAAATTTTATTAAGCTCTAGTTCTATGTCTGAGAGGTATGAAGAAGCTTTAACAAAGTTAAAAGCTTGGATATTATAGCAAATATATTGTCGAACCTTTATTCTTGAGCAATATTAACTAACCATTTGCGTTTTCGACATAACACAACACTGTTTATTCCTATATGATGTTTTATGCCAAAAAACATATCTGCAGCAGTGTTAGCGACCACATTGATAGTTTTGCATTCATAAATAAGAAACCAATCAAGAAACTTTCAGTACTAAAATGGACGGGGTTTCATGTTAAGTTAAGAAACTTTTAGTACCATGGCCTGATCCAAGTTTCTAATAAGGGATCGTGTAGCTCTTGGATCGGAACAGTAGACAGGACCTTTCATTTTCATTTCATTTCATTTTAACTTCTTTATACAGGGTAAAAACATTCAGTTGCTAAGAATTGACTGCTTTACAATGTGCCCTGTTAAAATACAAAAGAAAACAAAAGCAAAAAGAAAAATTACCTAATCAATATTCTTCTTATACAAGTTAATACGTTGAAAAGCCCCATGCTAAATAGTCCTATCGAAAAGAAAAAGAAATTAAATTGCAACAGAGAGGAAAATTAATAGAATTTATTCTTGATTCAAGGAAGAATGTATAGTTTGCTGTATAATCCTTCCTTTAGTTTAAATTTGAAATTTGATAGCGAGGGAGACAGTTTGATTTGGTGATCAAGCCCATTCCAAACGGCCGCCCCTCGATATGGAAATGACTTTTGTCCATTGTTAGTTCTAAATAAAGGAAGTTTTAAGTCAGTTTCTGTGTTTCTTAGCGTCCTTTTTGCCTGTTCACGCTGTCTTTGAAACATTTGGGCCATATAATTTGAGCAAAGTTGATTCAAAGATTTGAAAACAGTAGTTACCGTTTCAAACCTGATCAGCTCTTTGACTGTTAGCCAGCCCAGCCCTTTAATCAGAGGCAAGAAGTGCGCATCATAAGCACTATTCGTCACAATACGGGCTGCAAGATTTTGGAGAATCTGCAGTCTTTTTAAGTCTGTCTCGGTACAACATCCCCATACCGTGCAACAGTATCGTAAATAGGGCTCGACTTATACTTCTGTACATGGTTTTTACTGTACTGAGTGGGACGTACATCTTTGCATATCTCAGCATCCCTATCCCTCGCGAAATCTTCGAGGCAATGATGTTGATATGTTCCTTCCAACTTAATGTTTTGTCTATTTGTACTTAGCTTAGCTTCGTTTATCATTACCGAGGTACTTAGCTTCGTTTATCATTAGGACAACTTCGTCATCAATAATAAACTTAGGTCTAATGTCTGCACCGTTAGAAATATTCTGGAGTTTTGCCCTGCTACCGATAAGCATGGCTTGAGTTTTCGAAACATTTAGAGACAACTTATTGCCTTCTAGCCATAGTTTGAGATTAGACAAATCGTCATTGATTGCTGAATTGATTGCATCGACTGATTTAGAGGAATAAGAGATGCTGGTATCATCCGCATACTTAGTAACCTTGGCATTATCAAGTGAAAGTGGAAGGTCATTAATGTACATCAAAAAGAGAATACGTGATAGGATCTTGAATGCCTTATGATGATGCTGGTCTTGAAGTAGTCGTCAATACCGTCCACATGATAGATCTGGCTGTGAAGTCAGACGATTACTACACTTCGCCACAACACAATAAGAGCTTCCCTTCTTTCGAAATTGTACCGGGCGAGTCAATAAAAACCCCCGGCTTTTGAAAAATTCCTGATCCTCAATATAAAAGCGATGATGTTGAATACTGTCTTGTTTTATCACCGATATGTCAAATTAGGTTCAGTAATTTGCCCGCCATTAGCAGACATTTCTTCCCATCGAAATAGGAGATTTTTGGCAGAAAGCCCCTTTGGGAAACCTGCAAAAACGAGTGAAAACAGCAAGCAAAATTTCCCTTTGTTCTCCTTCCTTGCAATAATGACTCTTGGATGTGCTCATGTATTTTGTCATCATGGGAGAATGGAATCCCCCTGAATAAGTTATTCACACTAGAGGGAAGACTTTTCAACTAGCCAAAACGAAAGCACGTGCTAAAGCGTGCTTAAGGTCATCGCTGTGAGGTAAACACATTAGGGACTTTTGCTTGTAATCTTAGCACGTTTTTTAAGGTGTCTCAAAGGGACTTATTTTAGGAAACTGCCTACAGAATCTGAACGGAGTGACCGATTTTAGGTAGGAAAATTTCTAAAAATAATTGAACATGTTAGCTATTTAATCAAGTATTACAAAACATCATTGCTTATATATTCAGGGAGCAGTAGCCTTTCAAACGCCCGGCGTTTTTTCTTACTCGCCTGGTATGTTTTTATATGGAATGATATTATTTGTCAAACGCTTTTCAGAATTGTGAAATGAATCTATCGCAAAGATTGTTGCAAATGCAAGGCTTATTTGAAAAGACAAAAGGAGTACTTGCTGGACAACAGCCAGCTGTTCCTCTTGGCTGTCAAGGCATTGATGAAGTTGAGGAAAGGTATGTAGATTTATGTAATTCTGAAAGTTTCCCCCACAAGTACATGTTTCGTTATTTCTAATTGACGTTTCAAATTGAAAGCCTTTCCCTACAAACAACCTATCAAAATCTAACCCAAACTCTCAATTTAGAATATCTCAAATTTACTCCATTATTCATCGATCGATCTGCAGCATTAGTCTTTGATCCAGTGAAACTTGATGTAGTTATGTTGTTCTGAAGATTAGGCCAGATTCGCCTAATATGTAAATCGCCTTCTCAGAATTGCGGTATCTCATTGTGAAAGATAATGCGGTTTCGTGGCTTCAGAAGCATTGGCTGAAGAAAATAACATGGAATACTAAGGAAGAAGTGGCATATTATAGAAACAAAATGGTGTTATGCGCCCTGTTTCCATGTACATTGCAACAAATCGGCAACATATCCTCACAAATACTTTTACGTGATGTTGCTCTTTTCAGATGTTCAATTGAATTTTCCTACCGCTCCTGTTAAAATATGTTGAAAACTGATAGAGCTATGATCTGCAGAAAACCAAATCGCCTCATGACTGAAACCAGCAGTGGGGAATCCGGTTTGAATATTTTGCTGCGATAAGCAGCCTCATAGATGAACTGAAACAGTACCTTCGAATACCATAGGTCTCCCGAAAATTCCATTAATCATCACAGAGTTCAGCTATACTTACAGCTATACTCACTTACAGCTTCGATCTTTGATGCAATATCAAAATAGATAGAAATTCCCAAGACAATAGACAATTACAAAGATAGTGATGGCAAGATATCTCTCAGTGTGTTTCAACAATTTGCCAGCCTTTGGACATACTTTCATTTCGTACTCCATAGTAACAAACCATTGTAGATTGACTATCGAAGACAAGAAGAGAGACTGGCACGAATACATTTCGTGTATCGTTTTCGGCTTTTTCAAGTTTACATGGATTTTCTCTTTTGTAACATACCTGTTTGATGTACGAGGGAAGCATTCTTGTTCCAAAATCGTTTTTGTAGCCTGACTCTTTGATTTATGGATAAGCTCACATTACAGCTCTAAGTAAACTTTGCCGTTTTCTTTTCTTGGACGGGATTTCAAGCTTCTCCGTAAAATTATGTTGCCCAATGGAAGAATTGGAAATCTTTTGCATATCCCCCAAACGTGTACAAAATGATTTTATGGCCCCATGGTTTTACTGAACTGTGTGGCTCAGAAGTTCTTTCGGAAAATGTTGTTGCACAACGCTATTCGATTTCTTCCTGTGCTTGCATCCAAATATGGTTTCTCCCTATTTACAAGAAGTTCTTTCTAATCCTGTTGTCTCAAATAAACAAATTTTTCTTCTTGGGGATTTCATCCTTGATCTTCTACGCTATGTCTCTCACACTGGAACTGGCGAATTTTTTAATATGCTCCTTTCCCAGCAATTTTTGCCAAATGTTATGCATCCTACTCGAGTGTCTGATAATCCATCTATTATCATAGATGATATCTTTGCCAGTGCTTTTGATCAAGAAATAGTAAGTAGTACTATTCTACCAATAACAGACCATTTTCCTCAATTTCTAATTGTAAAGCATGGATGTAAAGCTTACGAAACTAATCATAATCTTACCATGATTTTTCTAAGCTTAATATTGAAAGATTCCAAAATGACCTTGCAATTTTAGACTTAACTTATTCGAGTGATGGTCAATTAGATATTAATTTTAAATTTAGCAGATTTATTCAAATCTTGATAAACTAGTAAAACTTCATGGTCCTCTGAAAACCTCACAAAGAAAGAAGTGAAGCAAAGAAATAAACCTTGGTTCAACAGTAAAATACAAAAAAAATTTCTGATCTAAGATAGGTTGCTTGAAAAGTGCAAGAGAAATAATGGTCTGCCTACAAGGGATCTTTCTAAAAGGTATCGTAATGGGATAGCAATTGCTTTGTAAGACACCAAAGCCAATTATTATTTTGATTACTTTCATACAATTAGTAACAATATGAAACAGTTATGGTCAGGGTTCAAACCATTCATAAATATTAGGGAATCCTCTAATTTAAGGGGGGGGTAAATTCTAATGATGCCCTTACATCTGATTCTGTTGTAATTGCTAATTTGTTCAAAAAATTTTTTGTCAATGTGTCTTATGATGTCAGTTAGAAAATACCAAGAACCAGAAAGTTTCCTTTGGGTTTCATCCATAATACCGGGTGAGTCAATAAAAATGCACGGTGTTTGAAAGAAAATGATGGCCCCTTAATTGTCTTACAATATCCCCGATATGTCAAGTTAGGTCCAGTAATTTATCCGGTTTTAATCGGCCATTCCTTACAGTCGAAATAGGAGACTTTCCATAGAAAGGCCCTTTCGAAAACCTGCAAAAACGAGCGAAAACAGCAAGCTAAATTTCCCTTTTTTCTCCTTCCTGACAATGATGACTCTTGAATGTGTACATGTATTTTGTCCTCATGAGAGAATGTAATCCCCCCGAATAAGTTATTCACACTGGAGGGAAGACTTTTCAACCCGCCAAAACGAAAGCACGTGCTAAAGCGTGCTGAAAGTCATCGCTGTGAGGTTAACACAGTAGGGACTTTCGCTTGTAATTTTAGCATGCTTTTTAAGGTTTCTCAAAGAGGCTTATTTTAGAAAATCGCTTACAGAATCTGAAGGGAGTGACCGATTTTAGTCAGGAAAGTTTCTAAAAATAATTGAACATGTTAGCCATTTAATCTTGTAATGGAAAATATCACTGCTTATATAGATGCACTTTCAGAAATATATTCTCAAAACATTGATATCCTTATGATTTCCGAAACTAAAATCGACTCTTCATTTCCAAAACAGCAGTTTGTTATTGATGGCTACTCTGTCCCTCTCCGCTTGGATAGAACCAAGGATGGTGGGGGCTTGCTAGTTAACATTCAAAATGGCATTGTCGCCCATCAACTTGACTCTTTCACGTTTACGGAAGGGATAGAATGTATCTCTTTAGAAGTCAATTTGAAGAAAAGGAAATGGGTTCTGCTTAGTGTGTATCGTCCACCAACCCAGTCAAAAGAGATTTTCCTAGATAACTTAGGAAGGGCACTTGAAAAATATAGTGGAGAATTTGAGAATTTCATTATTCTTGGTGATTTTAACATGACCGTAAATGAGGGGGAATTAAAGAACTTTCTAGATTTGTATAGTCTTAAGAGCATGGTTAGAGAACCAACTTGTTTCAAGTCGGAGAACCCTAAATGCATTGACCTTATTTTGACCAACCGTGACAGAAGTGTCCACAGTACAACAACGATCGAAACAGGGCTCTCTGATTTTCATAAAATGATTCTTACCGTTTTAAAAACAAAATATCAGAAGATAGGTCCATCTGTCATAAACTATAGAAGTTACAAAAATTTCAACGAATCAGACTTCAAACGAGATCTTTGTGAGGCTATGAGTAATTCCAACCCTACTGACTATGATTCATTTCAAGATGTATTCAACGAAGTGTTAGATAAGCATGCCCCTACTAAAAGGAAATATGTACGTGCAAATCATGCCCCGTTCATGACGAGAGCTTTACGCAAAGCAATTATGTTGCGTTCTAGACTTAGAAATAAACATAACCAATCTAGGACCGCTGAGAATTGGAACAACTATCGTAAACAACGTAACCGTTGCGTTAAGCTTTTCAGGCAAGCTAAAAAAGACTACTACATTAAGTTAGATATCAATTTGGTCACCGATAATAGGAAATTCTGGAAAACAGTGAAGCCTGCTCTGTCTGACAAATGTCAGAGCAATAACAAGATAGTTTTAGTCGAAGATGATGAGATTATGTCTGATGATATTGAAGTTGCAGAGATTTTCAATCGTTTCTTTGTAACGGTAACAGAGTCCCTTGATATAAAAGAGAATAGTGATAATATTTCAGACACTGAGAGCATATTAGATCCTATCGAAAAGTCGGTACAAAGATACTCTAATCATCCCAGCATACTAAAAACCGATAATAGTATAGTATAGTATTTCCTATTATTTGTTCACCGATAATAGGAAATTCTGGAAAACAGTGAAGCCTGCTCTCTCTGACAAATGTCAGAGCAATAACAAGATAGTTTTAGTCGAAGATGATGAGATTATATCTGATGATATTGAAGTTGCAGAGATTTTCAATCGTTTCTTTGTAACGGTAACAGAGTCCCTTGATATAAAAGAGAATAATGATAATATTTCAGACACTGAGGGCATATTAGATCCTATCGAAAAGTCGGTACAAAGATACTCTAATCATCCCAGCATACTAAAAATTGCGAGCCACTTTTTGAATGTAGAATCGTTCACTTTCAACCCTGTTTCATTAGAGGAAATGGAAACTGAAATCAAAAGGCTCAATCCCAAGAAGGCCACAACTTTCAAGAATATACCGCCAAAGATTCTTAAGAATAATTCTGATATATGTTCCGAACCTTTACGGGAAATATTTAATAATTGCATTGGAAGCTCCACTTTTCCTGATGAGCTTAAGTGTGCAGACGTATCCTCACTTCATAAACAAAAATAAAGTACAGTTAAGAAAAACTACAGGCCAATTAGTGTCCTGCCAACTGTTTCAAAAGTATTCGAGAGTCTTCTAGTCAAACAAGTGGAAGAACACATAGAACCGTATTTGTCCATACTATTGTGTGGATTTCGCAAAGGATATAACACTCAACAAGCCTTAGTGCGTTTTTTGGAAAAAAAATTAAACTTTTTATTGACGTAGGTGGGAAAGTTGGTGCTGTCATGATGGATCTTTCTAAGGCTTTTGACTGCCTGAGACATGATCTCCTCATAGCCAAATTGCATGCCTACGGCTTTAGTCACGATGCATTGTCTCTAATTTATAGTTACTTACATAACAGACAACAAAGGGTCAAGGTCAATGGGTCTTTTAGCTCATGGAAGCGACTGACTTTAGGAGTGCCTCAAGGATCTGTCCTTGGACCTCTTCTCTTCAATATATATATCAACGATTTGCTTCTTTCCTTAAATAATACTGATGTATGCAATTATGCCGACGACACAACTTTATTTGCTTGTGACATTGATACTGATAATGTTGTTGCTAGGTTAGAAATAGATTCCGCCCATGCAATCAAATGGTTCTCTGACAACTATATGAAGCTCAATGAAGATAAAATGTCATCTATTAACGTTTGGAAATATGAGTAGTGATTCTGTTTCGGTTAAAATTGGCAATTCTACTATTGCTAATAGTACTGAAGAAAAATTGCTAGGAGTTACCTTAGACAGCAAACTTACATTTGAGCAACATGTAAGTAATCTATGTCAAAAGGTCAGCAACAAGCTCTATGCTCTGTCACGCATTGCACACTATATGGACCAAGCTAAGTTAAGGATGTTGATGACATCATTCATAAATAGCCAGTTTCAATACTGTCCTTTGGTATGGATGTTCCATAGTAGGAAACTAAATACTAAAATCAACAGACTGCACGAGCGAGCCCTTAGAATAACGTATAGAGATCAGGAGTCTAGTTTTGAAGATCTCTTATGACATGATAACAGTGTATCTGTTCACCAGAAGAACTTACAAGTATTAATGATAGAAATGTTCAAAACAAAGCATGGCCCCTTTCCGACTTCGCGTCCCAGTTGAGGTCCCAGCAAAAAATTGGGTAAAAATTGAAATCTCTTCAAATTGCTTCAACATTGGTGCAAAGCCTATTTCAAGTACGCTGATTACGAATATGGACAAAGATTTTGAAAATATTGTCGCAAAAGTGCCCAAAATGGCACAAAAAGTGGCACAAATGTCTTAAAATTGAAATTGCTCAGGATTATCTCAAACTTGGTACAGAGCCTGTATCAAACATACTGATTGCCACTGTGAATCAAATTTTTGAAAATATTGTCGCCAAAGTGCTCAGTGTGGCACACAAAGTGGTACAAAAAGTGGTGCAAGTGTCAAAAACGTGTGAAATCTCTTTAAGAATTGCTTCAAAATTTGGTACAGAGCCTATTTAGATGGTGCTTATTATGAATATCGACAAATATTTTCAAAATATTGTCTCAAAAGTACTTCAAATGGCACAAAAAGTGGCACAAAAATGGCACAAATGTCCAAAAATTGAAATTGCATTAAATTATCTAGAAATTTGTACAGAGACTATTTCAAACATGCTTATTACGAATATGAATCGAGCCTTTGAAAATGCCATCATCTATATGCTCCAAATGGCACACAAAGTGGCACAAAAAGTGGAACAAATGTCCAAATCTTGAAAATCTCTTTAAATTGCTTCAAAATTTGGCACAGAGCCTATTTCGATGGTGCTGATTATGAATATCGACAAAGATTTTCAATAAATTGTCACCAAAGTGCTCTAGATGGCACAAAAAAGTGGCACAAATAGCCAAAAATTGAAAATGCATGGAATTATCAAAAAATTGGTACAGAGACTATTTCGGGAATGCTTATTACAAATATGAATCAAACTTTTTTAAAAGATTGTTACCAAAGTGCTCCAAGTAGCACACAAAATGGTACAAAAAGTGGAACAAAAGTCCAAAAATTGAAATCTCTTTAAATTTCTTCAAGATTTGGCACAGAGCATATTTGGATGCTGCAGATTATGAATATCGACAAAGATTTTCAAATATTGTCACCAAAGTGCTTCAGATAGATTAAAAAGTGGCACAAATGGTCAAAAGTTGAAATTACATTGAAATTCTCTCAAAATTGGCAAGGTGAAATTACATTGAAATTGTCTCAAAATTGGCACAGAGCCTATCTTGAATATGCTGATTACGAAATATGAATCGAGGTTTTGAAAGGAATATCACCAAGGTTCTCCAAATGGCACACAAAGCGGTAAAAACAGTAGAACAAATGTCCAAAAATTGAACTATCTTTAAATTGCTTCACAATTTTTTGTTCAGAGTGTATTTGGATGGTGCTGATCAAGAGTATCAACAAAGATTTTTAAAACACTGTCACCAAAGTGCTCCAGATGGCACAAAAAGTGGCACAAATGGCCAAAAATTGAAATTACATTGAATTATCTCAAAATTGGTACAGAGCCTATTTCAGAAATGCTAATTACGAATATGAATCAAATCTTTTTAAAAGATTGTCACCAAAGTGCTCATGGCATTTGGTCAACTTGAACTCAAAAATGACTGTCTTTGTTAGAGGTGAGCAGGATCTAATGTTAGTGCATGCAAGTTAGAGTGAAACAACGAACATGAAAAATTAATGACCTCAGTAAGTTTGGAAACGTGCCTAGTTCTCTGGAAACCGACAACTGGTGAGATGCTATAGTGATTCCAGTCATCGTGTCCTGGTTATGGAACTCCAAAACTCAAACATCTAAAAGAAGTCTTTCAAACTCGACACCTTAGCTGCCGACCTTCACTAGATATTTCATCATCTGTAACTCTTCTGAACTCTTGGTATATTTTGCGTGCCAACATCATTGCCGTACTCAGGGAACGCTGATTTGCCTGCTGAACGGCTGATTGGCTTGTTGCCTGCTTCGGTACATTGTTAGCTTTTAAATAAGATTGACTACCTAATAGCATCTAATGTGTACATAAGTGCCATCAAGTATTCCACTGGCAGAATCATTTCCATGTCCGTGCAATTTATCGCAAGTATCGAAATCTGAGCATAATGATGAAAGAGTCTAAAAATATTCTCTTTCATTGGTTATTGTCCTTCTCTCTCCGACAGAGACCTTAAAATTTACTTCTAACCTTACACTAGTTCTCGATAGTTCAAGAATCATTTCTATTTCAAAGTTCAAATCGTTGGAATCACTTCAACATGCTATGGGTGATGATAGTACTTCAGTCTGTGTAATTCTGAACAAAAGAGCAAATAAGTGTAGATTGCAGGCTGTGCTTGCTTATACCTTTGAACCTAAAAGTAGATTATGGTGTTGATTGATGTCAAACGTTTATGTACTTACAATTGACAGTTGCTTTTGTCATAGCAATGCAATTACGGTTTGTATTATTTCGTTAAGTGACAGTTGAAAAATTGGCAGAAAATGATAATTTACCAAGCACGTTTCTTCTTGGTTTGGAGCAGATGTAAAATATAATCAGGTTTGAATTAGGTTTTCTGTCTATTTTCATCAAAATAATTCTCCTTTACTTTGAGTTTGACATAAAGAAATCCTGTCTTTGCTCTTTCTAGCAATCAAAATTCCAGGTTTTTTGTTGATCATGGATCTTCCGTACTATTCACATTTTCAATATTTCTGTGATCAGCACATATGTGAAATACGGACTGTTTAAATCTTCAGTCAGTTGGAAGCAAATTCATTGTTTGGTTAATTGCTCTAACCTCTGTGCTTGTGGAAAACCTTAGTAACAGCATCTTGAAAATTATGCTCATATTTGTGATCAGCACATGTATGAAATAGGGTCTATAGAAACTATCAGGCATTAGGCCTTTGGAAGCAATTCCATTCTGGTCATTTGCTGTGCTTTGTGTGCAATTTGGACCACCTTTGATCTCAAAACATTTGTTCATATTGGTGATTAGCATACTTCAAATAGGACTTGTACTAATTTTGAGATAATCCTATGTAACTTCAGTTTTTGGACATTTGTGCCACTTTTGTGCCACTTCGATCACTTTGGTGACAATATTTTCAAAATCCTTACCGATGTTCATGTTCAGCACCATCAAAATAAAGTCTGTGCTAAATTTTGCAGCAATTTAAAGACATTTCAATTTTTGGACATTTTTCCACTTCTTGTACCGCTTTGTGTGCCATTTGGAGCTCTTTGGTGATAGTCTTTTCAAACACCTCGATTCATATTTCGTAATCAGCATATTCAAGATAGGCTCTGTGCCAATTCTGAGACAATTTCAATGTAATTTCAACTTTTGACCATTTGTGCCACTTTTTAATCTATCTGAAGCACTTGGGTGACAATTTTTTGAAAATCTTTGTCGTTATTCATAATCTGCAGCATCCAAATATGCTCTGTGCCAAATTTTGAAGAAATTTAAAGAGACTTCAATTTTTGGACTTTTGTCCCACTTTTTGTACCATTTTCTGTGCTACTTGGAGCACTTTGGTAACAATCTTTTAAAAAAAGTTTGATTCATATTCGTAATGAGCATTCCCGAAATAGTCTCTGTACCAATTTTTTGATAATTCCATGCAATTTCAATTTTTGGCTATTTGTGCCACTTTTTTGTGCCATCTAGAGCACTTTGGTGACAATTTATTGGAAATCTTTGTCGATATTCATAATCAGCACCATCGAAATAGGCTCTGCACCAAATTTTGAAGCAATTTAAAGAGATTTTCAAGATTTGGACATTTGTTCCACTTTTTGTACCACTTTGTGTGCCATTTGGAGCACTTAGGTGATGGCATTTTCAAAAGGCTCGATTCATATTCGTAATAAGCATGTTTGAAATAGTCTCTGTGCAAATTTCTAGATAATTCAATGCATTTTCAATTTTTGGACATTTGTGCCATTTTTGTGCCACTTTTTGTGCCATTTGAAGCACTTTTGAGACAATATTTTGAAAATCTTTGTCGATATTCATAATAAGCACCATCTAAGTAGGCTCTGTGCCAAATTTTGAAGCAACTTAAAGAGATTTCACAAGTTTTTGACACTTGCACCACTTTTTGTACCACTTTGTGTGCCACACTGAGCACTTTGGCGACAATATTTTCAAAAATTTGATTCATAGTGGCAATCAGCATGTTTGATACAGGCTCTGTACCAATGTTGAGATAATCCTGAGCAATTTCAATTTTAAGACATTTGTGCCATTTTTTGTGCCATTTTGGGCACTTTTGCGACAATATTTTCAAAATCTTTGTCCATATTCGTAATCAGCGTACTTGAAATAGGCTTTGCACCAATGTTGAAGCAATTTGAAGAGATTTCAATTTTTAGCCAAATTTTTGCTGGGACCTCAACTGGGACGCGAAGTCGGTGAGGGTTAAATCCTCCTTTTATGAATGAAATATTTTGTCCACAAACCAACCAGTATAGCCTCGGAAATGATCGCGATTTTAACTTACTAAGAGTGAGATCAGTAATGTATGGCTCAGAAACTGTTCGGTATAGGGGTCCACAGTTATGGTGTACACTTCCAGTTTCAATTAGACACTCAACTAACTTGATTGAATTTAAGACCAAAATCAAAGCTTGGAAAGGAAATAAGTGCCAATGCCAATGTAGGCTCTGCCGAAATTTCATACCACTTTTAGGTTTCATATAAGTTTTAGGTTTTAGGTTTGTTCAACATGATATTTTCTATCCATTCTGTTTTTGCTATCTGAATTAGTTGGCTTTTATTAGCTATACTTGTAAATTGCATGTGTAGCTATTTTATACCTTTTTTATGCCAACATTGTAAAATAAAGTGTTAATAATAATAATAATAATAATAATAATAATAATAATAATAATAATAATAATAATAATAATAATAATAATAATAATAATAATAATAATAATAACTCAGGGAGCAGTAGCATCTCAAACGTCGGGCGTGTTTTTTGACTCACCCGATAGAATCCGTGACTCTTTTTTATTGCCCCTTCAACTCATTCAGAGAAATATGATATCATCAGTATGCTAAAGCCTGGTAAGTCTTTAGGTCCAAACAGCATTACTGTTAAGCTTCTAAAGAGCTTGCGTTCTTTAGCTCCTGCCCGCTAAATTAGGATGTTTTGCGGGAAGACTGCAAACAAACATTCAACTGTTTTCATAAACGTGGACTGAGAATTCTGTATAGGGACTATGATGCATCGTTTGAAGATCTCTTGAGAAGCTCGGGTGAGCTAACAATCCATTGCAAAAATTTACAAAAGCTAATGCTTGAAATATGTGCATGCATAAAGGCCGCTTGCCACTCCTTCATGTTTGAGAGCTTCACACAAAAGAGATTCAATATGAATTACGAACAAATAACCTCCTGCAGCTCCCTAAACCTAATACGTTAGTTTATGGGAACAATTCTCTATCATTTAGAGGAAGAATTTTGGTAACACGTTATCTGACACGATAAAAGCTGCTCAAAACACAAAGCAATTTGAAAATATGACCAAGAGCTGGAAGGGAGATAATTTCAGTTGCAATATCTGCAGATGAAGTGTACATAGATTCGTGTACAGGGTGTCCCAGAAAATTTGTGCCCCGTTTGCCTAAAGATTGCGACAAAGCGGCGAAAGGTCCTCACCATACTTTTACTTGATGTTGCTCGTCAGATGTTCAATTAAAGTTTGCTACCATCCCCGTAAAAATCCGGTGAAAAATGATGGAGCTATCACGTTTAGAAGGCCAAATTTACCTGATGACTGAAACCAGCGGTCGGCCATTTTGTTTTACTATTTGCAACGGTAAACAGCTTCATGGATGAGCTGAAACAGTAACTTCCAATTTCATAGCTCTCGCGAAAGTTTCAGTAATCATCAGAGAGTTCAGCTATTTCGTACCCCACGACCCTTGATTGAATGTCAAAACGAAGACAAGTGCCCCAAGATAATAAACAACCAAACGGTAATGACAAACATATAGTCACGCTTTGTATGCAGGTGTGAGGAGTGTCGGAACCAATTATTTAGTTTATTGATCAGTTCAAAATCTTTTGCCTCTCTTGTTTCTTTTAGTTCATTCTCTTCGGTAGTAAATCAACAATTGCTTGTAACAAATTAAGGAAGAAATCTATATAGGGCAGGCGACAAATTTAATTTAAAATATATTTTTGTCGAAACCTCTGATGTTTTACTGCCTTGGGAATTCTTATCTTCATTTTTGTATTCCATCAAAGATCGTGGGGTACAAAATAGTTGAACTCTCTGATGATTATTGGAATTTTCGTGAGAGCTATGACATTAGAAGCTGCTATTTCAGTTCATCCATGAAGCTGTTGATCGTTGCAAAATAGTAAGATAAAATGGCCGACCGCTGGATTCAGTCAACAGGCAAATTTGTTCTTCTGAAAGTCATAGCTCCATCATTTTTCAACGGATTTTCACGGGGACAGTGGCAAACTTTAATTAACATCTGAAGAGCAACATCATGGAAAGGGTTAGTGAGAATCTTTTGTTGCTTTGTCGCAATCTTCAGGCAAACGAGGCACAATTTTTCTGTGACACCCTGTATATATTTACGTTTATGTAGTATGTTTGAACCTTGTATTGTAAATAGTTGGTAATTATTAGTTCTCTTTAAAACTATTGTTTCCACCAACTGTAAATAAATTTATTATTATTATTATTATTATTATTATTATTATTATTATTATTATTATTATTGTTATTATTATTATTATTATTATTATTATTATTATTATTATTATTATTATTATTATTATTATTATTATTATTATTATCATTATTATTATTATTATTATTATTATTATTATTATTATTATTATTATTATTATTATTATTATTATTATTATTATTATTATTATTATTATTATTATTATTATTATTATTATTATTATTATTATTATTATTATTATTATTATTATTATTATTATTATTATTATTATTATTATTATTATTATTATTATTATTATTATTATTATTATTATTATTATTATTATTATTATTATTATTGATTAATACATGCTAGTCTATTTAGCGGAAATGTTCCCTAGATGTTTGGTGACAACAAGTCTCCTCAAACCTCAGGGACTTTCCTTAGGATCCTTGCAGAGTAAAGGATGGCACTTTTTTGCAAGTCCGCTATACGGGTCTCTATTCCAATGTCTTTCTCAGTCGCTTCGGTAGCAGCCTTGGCGTGGTGCCAAGGGCACCAACTACATCTGTGATGATTTTCACTTGCGTCTTCCATAGTCTCTTTATCTCTCTTGCTAAATCTTGATACTTGTCGATCTTCCCAGCTTCCTTGTTATCAACTCCATTGTCATATGGAACTGCAAAGTCAATGATATTGCAATGACCGTTCTTTCTATCCTCACCGATCATATCTGGTCTTCTTGCTTCGATAGCATGGTCAGTCTCTATGGAGAAATCCCATAAAATTCTATAGTCATCATTCACCATGACAGCCTCAGGCTCATGTTCATATCACTTATCTTTTACCTTAAATCCACAGACTTTGCTTACATCCCAATGCACTCTCTTACCCACACAGTCATATCTGCGCTTGTACTCTTTTTGGACTAATTTACTACACTCACTAAGAACATGGTTGATACTTTCGTCCACTTTTCCACACATTATGCATTTATTGTCGATCTGGGTCTTATCGATCTTTGCTTTTATTACATTAGTTCTGATAGCATGTTCCTGAGCGGATAAGTGGATATTATAAATGATTCAGTCCCCCATTTCAAGTTTCCATCTCTCAACCACAACCAGCGTTCAGGGCCTGCCACCTCTTTGGTTTGTCTCAGATATTGACCTTGTAATTCTTTCTCTTCCCAGCTGTTTTTTCTTTCATTCTTCTTTCTTTTCTTGAAGCCTTTCGTTGTTTCAGTAACTTCCTCGATGTTTCTAGTTGCAGATAATATTCGTTCATTGCTGTATACAACATATTCTTCCAAGCCCAAAATGGCTGTGTTTACCGTATCTTTTACGTTTAACAAGCCTCTTCCTCCTTCCTTTCTTATCATCTAGATCCTGTCAACATTACTATCAGGTTGGTGTGCGTTATGCATTGCAAGAAGTGTTCTTGTTCTTCGATCTAGTTCTTGTAGCTCTGTCTTTCTCCACTTCAAAAGAGGAGCGGAGTATCTCAGTACTGGAATCGCCCACGTATTGATAGCCTTTATGGTATTACTTCCGTTTAATTTAGTTTCAAGCACCTTTCTAACCCTTCTTTTGTACTCCTTTGTGACTACCTCTTTCATCTCCTTTTCTTTCACCTCATCATTCTGCAACACCCCTAAATACTTGTACCCATCATTCTCCTGAAGTGACCTGACGACATTATTTCCTGGTATCTTTTCTCCATCAGATTTAATCAGTCGACCCATCTTCATAATCATCACTGCACATTTTTTCACCCCAAACTGCATACAAATGTCCTTGCTAAAGACCCGCACTGATTGAATAAGAGAATCGAGATCTTTTTCGTTTTTGCTATACAACTTGAGATCATCCATGTACAGCAGATAGTTTATTTTCTCTCCGTTCTTAGCATAATCGTATCCAGGTCTAGATTTGCACAAAATATAGGTTAAAGGTATTAGTGCGATCACAAAAGGCAGTGGATACAGCGAGTCTCCTTGAAATATTTCCCTGCGGATTTTCACATTTCCTAGTAATTCATTTCCGCATTTCAATTCCACTTCCCAGGATTTCATCGAATTCTTTAAGAAGCTGGTAACTTTCTCATCAATCCCGAGCATTGTCAGGCATTCCAAAACCCACGAATGAGATACATTATCGTATGCTTTTTGGTAGTCTATCCAACCAACACCTAATTTCTTTTTCCTCGTGTGTACTTCTCTAAGGATCATTCTGTCAATATACAATAGATCAGCAGTTCCTTTTGAACGCTTTCTGCACCCCTTCTGTTCCTCCGGTAGCAAATTATTTGTATCCAGATAGTTATGCACTTGATCTGCAATAATACCGGTCAGCGATTTCCACATCAACGGCAGACACGTAATTGGTCCATAGTTACTTACATCTCTTCCTTTATCTTTATCTTTCTGTATAAGTACTGTTCTTCCTACTGTCATCCATGCTGGTGCTCCGTTTTCTAAAGAATCAATCAGGTACAATCTGATATACTTATGCATACTTGTGAAATTTTTTAGCCAAATCCTTGAACACAGGTCCGGGAGCTTTCCAGTTCGGCATCCTCTTAAGCATATTTTTTTATTTCTCATCTGTAGTATCTATGCTTTCTTGCACTGACAAATTTCTTCTTCATTTCGAGGGGCAAATCACTCCTGAAAATTGCGTACGAGATTAATAATCACAAGTGATTATCTTTGTGATTAATTTGATTTTTTGGTGATTTGAGTGATTAATTTGTGATTATTTTAGAATTAATCACACATTCCAAAAAGTTCTCAAATAAGCTGCTGTACTATAAAAATTGTATGAATAAGGCAAGACAGAGCAAGAAGATTCATAATCAAATGATGAAATATGACGGTAAGCTGTATCATGAATCGAGTCACGGACTATCATGCCAATTTGATTTGGCAGGGTTGTTTGTAACACAAGAACGAGTCTTTCCTCTTTGCTCCATCACAGGGAACTAAGATCTTGCAATTTTGTGCTGTTCATGCTTTGGCGCTTGTGCTTTGCATATCTAGTAGTGTGTTCACATTAATTTGGAAAATGGTGACAGGGACAATCTCATCTTTTCATTTCTTATAAAAGTGAACAGATGAACTTAGTTAAACATTCAAAATTTGTGATTAATATGACTGGTGATTTTTCATGATTAACATGATTTTTGAATGATTTATGTGATTAATTTGTGATTGAAATGTGATTATTTGTGAGAGTGTACGAGATTTTAAGCAGTGATTTGCCCCTCGCTTCATTTCTGAACTCAAAGTAATTTTACCAGTCTTAGCTTTGATTTTTTGACGTATTTCTTCTTTCACGACTTGTAGTCCTCTTCGTCTGATTTTATATTTTCTCTCAAGCTCATCCTTGTACTTCTCTTTCACTGGCTTCTTTTCGATAATGATACCAATCCGTTACTAATCTGAACTGCAGGATAACGAGGACTACGGCGCTTTTGATGCTGTAGTTACAAATGCACTCAATAAACATGCTCCTCTGAAGAAAAAATATTTGCGTGCTAATGATGGCCCTTTTATGACAAAGGCCTTACGAAAAGCGATGATGCATCGCAAGAAATTACGCAATAGATACATCAAGAGTAGAACTGAGGATAATCTTAAAGCTTTTAAAACGCAAAGAAATTTTTGTGTGAAACTCCTACGCAAAATGAAATATGATTACTATCGGAACCTTGTCCTTGGAGGCCTTGCAGATAACCGTAAATTTTGGAGGACTGTCAAACCGGTTTTCTCAAATGAAGTACAAGCAAATTCATCTCTGACTCTAATGGAAGATGGAAAAATGATAACTGAGGACTTAAAGAGAGCAGAAATTATTAATCATTATTTCACAAACATAACAGAGAGTTTGGGAATTTCCTAAGACCAGACACTGCTCTCACCAACTAACGGGATAAATGATCCAGTGGAAAAAGTTATCAAAAATATGCTAATCATCCCAGCATTAAAAAGATCAAAGAATGCTGCGAAATGAGTCAATTTGAATTCAAACCCGTGACTATTAATGAGATACTTTTACAGATTCAAAGACTGAAGTCAAAAAAGGCGTCTCCCTTAAACAGCATTCCAGCTAAGATCCTCAAACAGAATGCAGATATTTTTGTTGTCCTCATCCGGAAAATCTTCAATTCGAATTTGTCGGAATGCCATTTTCCAAAAGAACTGAAAGCTGGTGAGGTCTCGTCCCTGTTCAAATGTCTTGATGCTTTTATCAAGAAAAATTATAGACCTATAACGATTTATCGTCTGTGTCCAAAATTTACGAGAGAGTCCTGGAGAGTCAAATAAAATCTCATGCCCTTAGCCTCCTCTCTCCTCTTCTTTGTGGATTTCGAGAGGGCTATGGAACCCAACATGCACTTTTACGACTCATAGAAACCTGCAAAAAGACCTTAGATAAAGGGGGTGTCGCTGGAGCACTGCTCATGGATCTCTCAAAGGCTTTTGATTGCTTAAATCATGAGCTTTTGATTGCAAAATTAATTGCTTACGGTTTCAGTATAAGTGCATTGCGGTTGATCCATGGCTATCTCAGTGAGAGGAAGCAGAAGGTAAAGATGAATGGGACCTTCAGCACATGGATAGAAACAACGATAGGTGTGCCTCAGGGTCCGGTTATGGGACCTCTTCTGTTTAACGTATACCTCAGTGACTTCTTCATGTTTGTGAATGATGCTGAAATATGAAACTATGCAGAGGAAACGACTATCTATGCTTGTGACAACAATATTGAAGGTATCATTGAAACATTAGAGAATGATGCCCTTAAAATTGCAGAATGGTTTCCGAACAACTGTATGAAGTTGAATGAGGACAAATGCCATCTGATGATCTTTGGAGATAAAAGTAATGATATTTCTTTAAATATCGGAAGTGTGAGGATTAAAGAGAGCAAGGAAGAAAAGTTGCTTGGAGTGGTTCTGGACAAAACATTATGCTTTAAACAGCGAGTAAAGTCCATTTGCAGAAAGGCTGGGCAAAGCTACATGCTCTCTCAAGAATCTCTCATTTTCTTGACACTGAACAACTAAAGAGAATAATGAGGGCGTTCATCTTGTCCCAGTTCAAGTACTGTCCTCTTGTTCGGATGTTCTGCAATAGAACACTTGACAACAAAGTCAATCGTATTCACGAACGGGCATTGCGGATAACTTACAAAGATATGAGTTGAGATTTTGACACAATATTACTCAGAGACAATGCAGTCACAATCCACACAAGAAATTTACAGTTGCTGATAACTGCAATTTATAAACAAAATGGGAACTCTATCCTACTTTCATGAAGGAGATCTTTGTTTAAAAGCACAGTACTTATGGGTTAAGAAGCTGCCATAATCTACTGCTGCGACAAGCGCGCACTACTTGCTATGGCTTAGAGATGATCTCGTTTCTAGGGAGTAGATTATGGCAGGCACTTCCCAATGACATGAAACAATCAGATACCCTCTCAACCTTTAAAAGGAGAATAAAAACCTGGAAAGGAGAGGGATGTAACTGTAGACTGTATAGACCTTTCGTGGCTCAGGTTAGGTTCTTAAAAGGATAAATGCATTGCATTGTAAATACTAAAAATTTCTGTAAAAACATTGTAAAAATCTGTATATATGTATTATACTGAATTAATCCTTATGTTAGATATATATGTATTTTCCTTTTATTTTGAAACAATTTTACTTTGTAGTAAGCTTGAATTAGCTTTTATTTTATAGCTATCCATTATACGCCTACTTTAAATAAATAGATAATAATAATAATGATAATAATAATAATGATAATAATAATAATGATAATAATAATAATGATAATAATAATAATAATAATAATAATAATAATAATAATAATAATAATAATAATAATAATAATAATAATAATAATAATAATAATAGACACAACTGTTTTATGTCATACGTTTCGATATAAAATCTTCTTCAGATTCTCTTAAGAAGATGTAAAATCTTCTTAAGAACCTAACCTGAGCCACGTTTTTTTAATTTTCTTTCTGTTTTATTTTGGTGATGGTTTGAGTTTGATTCTAATAATGATAATAATAATGATAATAATAATAATAATCATCATCATCATCATCATTATCATCATCATCATCATTTTTTAAAACATCATGTATCATTTTCATCAAAAATCCACTTAATTACAATCTAAGAATTTAAAAACCATTACGGCAATCTCATATCTGACAAGCTGAATGGAATGCACAACGGCTAAATAAAAGCTAAGGAAGGAAAAAAAATATTCGCACAAACCTATTTCCGATTTTACAATGAAATGACAAGATTTACCTTGAAAGCAATTCTGTTTCTGGCCAGTTACTGTCCTTCTTACAAAATAAAAAGTATGTGCACCTCATGCAAACATTTATTAGTTTTTTAACAATATAATCCTCTTCACTCTTGGATAGGCCTAGTTCTTGCAACATTGTCTTCAGATTATGGCTTTCCTTTCCAATTATTCCTAAGGCTCCCAGTGATAAATTTACAAAGAGAACCTTTTCGTACTTATTTTGTTCACGACGTCCTTGTAAGTTCTCAATCAGATCTGCATATTTTTGTTCTTTCCTTTCAGCATTCTTAGAGATATTAGTTTCAAATCCAAGGGTTAGTCCCAATATGTACAGCAATTTTCCTTTAATCAGCACTATGTCAGGTCGCAAATCATCACCAGTTATCACTGAAGGTGAAGAATATCTTTCCAGATCAGCATGCACACATAAGTTTTCTTTTAATCTAAGGTAATCAGCAAGATTTTTAAGAATAGAATCATGTCTCCATGTGTATCTCCCCTCTTTCAAGTGAGCTGCACATCCACCAATTACGTGTCCTAGTGTTTGTGGGGCACTGCATACACTGCATTGAGCACTAGCTGATTTCTTCCAGGTAAACATGTTTTTGTTTGTGGCTAGTGTATTGTTTAAATACCGATAATAATGATAATAATGATAATAATGATAATAATAATAATAGTAATAATAATAATAATAATAATAATAATAATAATAATCCGTTCAAGATCTTCATTTAGCTGTTTAACTTGACCCTCTAGCCTCCTTTTCCACTATGGCTCCTTCGACTTTTTCCCCCTTCACGTTTAACTCCACGATTTTCTACAAAAACAGCCGAAGCACAATGTATCAGATCATTCACATCTGTAATATCATCTACTTTTATTTTGTCCAATAGCACATCAATTTTCTTAACAGCATTCCACAATTTTTCACTTTCAATCCCTCTTAAGGCTGATAACCTTCAGTTTAAGTTTCAGTTTTCATATTTAAATTAACTACGTACAATTTATTATCCAAACAATACAAGAAACAACTAAATTACAAAGACTAAATATATAAAATCTTACAGAAAATTGATACAATGATACAAAAATTAATACAATATTAAGAAAATATACAAAGAGGGGATAAATAAATACACCTTTTCAACTAACGGCCTCGGTTTGGAAATTTTTGAAAATTTCTCGATACTAAATTTCTGACCATGGATTTTGATTCAGCACCCCAAGTTTAGTTTAATTCCAAATTTTCATATTCCTAGAGTCTGTGATTTCGATTTTATGGCGATAATAACTTTGAGAATGTATAAGGGATTTGACCGTCAAAATCGTTCGGGGTGAAACTTTACACCCTCAGCCAATATTCACGGTCAAATCCCTTATAAATTTTCAAATTTGTTATTCTCATAAAATTAAATTTGTTAGTACTAGGATCAAGAAAATTTGTAATTAGACTAAGATTAGGGTGCTGAATGTGAATATGGGGTCTGAAATTTCATATGACGCAAGCTAAGGAAATTTTGAAAATTTTCAAAACGAGGTCGCTTAGTTGAAAAGGTGTATTGTATGCAGGGAATTACTTTATTGAGAAGCTCTCTTAATAGATAAACTAATTGAGGAGAGAGAGCCCCCCCCCTGTCCTAAGCTATAATCAAATAGATTTGTGCGAGTTTAAATAATTGTGTAGTACGAAAATGGCTCAGATTCAACGGTCAGCCATTGTCAATAGATGAATTTTCAGTTTTGTTTGAACAATGTTTTTGAAGGAGCATTTCGGAGTTCCAAGGGTAATGCATTCCCAAGTTTAGCACCAAGATATAGACTAGACTTCAGACCATATTGAAGACTGACCTTGTCCTAGCCATTTTTCTCGTTTCACCTAAGCACTACAATAAGCAGATTTCCTCTTCTGTAACGTCCACTCTTTCTTTTAAGCAGAACACATCATTTTCGGTTCTATCTCTTTCCGTTTGGATGTTTTTTTTATCAAGCAAAACCCTAAACTAAATATACTATACATTATTTGTCCCATCCACAGCGGGAAATGACACGAGGTCACCTAGTTTCCACTGTAGATGGGACTTACAAATTAAGGCTCACAATGTCAAAAAAGAAAATCAGCAAAATATCAAAACGACGAGAACAAAAAAAAGAGAAAGAAAAGAAACACCAGACATAAAACAAATACTAAACCAAAGAAAGAAAAGAGGAATAGGGGGAAAGTTGCTTACTTGAAAATTACTCGAAATGAGCTTCTAGCAAAAGCTCTTAGTACGTTCAATGAAGGATATTGTTGCTTCAATAATGATTCTGTTCTCGAATACATTCAAATCAGAAGTTCCGTACAATAGTAGTTCACACAAATCTTTTGAATCCATACTTGTTATGTCTAACCCAGGTACATCCGCTAGTTGACTGAAGAGATCCGTGCGCATCAAGTCAAACTGAGGGCAATGCAGAAGAAAATGCTCGCTATCTTCGTTTCCCGTACCACATACACAAAGAGGGCTTAAGCAGTCAAAGTTGTGTCAAAACCTATGCTCATTGAGTGGGCTGAATTTCACCCGCAATTTGGTCAGGTTCCTAATGCCTGTCATGTTATAAACATTGTACACAGGTTTTTTAACTGGTCTGATAACTGCAAGTAATTTTCGTTTAAATTCCGCAAGAGTATTGGAGTCTTTGATATTTTGATCCAGCAAATTCCATTCAAAAAGGACATTTTGGAAATAGGTACTTGCAAAACGCGCGGTTCTTCCAGTTGGTTGGTATTTACGCTGACGTCGCAAGTTGTATGAAACATTGCGTTCAGCAGGAATTTCATGAATTTCGTTTGGATGTCCGGTTCTTGATGATTATTTAATCTCTCGGCCCTCTCCTTGCTCTAAGTCTCCCCATTGCCACCATATCCCCCATCTTCCACTGCCCTTGCGATCTCTTCAAGCTCTCATCGAACTGTGTTTTGAGTGCGAAGTGTCTTGTTTACTCTTTCGAGATCTTACTAAGAAACTTGGGAGCCCTTTAACAAAACTAAATGAACCCTATACTTTTAGAATTAAAGATATGAGGCATACGAAAGAAAGTTTTGCATTGAAAACTTACCTCAGAGTTTCAGAAACTGCCTAAGACGATATACGGTAAGGGTCCTTAGTTATCAGAATCGCACATAACGCATGCAAATTTACAGGGTAAAACTTCTACCAAAGATTTAATGGTGAGTCAAAAGGAGGCTTCCCAAGATGCATTGTTTGATTGTGTGAATGCAGTCTAAGTCGTCTGTTTTGATGAAACAATAGGGAGACTATTTGCTACTTTGCTACTAAAGACTGTCAATGGCCAAAAGGCTTTTTCATATCGCGGTGCAAAACTTTGGAACAGTTTGGAAAAAGAAGCAAAATTGGCACCCTCCCTGAAAACTTTCAAGGAACGACTATGAGGGCGGTGTAACTTTATTTTCTATTTCATTTTTATTATGTTTTATTGTAAACTAGGTATTATAGCATTGTATATTGTAAATTAGGCATATAAATTTCTTTTGTTCTTAGTTTAGCCTATTTTCCTTTATTTTATGTTATTTTTTAACAGGTCAGTTTGAAAAACATGTATAAATATATGAAACTTATACCTGTATAAATATTTTAAAATGAAAGTGAAATGAAATGAAATTGTGCCAGAAACAAGTCTAAAAAGTGAGATGATAAAATACATATATACGCATGAAAATTTCGTTCCACCTGACAGCGCTTAGCATGAAATGTGAAATAGTTTTCTCATTCAGTACTTTATGGGTGATTTGTAGTCAATGGAATTGCCAGGCGTACAGAATTTACACAATGAATAGTTTGTCAGACAAAACATTCTATTCAAATTCAAAGCGATATTTTCTCTCGTAAACAGTGGATTTACAGCTCTCTTGCAAATCTACTGGGTGGAAATCAGCCTTTAGTCAAGTTATATTTTTCTCGAAATTTGATGAAACATCTTTTTCGTCATACATTTCTTGTAGCTTGGCCGTGATCAAAACATTGGTAGATGACGTCAACAGCATATACCTGAATATTGCAAAAGACAAACACATGGGTTCGTATTTCGTACATATCTTCTCGACAATTCACTACCTAGATATTTTTTTTGCTCTCATTTCTGCCATTCAAACATATAGGGTGTCTCCAAAAAAGTGTTCAACATTTGATTAAATATTAAAAAATGAAGGTAACATAAACAGCCTCATGGGAAGATAACCTTGTTCCTACGGTTATGAAATAATTTTAGAGACCAGAATCCTGCAAATCGGTTGAAAATTTACTGAGTTACGAGGTTTCAAAGATAAAAAATATGCGATTGCTGAAATCGAGACCCTCAGATAACTGGTGATGCAAAGACCTGGAAGGCCGAGGTAAAAGAAGCTTGTCTAATGTCACACCCTCTCGTTCATATCAGAGCAAACCAAATATCACTTCCAAGTAAATTAATCCTTGCCATCATCGTCAAAATTTGCTTAACATTGCATATGCCCAAAAACAGTAGTTCAAAACATAATTAACGAGAGACTGAATCTTTTTCATCAAAGCATCCATATGATTGAAAGTTAGGTTATCGAAAACCTGTTCAAATTCCATTTGGTTTGCCCTGAAACGATTGAAAAATAACAGAAACAATGGCCTGTGAGATTCTTACTAAAAATGCCATTTTGAGGCCTCTGGTTTCAGTTTTCGTTCAAATTTGAACTTCAAAGGCATGTAACTCCATGAATTTTTAGCGGATTTGCAAGATTCTTTTTTCACAAATTAATTTAAAATCTCAGGAAAAGGGTCACTTGACCATGTGCCCATTCAGCGTATCATTATTTTTTAGTAGTTAATCAAACGTTGAACAATTTTCGGGACACCCTGTAGACATGGATAGGTTTGTCTGGTTGGCTATATGTAGCTGATGTAGAGCTGCTTACATACATGAAATAACAAAAGAAATGGCTAAGATATACATGCTGAAAAGCATTTAACAAAAAGATAAGAAAAGATCATAATGTTTGTATGTTGCGACGTTGCAAGTATGTGGTGTTAAAAACACTTTTCAAATTGGATTGGGTAAAAGAAGCTGAAGATGAAAATCATTGCGAAATTGATTCCAAGGTACTACATACTTAGGATAGGATGGCTCTTTCTTAGAATAGCCATAGTTTTCAATACTTTTCACTTTAACAGGTAGTCTGCTTCACACTGTGTCTGGTCTGTCTTTGAATGAGTTTCGTTCGTGTCTAGTTCTGGGTCTCTTTCAAACGATGTATAAATTATCCCCAATGTTTTGATCCTGATGTCGAGCTTCATATCAGGTAGATGTGTGCTATGCTTACCACTCTCCATTTTTACCTACATTCAGTAGATTCCTAAATCTTTCTTTCTTGGGTCAGGCACTAGTGTTGGTAACTTTTAAACAATTTTAGCAGCTATATTATGGATTCTCCCTGAAGGACTTAAGCAAGTGCCTAATTCCTAGACTGCAATGCCATTCGATATTCTTTCAAAGTATATCTTTTCCAATACCGGAAATGATAATGACAGAAACCTCTTTAACTGATTATCTTCCTACTCATATTACCTGCTAATTTGCTACTTGTGTGGCATCCATGATGTCTTTTTGTCAGTCTTGGCTCATAAGCATTGTATTAAGAAATTAATATAAACTCAAGAAATACAACTTGGTAAACGTTTCGACCAAAGCCTTCAGCAGTAATGACTGCTAAAAATCAGACGAAGCATACATAAAGACATCAAAATTACAAAGAATACAAAACAATAGCCTTGGCGGGTCCTACCTATTACAATGCGTAATTGAAAAGTATTAACGCACCTGGTAATTACAAAGGTGGCGGGAGAAAGATCAAAGAAAGCGCAGAGTTAAGAACTGCTGAAGTTGGCGCCTGTGTCTGTCTCGCCGAAGCTGAAAAAGATCTCATGTTACAACAAACCAAACAATAGAAAGATCCGAGAGAGGATTGGCAGAACAGGAAACCCTACAGAAACAGCGTGTGTCCCTAACGAAAAGCTCAGCGCCAAAATCAAAACAACACAGCAACTAAAATGACAAAAATAATTAAATCTATGTATCCACCTACCTAGTGTTTAAACCCTTATGGGCAAAGCAATCCAGCCGATATTGCCAGAAGCTTTCCCTCATCCTATTTCCTCCGTGAGCCTATCCATTATCTTCACGCTAATATCCTTCAGAAACCCGTGGTGGCCTTCTTCAGTAAAATGCCTGAAGAATTCCACCTGGGGTACTGAGGCCCCCGAATTAAACCTACAACTGCCCGCCTTGTAATTGTTAAACCTAAGCCTAAAAGGCGTGCAAGTGCTACCAACATATTGTACACCACAAACG
This sequence comes from Aurelia sp. 4 Dawson et al 2005, assembly GCA_964019985.1. Lineage (NCBI taxonomy): Eukaryota > Metazoa > Cnidaria > Scyphozoa > Semaeostomeae > Ulmaridae > Aurelia > Aurelia sp. 4 Dawson et al 2005. Next base: position 9,562,431 of record OZ026508.1, on the reverse strand, counting down.
GTACATTCCAACAAATACACAACATTTGACGAGTCACAATTGAATGAATAGTTTATCCTATATTCCCGGCTATCTACGTTAGAATGAAAATGTTCGCTATTACTCATAACGTTACAAACTTGACAACGAGATTTACCAAAACGAGAACACCCCTTCTTATCTGTCCCCCCATTTCCCTCATTACTCAGCCTAGCCCTAACAAGTATATCCATAATGTTCTTACATCTCCTAAATGCTTTTAAAGGTGGCTATGGAAATACCTCCCTATGCTCCTTCGAATTAGTGAGCATAGGATGGAGTCTCCTGGCAACCTTTCCCAAAACTATTGAGTGCTGTATGGTACGTCGCAAGCAGCGGAACCCTTTCCCCCTTCCCTTGGTCATTGGTCCTATTTCCCTAATTTGCTAGAAGAGTTGTCCTATCCAACCTACGTACCCTTATATATAAATATATATATATATATATATATATATATATATATATATATATATATATATATATATATATATATATATATATATATATATATATATATATATATATATATATATATATATATATATATATATATATATACATATATATATATATATATATATATATATATATATATATATATATATATATATATATATATATACATATATATATATATATATATATATATATATATATATATATATATATATATAATATATTATTTATATATCACATAAGAAACCTCCATGATCAAATCCATAAAGCCATCATAACCCCAAGAAACACTACGTTGAAGAAAGTTTCCAAGTAACGATCCACAAGAATCCCCCTAGTTACCACGTTCAACCCTACACTTCCCCAAATTGGCAAAATCTTAAGAGAAAGATGGGATATTCTGAATATTAAGCCAAAACTGAAGAAGCTCTTCTCGGAACCCCCGATCATTGCATTCCGTAGATGCAAAAACCTAAGAGAATTAATCGGCTGTAACACTATCATTAATGATAAGGTTTTGAGAAAAAAAGCCAATAATAGAACGGCTAAATATTGCTCACCATGCAACACCAAAAGAAGCCTATGCTGCAACAATGTCATTAAAACTAATTCCTTCACTAGCGTAAACACCCACAAAACATATAAAATCTTCCACGAATCCAACTGCAGAAGCATGAATGTGATATATCTACTTAAATCCATCCGTTGTAAGAAACAATACGTCGGCAAATCTGAATGGCCTTTTAACTGTAGACTTAACAACTATCGTTCTCGTTTAAAATCTACACAATATGACAAGCTCCTTCCGGTAGAAAAGCACTTCAAAGAGCAAAATCACGTCTTCGAAAGAGACGCAAGATTCAGAATTATTGAGAAAATTGAAAAAGAAAACGTCGAAAATATGACACATTTATTAGAAACACATGAGGATAACTGGATTAAACGACTACAGACTCTCTCCCCTAAGGGCCTGAACAATAAACTCAACCACCCCGACCAATATTAATCGAAAATCCCCCCAAAAACCCATGGCTAGGCCACTTTTTTCCGTTCACGAAATTATGCAATACTTTGTTCCCCTGTGGCCTATCAATTTCTACAAATACAACGTAATATTTAACTTCAATCTAGGATTCATATGACGCCTCATTTTGGCATCACATGACCCTTTTAAGGCCATGTGACCTCATTAAGGTCACCTGACCACTAAAAAGGCTATAAAAGGGCATGGACGCCTGAAAAAATTCATTCTCCTGACGATGACAACACAGTCGAAACGCGTCGAGAGTAGAAGAAAGTAGAAGAATAATAAAGATTTCAAGAACTTCAATTCGTCTTTTTTTGTGTACATCTTATATGTATATATATATATATATATATATATATATATATATATATATATGTATATATATGAATATAGATGCTGAGTATTTATAAAATGCACTGCTTGAAAAAGGCGAAAGCAACCTATAAGGTGCTAAAAATCGAGATAATTAAGGTGTGCCACGGTAGTCTAACGGTTAAGACGCTTGCCTGGAAAGCAGGAGATCCGTGGTTCAAGTCCCGGCTGTGGCGCATTTTAATTTTGTCAATTTTTCGTGAGAATTTAAAAAATGTTTCCGTTTGCACCGAAAAAGGAGAAATCCTGGTTGCTCGCTAGCTGCTGAATATTCATAAAATGCACTGCTTGAAAAAGGCGAAAGCCGAAAGCAACCTATAAGGTGCTAAAAATCGAGAGAATTAAGGTGTGCCACGGTAGTCTAATGGTTAAGACGCTTGCCCGGAAAGCAGGAGATCCGTGGTTTGAGTCCCGGCTGTGGTGCATTTTAATTTTCTCGAATTTTCGTGGGAATTTAAAAAATGTTTCCATTCGCACCAAAAAAGGAGAAATCCTGGTTGCTCGCTAGCTGCTGAATATTTATATATATATATATATATATATATATATATATATATATATATATATATATATATATATATATATATATATATATATATATATATATATATATATATATATATATATATATATATATATATATATATATATATGTATATATATATATATATATGTATATATATATATATTTATATTTATATTTATATATATATATATATATATATATATATATATATATATACATACATATATATATATATATATATAAACTCATAAAAAACACATTCTTTAAACGTTTCGGGGAAAGCCTTCATCAGTAATCACCGCTTTCGCCGAAACGTTCAAAGAATGTGTTTTTTATGAGTTTTTATATCTATTTTAATTCGCATTGAGAAGGAGCTGATGAGAATATATATATAAATATATTATACTCATATAACTCATAAAATTCTGAATATATAACTCAGAAAGAACACATTCGTTTAAACGTTTCGGCCAAAGCCTTCATCAGTACTAACTGTTCAAAATCAGACGGAGCACACATAAAGATATCGAAATTACAAAGAATACAAAACAATAGCCTAAGCGGGTCCTACTTATTACAATGCGTAATTACAATAAGTTAAAGCAGCTGGTAATTACAAAGGTAGCGGGAGAAAGATCAAAGAAAGCGCAGAGTAGAGAGCTGCTGAAGTCGGTGGCTGTGTCTGTCTCGCTGAAGCTGAAAAAGATCGCACGTTATAACAAACCAAACAATAGAAAGATCCGAGAGAGGATTGGCAGAACAGAAAACTCTAAAAAACAGCGTGTGTCCCTAACGAAAAGCTCAGCGCCAAAATTAAAACAACACAACGACCAAAATGTAAAAAATAATGAAATCTATGTATCAACCTGCCTAGTGTTTAAACCCTTAGGGGCAAAGCAATCAAGCCGATATTGCCAGAAGCTTTCCCGCATCCTATTTCCCCCCGTTAGCCTATCAATTATCTTAACACTAATATCCTTCAGAAACCCGTGGTAGCCTTCTTCAGTAAAATGCCTGAAGAATTCCACCTGGGGTACTGAGGCCCCCGAATTAAACCTACGACTGCACGCCTTGTAATTGTTAAACCTAAGCCTAAAAGGCGTGCAAGTGCTACCAACATATTGTATACCACAAACGGTACATTCCAACAAATACACAACATTTGACGAGTCATAATTAAACGAATACTTTATCCTATATTCCCGGCTATCTATATTAGAATGAAAATGCTCACTATTACTCATAACGTTACACACTTGACAACGAGATTTACCACAACGAGAACATCCCTTTTTATCACCCTCATTTCCCTCACTAGTCCCCCCATTTCCCTCACTAGTGAGGGAAATTGGGGGACTGATAAAAAGGGATGTTCTCGAACGAATGTGTTCTTCCTGGGTTTCTATATCTATTTTTATTACCTATTGAGATTGAGCTAATGAGTATATATATAGCTAATGACTTCGGATTTCTCCGTAATTTCATTGAGCTTGAATAGCTCAGTGGAATCATCGGAGAGTCTGTTGGCATGAAGGCCCCGGGTTCAATTCCGGGCAGGAAAATATTTTTAATTCTCCAATTGTGGTAGCCCACCCATGAAAATATTGATTACCGTGTCAGCTAATGCCGAATGAAAAAATATACGTATGCATGGCTCTGACGAAGGCTTTAAGCCGAAACACGAAGAAACAAAATATTTCTCCTGTCGACGGTGTAGGACCTTAGATCTGAACCAGTCAGCTGTATGGTCTACCGAAAGTACATAAGAGTAAGAAAATAAATGAAGAAATCCAAAAAACCAAAACTGAATACATTTCAGTCACGCAGCCACAAGATTTAAGCTTTAGACCAATAATAGCTGGTCCGGTTTGCATCACAAGTAGACTGAGTGATTTCCTAGACATACTCCTAAAGCCGTATATAGTACTCATTAAAAGTTATGTAAGAGACGACGTTGATTTCCTGGACAAAATTCAAAGAGACATTAACTTCTCAGAAACTCTACTAACTTTTGATGTGACTAGCATGTATACTAACATTGACAATGAATTAGGAAAAGAAGCTATAACATACTGGGTGACTAATTATCCTAACCATTTATTAAGAGATATCTCAAAAGAATTTATTATCAAAGCATTGGCCATAGTTCTTGAATGCAATGCATTTACATTCGATACCAATAACTACATACAGATACATGGAACAGCAATGGGTACAAAGGTTGCCCCAACATACGCTACTTTAGTCATGGGATTCCTAGAAATCAAGTTGTATAGACAAATCGAGGAAAAATATGGCATAGATATAAAGAGACAATTTGTAAATAAATGGTGGAGATATCTAGATGATTGTTTCCTTATTTGGGACACACGGATTGATTCATCAGAAAATTTATTATCAATTTTACAAGGCCTTCATCGAAGCATCAAATTTACCGCCGAAGAGAGCAAAAAAGAAATTAGCTTCCTTGACATCAAAATAATTATAGAAGACAATAAAATAGTAACAGATCTCTACCAAAAACCGACCGATAGCCAACAGTATGTTCATTTTAAATCATGCCTTCCCTCACACACAAAAAGAAACATTCCCTTTAACCTTGCACGACGCTATTGTACTATAATAGAAAAAGATCGTTCTAAAAATGAAAAACTGATCAGCCTAAAATCAGTACTGAAACAACAAGGTTATCCCAGTAGACTTGTAGATAGTGGAATTGAGAAAGCTAAGAGCATACCTATGGAAGAACTACGCAAAACAAAACAACATGAAAACACAACACAACCATTAGCTTTTGTCACCACACATAATCCTCGTAATCCGGATACGTTTAAAGTTATTAAAAGTACAATTTCACTTCTCGATGCTAGTCCCAGAGCTGCAAAAAGTTATTGACCTTCCTCCAAACCTGAAATTTATGCTCTCAGCCTTCCTCATTTTAACACATTATATAATTACTGAAAAACAGCCCGACGGTGTTTTGTAAACCATACAAAAGCATGTAATTAGGGATCTTCCTATATCATATATCTGTTTGAGTGCAAGTATCAGGGCTCTAACCAGGTTTTAATACAAGGGAAGCCGCAGTTTTAAGGAAGCGATTCATTAATTGAAAGGTATCGGGGCAATGAAGGGGGGACAAAGAGTTCAAGGTGGGAAGATCTAAAAGCTACTGGGTGTCCAAAAATGTACTCCTGTTTGCAAAATCGCCAAAATTTGATTACGAAAGTTATCATAAAATTTTTCAGCTCTTCTGTCAACAATTCAAATATATTTAATTATGGTGAACTATTTGTTCTCTTTACTCAACGGGTATGAAATAATGCATCGAAAACCTCGGTCTAAGCAACACTCGCTAATCCTGCCTCTAATAACCGTTACGTTGAAAATTTTCAGTATTCTTCGAGTCTACAATAAAATTTCACGTTTCATTCCGATATTCATGACCAAACAAGAAACTCAATAGAACAGAAGAAACTACTCAAATAAACATAAGTGCTTTCTTGAAGAAGGCATCAAAACCAGGCAGCATTAAAAAGAGCTTGATTCACTTAATCGAAAAATAAATCAAAAGATCAGCTTTGCATCCAAAAATAATTTTTTTGATCTACTGTACCCTGGGTACCAGACTCTCCCAGGAAAGAAAATTGTCTTTCTTGGGAGAGTCTGGTACCCAGGAAAGATCTACTGGCAAGAAAAAAATTTGAAGATCTGGCTTACAATAGAATTTTCGCAAACAGAAGTACTGTTCTGTCTGGGACACCCCGAAGATATCAATTTTTTGATTTTACGGTAATGTACAGGCTAAAAAGCTACAGTGCCTAGCTTACAAAACATGTCCACATGCGTTCAACTAATAATGTTATCGAATGTCCGGATTGCTAAATGGTCAGAAAAAAGGCAGCCGGGGCTTTGCTCTCTTTAATCTTGAAATGACTACCGACTCAGTCTTATTTGCATGTGTGACAAACCTCCAGTTGCTACGACCGCCAAACCTGCCATCAAGTGCTGCCTCTCCTATATGACAAGCTTTATGAACAGGTGGGCCATTCCAGTGTATAAGGGCCTCTCTCCCAACGTCTTCAATGTCTAATCCGCGGCGCTGATCAGAATGGTAGTCGACGTAACTTCCCATTGACTCAGCAATACCTTCCGCATGTGTCTTAACTGAGCAGCGCAGAAACAAATGCAAGAATTGTTTGATGCCTTCACTAGACTCTTCGTCTTTGATGAACCAATGAAGAAACTTCATTGTGACAACTTTCTTTGGTAACAATAGCTTTTGATAGTTTGGGCACTTTCTTGGAACGGTGACATTACATACTTTTGTACACTTGTGCGTCTCGAAAAGCAAATGCTCATAATCAGTAACTGACCTCGAGCGTTCGGATAGAATCCTCAAAAACCTTGCTTTGAAAACATTGTATTGCGCCATGATTATATCCTGGTCACTTTTGGAATACCCTACCATTTCTGTTACTTGCTGCAGAGGATCGATGCCATATTTACACTCATTAAATCCTTCTTCCATACTTGCATTGTGAAGAAGTTGGAGGTCGAAGCATTTAGGTAGAATTTCAATTAATGAGGGATATGGATGCTCTTTGTTGTTTACGGTACGATCCTCTATTCTAGAAGCTTGATATCGGCAAAGACTCGTTATTCGGTTCTGAACAGTCATAAGGATCGTCCTTTGCCTCTCATCGTCCATTGACCTCCTTCTTCTCATGCCTGGAGCTGAGCTAATTGCTAGCCCTCGAAATGAGCCGTTTCTGATTTCTTGAATATGACTGGACAAAGTTGGCCAATGAGATCGGAAATGAAGAGAAGTTGTGTCACCATCTATCACGTCATCGTCATCAAAATCATCGTCATCATTTTCACTTAATGAGCATGAAGCCATATCGCGGAGTTTTGCAATAAGCTGCTTCAACCGGTTTACTACTTGCCATGGAAACTGTTCCACTGTTTGGATATCACACGAAGCTAGTGCCAATTCCCGATATACATCTATCAAACCAAGATGTGTTGCTATGAATGCTGCACTTAGAATTGCTTTGAGGTGACTTTGTGCTGTTTCGCGAACTTTCTTTGTGTTGCTTTCTGACCGCTCTTTTAAGGCATGAACAATTATTAAGAAGCTTTTCTCAAAGTTCGAAAAACTTTTTTCGGCATGAGCGGCAAACCTTGTTTTGCTATACGATTTTAATCGGTAGAGACATTCATCAAGTTCAGATGCAGCATCTAAACATTGCTCAAGACCTTTTCCAATTCCAAGGATCTCGGTTATATCACCAACCTGATTAGTAGCACGAACCAGCCAATCAAACATCGCCATGTCACGAACATCATGATCTGCAAGGTTGATGTTGTGAGCAGGCTCCCATATCTCTGTAATCCAATCTTGCAATTTGGCACTACTTAGTCCTGGCACCTCTAGTTTTTGAACGAGTTGTTTCTTAACTCCTAACTTTACGTACTGACCATCTACCCCTAAACCCTCTATCTGGTCATCACTAACTCCCATTGCACGAACTCCCTGGAGAATTTGGTCAGCTAAGGCAATTGCATTATGCTCTTTTACAGGTGGCAAATTGAGCATGATTGGCACGAGAAAAGGTTCGCTAATGGGATTCTCCGGAACAGGGAGGATCAAGCCAAGGATGTGTCCAGTCCTTTTATTAGGGGTGATTTTGTCTGCAACGATGCCTACTGGTCGTGCCTTCTCTGTATTTGGCAAAATTGAAGAAATGTTCTCCTTCAAGACTTCCTCTACTGCTTTTCCAATTTGCTCAGTCAGTTCAGCGGCAAACATTCTTGAGTGATTGATATCACCTACATCAACATGATTCAAATGTGCAGTTAACAAATCATCTTTAAATTCCAGATATCCTTTGCCCTGTTTAATAGCATTGTATCTAATACGGAAGATATTCATGCCTATCGCGTAGTTTCTTGCTTCTCTCTGTGCTGCAACTTTCTTATCTGCAAGACTTTTTTCTTTTAATCTTTTATGTGTTACACTTTTTTCGATATGTGCAATGATGTTGTGCTTGAGATTGATGTGTGATCGGGACTGTTTTGGAAACGACATTGCTGCCTGAACCCGAAAGTCCAACAAGTTAAGATTAAATATACCAGCATTATTATCAGCAAAATTCACTCTTGGCACTCCAATTGTACATACTTGACATGTCAGTTGATTGTTTTCTGCATTGACATCAAAACCATTTTCAACAAGCAAATCTTTGAGGCTGTCTGGATCTCTGCATTTTACTATCTCTAACTTTAACTGTTGAAGTTGTAAATCAACGATGGTTTCCTTGCTTCCAGAAGCTTCACTGTTGGTAGTTGACAGAGAAATGTTTGCTAAAAACCCGGTTAGTGTCTTTGCAATTTCATCTTTCGTTTCTTTCAATAATGCTACATAATCTTCATTTGCGCTTTGTTTACCAATTTCTTCCTGCAAACGGCTTCTTTTTCTCGTTGATGTGCATGTTGCTGTTGCTGTTGCTTGCTCTCTTGTATTAGACTTGTCGGCATCTTGTGTACGTTCAATTGGCGATTCTTCTTGGTTACTGTGATAAACTAAATCAATGCTCTGCAAATTATCGTTTTGAAAAATCGTATCCTCTTCCAGAAAATGGTCCTGGTCTGTATCTTTCTCTGACTGGCTCTGTTCATCGGCCCGCTCTTTATTACAACAATCAGGATCCTGAACTTCAAGGGGTGTTTCCGTTGCAATTCGAAAGCTTGTACCTGGAATTACACGAGACTGTGCAAAAGCGAATATGCTTTGTTGGCCTGAAATCAGGCGTGGTCTCCAACTGGACTTTTTGCCTTGGTGTTTGTTTCTTGTGTGTCTCTCTAAGTTATATTTCCTAACAGCCTCTCCACAGTAACTACACTCGACGTCTTCCATGCTTCCCCCTTTCCCCCAATTCTTTTTCATCTCGAACGACTAGAAATATTCTTGTATTCTTGCAAACTTTTCTCTCAAAATGGAAGGACGCACATGTCAATTTCGCAATTATAGGTTTCCAATTACATCTATTGTTTAATACAATAGTCCCGCCACTTGCTTCAATGTGGAGTTGTGGAGTTGTGCAGTATGACGTCTCTCTTCGAGGGAGGGAATATTGAATCGAGGCTACCTAATTATTGTGCCTTCTGTGCCTTCCTGATTTGGCCTAAGGTAACAGTGGATCATGGCTTTATCCAAGAACTACGATTGGATAGCTGAAGTAAAGTTGCATGCAGGGAGAAACAGAGAAGAAATCTTTATTTGCATTTTAGAAGGACTATCTTGAATTAAGAAATGGAAGACCAAGGAGAGAAGTAGGTAAACTTGCAGGAGAGGAGAGGGGGATTTTTTCTAGAATTTAGCTAGGCCTGTTTGTTTCAATCTATTTTCATATCATTGCAAGTGAATTGCTTCTATTTCATGCTGGTAGAAGGTGTTGAGGCAGGATAGCCATGATGCTAGGCAAGGAGGACCAGCTTGAAGCTAAAAGATTGCATTATCTACATAAAATGATGAAAAATTTATAGGCAGTCAATCACTAAGAGAAGAAATGACAAAGACTGATCATTCCGTGACAGTTGAGTTAAACAGGTTATTAGTTGTTAGTTTACCAAACATTATGTGCCTTCCTATCTAACATCATTTATCGTTATCGTTGCAAATATATTTCTAACTAATTTTCTGAGAGCTAAGAAATACCTTTGTGAGCTAAACTTTTGACAGAAGGCTGTATGTAATGCTACATTTTTGCAACAAATTTGTCAACTTAAAAAGCTACAGATACCAAATTCATGTGTTCAATGAATTTCATATTTGGCTTACTTTTCAGAATGAATTTTCTCAATGATTTAATTTGAGAGATTCCTAAATCCTGGCTTTTGACTCTGATACAAAAGAGCTGCGGTACATTTCTCAAATTTTTTCCTCACTTTCATTCAGTAACTTTGACCATGCTATTTCACTTCAAATACAAAGAGCCATATTTTAAGAGCTATTTTTGTTTGAATTTGATGTGTTGTACCAGTAAAACCATCATTTTATGTTTTGATTCTCCTTTGGGAATGCCCATCTGTTTTACAGTAAATCACTCTATGTTTATAAAAAAAAACAATTAGAAGGTTATTGCACATAATAACCGATCATTATTTTCCCTTTTATGATTGCTATCCTCAGTTTCCCATGCAGTGATATGTCAGTTGTCTTTCTTCAGTCCACAGTCATTGCTAAAATCTTACTATCTTCTAAAGACCAATGTGCAAAGGATTTGCTGTGAAATTTTTGCTGCACTTCAAATGAAAGCTTCTCCAAAATCATTTTTTCCAGACACATATGCATATTTCCTCATAGACTTTCTCTCCATCATCACATTGTCTGATCAAACCTGACTTTTCTTGCATAAAGTTGACATGTTTTTAATGGTTCTATGCACTTATTGATGATTTATTTTCCACACGTATAAGAACTAAGCCAACAATATAAAATTTTATTTTTGACAACTAAACCTTCCTCAATTTTTGGCCAAAACCTTCCTCCAAACCAGGTTTGTAGGTTTGCAGTGTTTTTGCGTCTCTGGCTAGTCCAAGAATGAAAAGGGCTATGGCGAAAGTACATCTAGTAAACAGCAAGCGCCAACCCTCTAGCATAAAACAAATGCTAACTAAAGCCAGGTTTGTCTCTAATACCGAAAGATTACCAAACCATAATAATGATAACAACTTAAAGCTTTTATGTCGCTATAAATACAAATCCTAGCCTCGCTTATCAGTTGTCCTGCAACGCCACGAGAGACGGTCATCAAATCCCCTCGTTTCTTTACTGTGCAAAATTACACCTCAGTGACTTCAAAGGGAAACCGCGCTAATCTCCATGACCGTCCTCTACACAGCAATGTCATCCAGATTTCACGTTTTGTGTAATTAATGTGAAAAAATGAACTTTTTAGAATCCAACCAAATATATTTTTTCCTTGTCCTCCACACTCTGAAGCATATAAAATTGCAAACGATTTTCAAATCAAGCAACAGGAGCCCGAGAAATCATTTTTGAAGTTAGGCCTAAATTGGGTAGTGTAAGCTTCTTGCCAGACCGGACAAAGTCACGACGTAGCATGAATTTTCAAATTTCCATTTCATCGCTTGTATGTGCCCGATTTGAATGATCTTTTTTTGTTTGGTAGATTGAACCTTGTAGAATATGACTTTAATCCGTTGATCAACGATTATGGCCTTAGAATGTGGAAATTTTTTGAATTCAAAATGACAACCAACTATTGAAAATCACGTTGCCTGAATTATCAAATCCGATTTCAACACTGAATACAAACATCTATGTTTTTGAAAACTTTGAAAACCTATTTTAAAATGGACTTCAGCCTATTGCTGACCCTGTTGCCAAAGCGCTAAGTAGAGGCTCCACGTAAAAAATTTTCGCGATTTTTTTACGGAGTCAAGTGAAGACCGATTTTTGACAAATTTTGTCGACAACTATAATTTCACTGTAGGCAAGGATGGATGCTTGATGAGACAACATTTTCCATCATTTCAAGAACAAGAAGCGAAAAGGAAATATTGGTCATTCCACGAATATAATTTTCGCGTTTTTCGCGTTTTCTAACGTCATCCTTTTATTTTTCATTCATTCATCAGAATTATGTGATGAGTGCCTATTTGATTTGGTGTCGAATGGTTTTAAATTCAAACGTTTCTGTATAATAGCAATGAGAAAAGTTTATTTCATCCAAAGTCCGTCTCAAATTCAATGTCACTTGAAAATGCCCGTGAATATAGAAGAATTTGACAGTTTTCCATGAGGAATTTTTCCGTCCTCGGAAATCTCACCTAATTTCTCATTTGAGATAGACTTTGATAATCAAGCATCGAAATCTGCTTACCTAAACATTTTCTCTGGTATGTCATGACAGTGCAACACTGTAACACTGTGGTTTGAACCCGGTGGTAGATGCAATGTAGGTAAAGATATGACACCACGCTCATCCATTATTTCACTGAGAAAGGGGTATATTTGAACCAAAATCCTAGGACCTAGTATCTCAAAAGAAGGGAAATTTTGCTCCAGAAAATATCCCAAGAACGGTTAAATGCTGATGGAGTTGAGACCCTGGAAAATAGCGAAATTCACCTGGCCTTGAAACAATTTTATGCCTTATGTTTTATGGGTTTCTGCTGTTTTTCAATGAAACATGTCAATGAAATGAATGGCAATACAATGCAAACATCGCAGAACTTTCTCTCAGAACCATTACTTCTACCGTACAGTATTCTTTAGGATTGACAGATACTCCTCTGAAAGTTGATTACCTTCTTATTTTCTATGAAAAAGGGTCTTTCGTAAACTAGATAGTTACAGAAAAAGGCATTCTACCAAATAGCATGGACGAGCGTCTTTTCCCCCTTCTATTGAATTGCACCCACTGGGGGTTCGAGCAAAGTCCTGCTGTGAGCCAAAGTTTAATGAAATTACTTTTTACGTAACATTCTTTTTATCCTAGCACTAATCATTCCTGAAATGCTTAGTGAATGCGCTATAAAAATGTGTACTCATATGAATGAATGAAAGGAAGGAATGAAACAAACAAAAAGTGAACGACTTTAGAAAACGCGAAAAACGAGAAAATTATATTCATGGAACGGCCAATATTTCCTTTTTGCTTCTTGTTCTTGAAATGATGGAAAATGTTGTCTCATCAAGCATCCATCCTTGCCTACAGTGAAATTACAGTTGTCGACAAAATTTGTCAAAAAGTCCATCTTCTTTTGACTCCGTAAAAAAATCGCAAAAATTTTTTACGTGGAGCCTCTACTTAGCGCTTTGGCAACAGTGTCAGCAGTAGGCTGAAGTCCATTTTAAAATAGGTTTTCAAAGTTTTCAGAAACATAGATGTCTTGTATTCAGTGTTGAAATCGGATTTGATAATTCAGGCAACGTGATTTTCAATAGTTGGTTGTCATTATGAATTCAAAAAATTTCCACATTCTAAGACCATAATCGTTGATCAACGGATTAAAGTCATATTCTACAAGGTTCAATCTACCAAACCAAAGAAAGATCATTCAAATCGGGCACATACAAGCGATGAAATGGAAATTTGAAAATTCATGCTACTTTGTGACTTTGTCCGGTCTGGCAAGAAGCTTACATTACCCAATTTAGGCCTAACTTCAAAAAATGATTTCTCGGGCTCATGTTGCTTGATTTGAAAATCGTTTGCAATTTCATATGTTTCAGAGTGTGGAGAACAAGGAAAAATACATTTGGTTGGATTCCAAAAAGTTTATTTTTTCACATTAATTCCATGGCGTGGATCACAGTGCACAGAAGTCATATAACTGATTAAATGTCTGCCATTATTCTTATATAGCGATATAAAAGCTTTAAAAGTTACAAAATGCAATAACAAAAGATGTAGCTCTTGTTCTCTTATCTTTGAATGTAATGAAATAATTTTTAAAAACTCAGACAAACCATTCACTATTGAATCTAGAATGGATTGCGCAGCTTTCCATGCACAGCTAGAATGGATTTCGCGTTTTCTAACGTCGTTCACTTTTTGTTTGTTTCATTCCTTCCTTTCATTGCGCAGCTAGAATGGATTGCGCAAACTTTTTTTTTTTTTTTATTAAATCTTCATTGTATGCCTTTATATTGTATTTTGTTATTTATTATTTGCAGTAGTTGGTTGTTGTTGTAGGTAGAGAATTTGAATTTATAATGAACATGAACATGAATGAGCTATTGTTGTTGTATATTTGATACGATGTACAGGCTGTGATAAAGAATATATTGGTGAAACATCAAACCTACGAGCAAGAGTTGGAGTCCATAAACAACAAACATTGGATCCACGGCTACGTCACTTATATGTAAATCACCAAATAGGGTATTGCGCTATTGGTAAACCCATCTTGTTCCGAATAACACCTTTCTTTTCAATCAACCGTGATGACAAAACATATCGCGCAGAAATTGAGCAACACTTTATAAGAAAGTTTCGCCCTGAACTAAACCGAGAACGATTAAGGGAAAGCGAGGCTGTACAGACGTAACTTGTATATTTACTTACTGATTTGACGTCAAATGGAAATTTTTTGTATCTAAGATCGTAACTTGTTTTAATTTTATATAGGCTGAAGATTCCTCACTGAAAGGATGAAACGCGTTCCGTACTTATAACGCCTTCTTTTTGTCTTTCTACCTCAAATGTTTTTCCACATATATATTTGCTTGCTCCTAGGTTTAGTTAAAACGCCATTGAGGCCCAAGGTCCTTCGCGGGCATGCTATAATTTGAGACTACCTGCAAAGAATTTGCTTGCTCCTAGGTTAAGTTAAAACGCCATTGAGGCCCAAGGTCCTTTGCGGGCATGCTATAATTTGAGACTGCCTATATATATATATATATAGATATAGATATAGCTGTATATATATATATATGTGTATATATATACATATATATATATATATATATGTATATATGTATATATATATATATATATATAAAGATGAACAGAAAGAAAGACGAACGGAAATGTATCTATATAAGTTATTTTATCTCAATTCCCAACTAGTTTCGACCAATATGGTAATCATCAGGAGAATGAGAAATATAATCAATGCTACGGATTATACATGCTCTTTTACAAATATGACGCTAAATTGTGTATCACATACTACGCTTTATTACATGACAGGCTACAGGGGAACATTGTAGTAACAAATAAGTGAACGTAATTCTGTAGCTTGTCCTTTGGTTTCTTAAACAGATTTTTATAATGATATATTTTCTGGATTGTTCAGTTTGCTGTTTAGGCCATTTGGGTACAATGTTTTAAGACGTAGGATCCAGTTATCCTCGTGTGATTCTAGAATCGACGTTATTTCATCGGATACGTTCTTTTCAATCCTTTCTATGATTGTAAATTTTGGATCTCTGGAGAACTTATGGTTTGCTAGGTGAAAGTGTTGCTCGACAGGGAGGAGTTTATGGTGGTCAGTAGATTTTATTCTATGTCTTTAGTTGTTGAGTCGGAAGTTGAAAGGTCATTCGGACTTTCCAACATATTGTTTTGAGCAATATGTACATTCTAAGAGGTATATAACATTTTTGCTTTTGCAGTTTGATTCGTAGTAGATTTTATATTCATTCTTAGTTACAAAGCTGGTGAATGAGTTTGTAGTTTTGAGATGATTGCAACAAAGGTTATTTCAGGTATTGCATGGTTGGCAAAATTTAATGGCTTTTATTGTTGGAATTTCGCGGTTAACTTTGTTATCTAAAATACTGTTGCTCCCTATCATGTCTTCAAGGTTCATAGGTCGACGATAGGCCAGCATGCCTGGCTCTTTAAAAATGTCCTTTAAGTTGGGGTTTAGCTTTAAAATGTCCCAGCGGTTTCGGATGATTTGAGCTAATGGAGGTAGGGTATTGTTAAACGTGGTTACAAAGGGGATACGATTAATTTTCTCTTTTGCTGCTAGCTTTAAGGTGGCTTCTTTTGGGATAGCGACAGCTTTTTTTATTTGGTTTTCAATTAAAGTTTGAGAATAGCCGCGTGCTGTAAATTGCTGTTTTAATATGTCACTGCGTATAATGAATTAACTGTTCTCTGAGGAGATTCTTCTTAACTTAAGTGCTTGGGAGTAGGGTAAACTTTCTTTAAAGTGTCGTGGGTGAGAGGATTTAAAATGTAGATAGTTATGAGTATCTGTAGGTTTTGTGTAGAGTGTCGTTTGTAGTTGTCTTTTTTCATCGATATATATTAGAGTGTCTAGAAATGCGACTGATTGTGTTGACTTTTCATAGTCAAATTTAATGGAGTCATGCTTGGTATTAAGGTTTGTTAGGAATTCGTCTAATTTTGTTGCTCCACCTGTGTAAATAAGGAATATGTCGTCGATGTATCTGGCATAAATGGGGCAATCATTGTTAATGTCTGGATAGATATGAGTCTCTTCAAAGTTTCCCATGTATATAGTGGCATACGACGGGGCTGCTACGGTACCCAAAGCACAACCTTTTATTTGAAGGAAGTGTCTTCCATTGAAGTTAAAGTTGTTTAACGTTAAAATGTGGTTCATCAGGGTTGTTAATACTTCTGTAGGTGGTTCGTTTGATATTCTGTTGTCAAGGCATTTTTTAGGGTTGTCAAGGCAATATATATATATATATATGTATTCATTAGCTCAATCTTTAAATTGTATTAAGAAATTGATATAAACTCAGAAAATACAACTTGGTAAACGTTTCGGCCAAAGCCCTCATCAGTAATCACTGATGATTACTGATTACTGATGAGGGCTTTGGCCGAAACATTTACCAAGTTGTATTTTTTGAGTTTATATATATATATATACATATATATATATATACACATATATATGTGTATATATATATATATGTATATATATATATATATATACACATATGTATATATATATATATATATATATATATATATATATATATATATATATATATATATATATATATATATATATATATATATATATATATATATATATATATATATATATATATATATATATATATATATATATATATATATATATATATATATATATATATATATATATATATATAAATATAGCTTTAACAGAGAGGCTTTGAAGACCAAGAAGGTGAAGCAAGGTTTCAGTCAGGTCAAGCATCCTTTATTCTCGTCGTCATCAGGCAAATCAGAGAGACAGCTACTGTCTTATCAGAAAGCAACACAACAGAAGAAATTGATTTGGCAGGAAACATCGTCAGAATGTCTAGAGCCCTTGAAGATTACGTGCAGAGTGGCCAAAGAAGAGCTACGACCAAAGAACAGAAACCATTTGAATATTCAAAGATTATACGAAAGATGAAGAAGAAGAGAAAGCTAACCTATTATTACTTTTTTAAGAACAAGAGAATTACCGAGATTTACAAGGAAAGCTATAACAAAAATGAAATAACGGTACCAAAGCACCTAGTTCCGAGGCATCATCCAGAAGAAACAAAACAAGAATTTCAGCTACGAACAAAACACGCCAGACAAAAATTAACGCAGGAAATGGAATTATCAGAGTCGAAAAAGAATACCTATGGAAAAAGAATGAAAACAATCGACGAAAGAATCAATGATCTAATAGAGATGAAGTATGGTGACTATCCTCTCAAGATGCAGTCGATTAGAAACCAATGCAAAACAGAATGTGAAAAGGAAGAAGTAAAATCTGAACAAATTTGGCGAGTAAATGAAACAAAAATGAAGTCGAAAATGCGTACATTTAAAATACCTCCCGATTCAGTGATGGAGAAGCTGGATCAAGAGAACCGTGATGTTAAAAAAACAGCGTCAAAAAAGAAGGTTACCACAAAACACCACCTTAAAGAAAAGAAATACGAAATTTGCCCTGATAATACTATAAGCAACATTAGAGAGCTTGAGTCCGAATATATAAAGGAATTTGAAAAAATGATGCATGCAGAGGAAAATGGCGAATTTTTTTATAAATCTGCACTTGAAAAAATTGGCGCAGATATAGACAAACTTGAGAAAGTCCTTGGAACAACTACCAATAACTATGACTGTAACAGAAATGATGATAATAACATACAATATAGATTTAAGGAAACGGACATTAAAGCAAAACCTAGAACTAAAATTCCTATGCCTATCAAGTTAACTAAATTAGCTAAAGCCAGACGGAAGTTGAATCTTACGTCAGATGAATATAATTAGAAATCTTACAACATATGAATAAGAACCACAAACATAAACTCTGTTGCCACTGTAAATTAATCAGTTTAGCCTGAAGAGTCTGCATGGACAGACGAAACTAGTCGCCAAAGAAACGAGTGTTGTTTTTTGTTAATGCCTTCTTCTAGTTTCGACCTATATACATACATATGTATATACCAGAGGGGGCTTTGTTGTGTACAGTTGATGTTGTGGGACTCTATCCCAGCATTCCACACGGGGAGGGTTTAGAGGCCATCAGGGGGGTGCTAGGTAGAAGGGAAAACCCAGGCGTGGCTACTGATGCCCTAGTGGGGTTGGCGTCCTTGGTCTTGGAGAATAATTATTTTGAATTTAATGATAGGTTTTATAGGCAGAAATTGGGCACGGCTATAGGCTCGAAGTTCGCTCCGGCCTATGCCAACCTCTTCATGACCCGGTTGGAAGAGAGATTGTTGGATGCTTCACCTGACAAGCCCCTCGTCTTGATGAGATTCATCGATGATGTATTCTTTATCTGGACGCATGGGGAAGAAAGACTGAAGTCTTTCATCAATCATCTTAACAGTAGCCACGAAACCATTAAGTTTACTAGCGAACAATCACGGGATAGGATTAGCTTTTTAGATGTTCAGGTTAACTTGTTGGAGGGGGGAGTCCTTTCGACAGACACCTGACCTTTTCACAAGGGAAAACATCGTACAAAGAATTAAACTCAATGAATTGATGTGATTCTAAACAACAACAGCAACAACAACAAAAACAACAACTGCAAAGACCACGAAGACACACAAGCGACGTCACACGACAAGAAACTGCTTAATAGCAATACTTCAAACGAGAACATCGAATTGCGAACAACGCTTACGAAAAGAACCGAACCGAACAGAACGAACAGGGTAAAGGTACACCCGAGGTGGCTTAAGATTCAAGGAATCAGCCACCGGCAAAGAAGCACCGATACAAATTTGAAAAGCGAAGCTTGAACAACGATGAATGAAAAACGGAGAACAACTCTATGAATGAATGAAAAACAATTTGACGTCAAAAGACAAAGAATAGAAATACGACAACAGGATACGACATCCGACCCCTAAAGCAACGATGACTCGAATGAAAACAACGAAAACGAGGCAAACAGCAACAACAATATACAACAAGAACATTTAAACCTTATAAGGACAAATTTACCCTTCTGAATCAATTAACCTTATATGGACAAACGGTTCCCTATAAATAGAGGTTGATACTTAAAATTAATCAGTTGCTCTGAAGATGCCCTAGTGGGCGAAACTAGTCAGCACTGAAATAAAAATAAAAAGCGCAAAAGACCGAATTGATGCCTGCTTTCTTATGTTGTCGACCCTCTTCTTTCATCGTACACTTTATATATATATATATATATATATATATATATATATATATATATATATATGTGTGTGTGTGTGTGTGTGTGTGTGTGTGTGTGTGTGTGTGTGTGTGTATGTGTATGTATGTTTATATATATATATATTTTTCATGAGTGGACTACCACAATTGGAGAATTAAAAATATTTTCCTGCCCGGAATTGAATCCGCGACCTTCATGCCAACAGACTCTCCGATAATTCCACTGAGCTATTCAAGCTCAATGAAATTACGGAGAAATCTGAAGTCATTCAGATCTAAGGTCCTACACCGTTGTCAACGTTGTCAATTTCATTATTTTTTACATTTTGGTTGTTGTGTTATTTTAATTTTGGAGCTGAGCTTTTCGTTAGGGACACACGCTGCTTTTTAGGGTTTTCTGCTCTGTCAATCCTCTCTAGGATCTCTCCATTGTTTCTTTTGTTGTAACATGCGATCTTTTTCAGCTTCAGCGAGACAGACACAGCCACCGACTTCAGCAGTTCTTTACTCTGCGCTTTCTTTTATCTTTCTTCCGCCACCCTTGTAATTACCTGCTGCTTTTACACATTTTAATTACGCATTGTAATAGGTAGGACCCGCTTAGGCTATTGTTTTATATCCTTTGTAATTTCGATGTCTTTACGTATGCTCCGTCTGATTTTGAACAGTCATTACTGATGAAGGTTTTGGCCGAAATGTTCCTTTTCCTAGCGCGCCCTTTTCCTAGTTTCATCACGCGTACACGCCAAAAACATTTCATTTTACAAGATTTGATGTTTAGCTCGTTTATTGATAAAAGCAGTTTAAAAGTTGAAGATTTTGATTATTTGTAAGCAGAGAAACAAACGCTTTGGCTGCTAGCAGGTAAGCAGATCCTCTTCGATTTCACATAAATACTGATACCGTAGGCCCGGGATTGCAACTCAACATAATTCTTTGAATTTCTGATCTATCAGGTGTGATGTTCCAGAAATTTTTTATTGTGTTTGGAAGAACAGACCTCAAAAAATTCAGTTTCTTTCGTTTGTGATATTTGAAAATAAAGGTTCCCATTTTCAAGCAGCGTTTGATTTTATGACTTTCTTCAGATATTTCTTGCGCGCTTGGTTCGACGAAAATTTATTGTTTCCATTCAGGTGTATTTTCACGAGAGTTATGGGGTTATTTGAGAAGCGAACTATTCTATACCACGGAAAATTATTTTTCTTTCTCTTGATATGGCACTTTGTATGTTTTTGGCTTCCGTTTTAGATCCTTTAGATTAGGCGCTGATCAACTTCGCTTTGCAACTCCATTATTTTATTAGGCCAACAAGTCCCCATCTAGACCTTTTGGCTCTTTCCCAATCAAAGGTTCGCTATTTCATCGATAAGTTGGCATTTTCTGGAACAATATTCATACTTTCTTCCAGAAACCCGTCATAGTATGATTCTGTGACTTTTTCGGAACTTAGAGTTGCATTGAACCTGCGTGTTGAATTACCACGAATTCGTTCTTCGGGTTTCACCAAAATTTCATCCCTTCATTCAGGATCAATTTTCTTCCAAATTCTATGTTGTTTAAGAAAGAAAACTCTCCAAAAAAATTCATTTCTCTTTCTTTTGAGCTAAAGTTTGATATTTTGTTGTTGTTTTTATGAAATCTATAAAGAGGGCTTGGGTCAACTATGAATTTTGCACCCATTATTTTCTTATAGATCTAAAAAAATATCATAAATATAAAATAAATACATTTCTATGTACCAACCACAGCGGAGAAAGACACTTGGTCATCTGGTCTCCACTGCGGCTGGCACTTACAATTCAACTGTACTAGCTAAAATAAGAAACGAAAAAGCAAACAAAACATAAACAGATAAAGGGAAGGAAGGGTGTTGCTGCTTTGCGTTGCGACATGATGTACCGAGACGAGTCAAAAATGCCCGCCGACGTGCGGCACATAAAAATCTTCGAGTAATCAAGCCATTTCCACGCGCTATGCATTCACCCCACAGCAAGAATGCCCACCAAGATGGAAGGATCCAGCCAACCTTATACGGTTAGACAGAGACCTCACACCCAAGCCAACACCCCTGCCACAAGGTGAGCCACAGCAAGCGCGAACGCTTGGAAGATAATATCAAATAGCTTCACAAACATCGGCCGGCATTTTGGACTCACCTGGTGCAATTCAATCAAAACGATTCGTTTTGTCAATAAAGGCTATTGTAGCTTCAAGAATAATTCGATTCGCCACAGTGTTCAGTTGAGAACTTCCAAATAATAACAGATCGCATAGGGCGTTTGAATCCAAATTCGTGATATCTAAGCCTGGAATATCAATGAGCTGACCAAGGTGGCAGTGCAGGAGAAAGTGCTGGTTATCTTCAATGGTACATCCACATGCAAAAATTGGGCTGAGACAGTCAATATTATGCCGAAATCTGTGTTCATTTAAAGGAATGAATTCTATTCGAAGTTTTTTCAAGCGTCTAATGACAACGATATCATAAACACCATATATGGAGTGTTTTTAACGGTCGTACAGTAGAAATTAACTTCCTTTGAATGCTGCGACAGATTCTGAACTTCTCACGTCACTATTAAGGAGGTTCCATTCCTCTATTACATTTTGGAAATATGTAATTGAAAACGAGCAGTCCTGGCACCTTTTTCCAGATAAGCACTTGAATTCCGTGGATTGTAGGTAATTTTACGCTCCGGTGGGATGTGAGAAAAAAGGTATTCTGGATGTTGAGCAGTTTTAAGGTGAAGAAATGACATAGTCGTCTGTACCATCTTCTGTTATAGAGATTTTCCAAGCCTAGCTCATTGAACAGCCTCTGCCTATTTGTACCTCTCCATGCTCCTGTCACAGCAAGCGCTGCGGAATACTGAGTTTGTTCTAGTCTCTTTGTGAGATCTAACCTTAAGTCTGGATCATACCGATGATAGATTATATCTCCATAATCAAGATGGGGTCGCACGTAAAGTTTATACAGTTGATCGAGTATGTCCCGGGATACGTACTTAGACAGATATCTAATTACACCGATACCCCTCCTCGCTTTGCAAATTGCCTCTTTGGCATGGCTCTGAAAATTAAGCTTTGTGTCAAGGATCATAGCAAGGTGCTTGTGCTCAGCTTTCCTCATTACTACATCATTTCCTAAAGTTAAGGGAGGATGCCAAGGCTTCACTCTCTTGGTTGCGAAGATGACTTCCTCAGTTTTGTCAGAATTAAAATGCATTTTTCATTGCCACGCCCATAACCGTACGGACTCTAGATCTCTTCAGCAGTTTTATTTTCATCGGTAACCGCAGAATACAGAGATTTATCATCAGCAAACATTTTGGCATCGCACGTAATATTTTCAACAAGATCATTTGTATAGATAAGAAAGAATAATGGACCCAGGACAGATCCCTGCGGTACCCCGGCAGATATCACTGCCCATTCCGAACTTCGGCCATTCAGTACAACACACTGTCTTCTGTTTGTTAAAAAATTTCGGATAAGATTGAGAAGGTCGCCAGATATGGCATTACATTCAAGCTTATATAATAAGCCCTCGTGCCACACCCTGTCAAAAGCCTTGGACAAATCAAGGAAGACAGCCCGCGTTTCCTTGCTTGGAGTTTCCTCGAAGGCGCTATATATCTTATGTGTTATGCACAATAACTGATTAATAGTTGAGTCGCCCGGGCGAAAGCCAGACTGATCTGGAGTAAGGAGACCATTTTCACACAGGTGACAGTAAATAGCGTCAAATATTATTTTCTCAAATAGTTTACCAAAAATCGGCAAAAGTGAGATTGGTCTGTAGTTCTTTTTACTTTGTCTGCTTTCCTTTTTATGTACTGGTATTGTGTTTGCTTTTTTCCATGCAGATGGATAGATTCCAGTTCCAAGGCATCTTTCGAAAGTTAAACACAAGGGATCTACAATAGACCTTTTAGCTATTCTACAAAAAGAGCCTGGATCGAGCGATATTTTTATACAATTTTATACGCGAGGCTCGATAGAGTGATAGATTGAATCGTCACATATCTTTATCATAGCGATGGAAATATCGTCACATCCATGAGCTTTCCATGTATCCAATGATCGTATAAGTCTAAGCACCTTTTCTCTGTCAACGGGCACACCTTGCAGAGTAGGGTTGCACCTTGGTATGAATGTAGGGAGAGTGCTCTGAGTTGGAATCGCACAACATTGCTCCACAAAGTAGTCATTTGATAAATTTGCCTTAGTTTGTACATTCTTAATGAATAGTCCATTTTCAAGTAGCGGAGGAAGAGTTAGTGTCTTTTTCTTATTTATCAATCTATTCAGTACTGCCCAGTATGCCTTTATACCTAACTTGGGGTCAACTAGCTTATGACCTAATTTGAGGTAATATGTTTCTTTAGAAAGATGTATCATTTTGATGTTTCATTGCACACCTCTTTAACATGTTTCCAGTCCTCTTCCCTCCTTCCACCATCAACAAACTTTTTAAAGACTCTATGTTTGCGTTTAATTGCTGTTTTGACATCTGGAGTAATCAATGGGCCATCTTTGTCATTACATTTTAAAGTCTTATTAGGAATATTCATGGAAAGAATAGAGTATAAGTTGCTTGTGAAAAGATCCGTCATTTCGT
Organism: Aurelia sp. 4 Dawson et al 2005; assembly: GCA_964019985.1. NCBI lineage: Eukaryota > Metazoa > Cnidaria > Scyphozoa > Semaeostomeae > Ulmaridae > Aurelia > Aurelia sp. 4 Dawson et al 2005. The sequence continues at coordinate 9,538,252 of OZ026508.1, read as the reverse complement.
CTGGCCCTAATCCAGCAAACCGAGCCCTCCAGTCCGTACTATTTACTTCATTTTTAATTTTTTCGGTATCACTTTTTGCATAATCCCAAACGGTACGCTTGTATGGTGGAGGAGGGGGTATACAAACCCCAAGCTTGCCATAAATCATTTGGTGTTGACAGTGCTCATCTAAAGAAGGATTTACTCCTGATTCTACGAATAAATTGGGTTGGTCAGTTATGATACAATCTATGCAGGACATGCCTTCATTTCTTATGTTAGTTGGCGTATCAATTAGCTGATGCAAATTGTTAGTTTCGATCAATTCATCAAGGGCTGTCCCCTCTGGATTTTCAACATCTTGTGCCCGCCACTGGGTTGATCTGCAGTTAAAATCTCCAGTTAATATCAGTGAATGGGGTCGTTCGCTTTGCATACGGCTCAGAGTTATTTGTAGTTTATTTATAAAGTTTTCGAATTGCTCACTATTTTGGCTCAGGCTCCGATTAATTGAAGTGAAAAGAATTTTCTTGCGTGCTATCGTTATTTCAGTTACAATCATCTCTTGCAATGATTCAAGATCTTTTCTACGTTTTATTGCCAGTCCTTCACGAAAGTAGAGGCAAACTCCTCCAGTTTTTGTGTCACTTGGGTGATCATTACGATTTATCTCTTTGCTGAAGCCTGCAATCTCTATCTCTTCGTTGCTAACCGTACTATTTAGCATGGTCTCAGAGAAAACCATGACGTCAAACCGACAGACAGAATTGTATGCTTCAAGCGGTGGAATCTTAAAACCACCTCTAGCGCAGATACTGTTTAAATTCCAATGCAAAAATTTGAAAAACCTATCGGTCTGAGGGCCAGGATTAGTTTCGATATCCCCAGTAAGTAAGAGTAAGATGTGCAGATGACCATCTTCCCCCACATTTGTGTATTCTAATAAGTTACCCATGAGCAGAGCCAACAGAATACAATGCAGTCTGCTTAAAATGTATTTGCTGCAAGCTTGGAATTTCCGTATGGAATCAATTACACTTTTTGGGAGCTGCAGAAACGAAGGGAATACAAAGCAAGTTGTAGCTTTCGCATACGTGGTTATAGTTATATAAACATAGATAGGGTCTTAAGATTCAAGACACATAGGGAGACTAGTAGGAGGCCAAAGTACCCGTAGAGGAAAGAGTTCAAGCAAAGCCGCAACCAGCAATGAGCAGGGTATCGTTATAACTGACATCCAAATGAGGAGGTACAAGTAAGCAAGGAAATGTACTCCGCAAACAACAGGTTCTGCAATATTGATATTCAGAGAGCGCGATGATAATATTGAGTACTCCATGCAATACCTGCACGCCACTGTTCAATCCCTACCGGCATCTAGCGCACACGATAAGATCGATCTCTTCGGTCAGCGCGTCTTTTGATTTAAATTGCAAGAACAAAACTTTTTGTAGCATTGCTTCAAATAAAGAGCAGCGTTTGTAAGAAAAATAGACTATCACTGAAAAAAGAATCGATAAAAGAATTTCGATCAGAAAGCAATCTTTCAGTCGTACAAATATGATGGTTTGGGGTCCTTTGGGATCAGGGTTTGAAGTTTTCCATTGTCACTACAACAGTATTGAAATAGCTCACAAAGCTTTTGAATAAAACTGCCACCAAATCCTTAGAGAGACCTTGCGGGAGTTTCTCCTTGATTGAAAGAAATCAAAATACAAAAATCAACACAAGTACCAGGATATGGCCAAGGGGCAAATCAACTAGGAAAAGGACTTCGTACCTTCCTTATAAAAAGAGAAAGAACATGTAGATCTGTATGAAGGGGAAAAAAGTTCGTATTAAGTGAATGGATCTTGTACGGTCCGTTTCTCAGTTAGATGTGCCCCTTTGATCACTTAAAAGTCATTCAACATATTATGTAAGCTTGTTTTCCAAATTGCTCACTGAATTAGAAAAGATAAATTTACCGTTTTTTTTTTGTTTTAAAACGAGGGAGCAGTTTATATTTGCGAACACAAAATCAGCATCAGTGCGACTCTTTACAAACTCTTTGGCCTCTCTTAAAACACACAATCTTTTGCGCGTAAGATCGAGCCTTATCTTGAGGTCTCCAACCTTTTTCTTATCCTTTCTGTTACGATATACAACTGTCCGATCTCTAAAAGTTTTGAACTTGACAATCACTTGTTGTTGCATTTTGCCATTATCATCCATTTCTCGTTGACCAATCTGATGAGCACGATCAACTGCATCAATATTCACACCACAATCCATTTTGTCAAGGATTTTTTCCACTTTTTGCATACAATCTTCCTGCTCGCCCCTGGCTGGTAATTCTATGTTGTAAACCCATCATTTTGGTTCCGCCAGTCTGTTTCCACCTCCACTTTTCAATTTTTTCGCGGCTCTCTGCTGGTTTAACATCCAATATTGTTCAATGTTATCCCACTATATTCATAATTTCATGCAAAAATCACTACTCCCTTGAAATTTTGGCTTTACCTTGTTCCTAGGGGTTCTTTTAACTTGCATGCCATTCATTCACTTATCGTTTCGTCAAATTTTGCGGAAATTGATCTGATTGATTGAAAGTGTATTTTCTTGGAGAAATAACAAGTCGTAGAGTAAAGAAATCTTCTAAGTCATGTAAAAATTATCTGCCTTTCTCGTGATGTAAAAGTTTACTTTCTTATTATTGGAGTTTGTGAGCCTATTAACTAGGCGCTGGCCAGGTTCACCTCTTGTCCCTTTCATTTTGGTTAGGTCAGTCAGTCTCCGCTCCAACCCTTTATGCTCTCTCACAGTTCAGAGGTGTTCTCTTAGCCTTCCGTTCATTTATGTATCATTCTTCGCCTGGCAGCTGAATATACAATTTGAAAATCCTAAATTGTGTAAGTCGTAGTGTCATTTTTTAGAAAATCCAGTCCTGTGACAAGAAATTTTTCTTCTCGAAGCGGCTGGTCGACCGGTTGGTGTTGGAAAAGTTGTGCCAAATAAGGGTGAACCAACATCATGTATGGGGTTTAACAGAAGAATTTTTGACTGGTCTTCAAAAGCATTCGATACCCGACCATTTAAACATCTAAAATGAAAAAGATTACCGGTGAATAAAATCTCTGATAAATTTTCCCCAAGTTTTGCTCAGGTTGGTTGACACAGGTCATAGTTTTCTTTCGCAAATCTCAGGCCAATGTTCGAGAAAGATTATGCTCCTATAGAAACACTGTTATCATCAGAACGAGGCTACGAAAGTCGAATGATGGGTTGTCGGGCGTGATATTGCTCAAGGATGAAGGTTCAACGATCTATCTGCTATGATATCCATGTTTTTTTTAACTTTGTACTTCTCAGACATAGTACTAGAGTTTCTTATAAACCAGTTTCTTACCAAAAAACCTATATGCTGAGAATTCCTTGATCCTAATGCAGGTAAGCTTCGCCTTTTATTTTTAGAAAGTTTTTTATATAACAACTTGTTGATAAAACCGAAGGTTTGTTTGGTCAGCTCGTTGTTTTGGAGGGCATTTTATGATGGTAGGTTCAGTTGCGTTATGATAGCCGTACATGTGTGATGTTCTCAGCAAACAACTCAAATAAGTATCTAAACTTACCTCTGCCAACGAGCCTTGGCGAGGAATTTGCTACAAACCTCCCTCACTTTCTTTCGAAGCCAACTTTTTCTCAACATGGCAAAACACAAATGCGTAAGTGACTTCATTTGATTCTCTTCTATTCTGCAGTAGCATAATGATTCTCCATTTGAATTCTTATCTCAATAAGTCTGCAGTACTCAGATGCACAGTATTGTCACCAGGAACCTTGTCAAAACTACGAGAAACCGCATCGAAACGTTTGTTTATCTTGCTTTATCATTCTGATATGGTCGTAGAACTTTGAAGGAAAATGACGAATACATTCCCACTGTCCCGCCAACTTTTTTCGATGCGACGTCTTCCCTTTTGTACGAGGCATATGAGTCATGGGACATCTTTTTAGGGACTTCTTTCTCAAAGAGTTGTACTTCAGCCATGAGGGTAAAACTAACGTTTTCATGGATGGAAATCGATCATTCGTAGAAGCTCCGTGGCAGCCATTTAACAAAAGAAACTGCTCGCCCCAGTCTCCTTTTGTAGTTGTCAAAACGGTCTATTATTGAGCCGTTATACGGCATTTGAAAGACTAAGAACCACGGATCTATCGCGAAGAATTTTTTGACGGAGTAAACTCGTTTTGATGGCAAAGCATTAAATTAGCTGAGAGGCAGGAAAGCAACTTAAACAAGACAAGTTTTCTTCTTTTAACTTTATGTCTCTTAGGCAATTCAAATTTGGAGGATCTCATTCACATTGCAAAGAAGTGAGTGTAATAGTTTACGTCCATAATTGGTATTTGTATTTGAAAATCGAATAAGTCAAAAGTAGTGTACAGTAGAATCTTGCATACAAGGACTTATATCTGGCTCTGCGTTCTTAAATTAGGTTCTTACTGTTTTCCAAAAATTTTTCTGCAACATGGTCAATAAGCTTAGTTTGTATGCAGTCTTTGGAGTGTCTCTGTTTAAAGGGAATACACAGCTATATCTCGTAGCCGCTATAGATATAGAAAACGCCTACGCATCCATTGTTTCTTTGGCTCCACAATGAAGCCGCACTTGTCGAAGTTATCAAATTCAATAGATTATATTTTTAACCTGGCCTAGGCCAGCTTTTAACTACGTCGATTCCCTTTAAAGTCAAAAGATTTTGATCGAGGATTGAACTTCAGAAATGCTGTGACGAATAAGCAGCAATGATGAGATTTTGCATTTTACTCCACAACGACATTGATGTTTCGCAGTTTCAAAGCTGAAAATTTAGCTATCCATTTGCACTTCGCAATATGCACCATTGCAAACCCCAGATGAAAAAATTGTTGCATAAAAGAATACCAGATGTCTCATAAAAGGCTTCCCAGTTTCAAACTTAAATATCTCCTTGAACAGTACAACCTAGCAAAACAAAGAAAAAATTTCATAAGGTTAGTCCTGCAATAACAAAGGGGACACCAGCTGGATAGAATTAATCACTGGAAACAAAAAAGGGGAGTCGTCAAATATGGGTCAACTGTTCAGCATTTGTAAACAGCGTTTTACAATATCAACATGCAGAATAAAGCCCTTACTAATGTTTGCTACAATGACCCCTGCCCTGCTTACAAAAATGGCTTTTGAGATGTTCAGGATAAATTTTTGCAGGCGTGTAATTGATGTTGAGATAAATTACACATTATAGAGAAATTATTATGGTGTGGCAAATTGCACATGTTGATGTCGTAAAACGTTGATTACAAATGCTGAAAAGTTGATACAGAATCGATGACCCGCCCCCCCCCCCTTTTTTGCTTCCATTGGTCATCTTTATCAAACTCAAGCTCACCTAGTTACTGCATTACTACCTTTTCAGAAAATCAGAAAATTACTTATTTGTTATGCTGAGATTAACAGGTGTAGGGATATTTGAGTTTAAAGCCGGGAAGCTTTTATGAGACACCCTGCAGATGTTGAAGTTTTCAGAGTGTAGGTTCTATACTAGATATTTCTATGTGCGTGTTTTGCTTTAATGGAAATGCTTGTATTTAAATACCTTGAAATGCTTTGCCGTTCGTTTGCTTGTAGTTTTCTTTGGCATGATTGCATATAAAGAACTCATTTCACTCTACCTTTAAATCAGGCAACAAGTCGGTGACTGCCTTGCAACCATAAAAGACAGATTCTCGTCAGTTGCCAGCGTGAGGAGCACTTTTCATGCACTGTTTCATGACTGGTTCAGGTATTATTGCTTTGTCGATTTGACCTTTCCAACCTGGAAGAACGTTCCCAACCCTGAAAGAAGCATTAAGGCTATTGATTGCATTATATTGCTGTTGATCTGTTCCTTTCTGAAGACGCTTCAATATAACAAACCGAAACAACATAGAATCGAGGTTTTTCTACTGATACGCCGTTTATAATGATAGGAAATCCTTTGCAACATTTTTCGAAACTTATTTTGTTCCATATTTGCATTTCCTTGAAAGATTTCCTTTTTTTAACTTCGCTTAATTTTGTTTAAGAGATTTCGTTTAATTATATTCCATTTAAAAAAACCATTAATTTCAACAGCAGTTTTAAAGCCCCGTTTCTTTGTGCATTTTATCCTTGGATTTCAACCATTAAAATTTGCTGAGTTAAATCGCTCTATCTCCTCTGTCTCCAAACTAGATCGTCTCTTTGTTGATGATACCGCCAACTTAGCCAACGAGTCTAAACTAAATTTTAGGAATTTGTTCAATGAAGAAATGATTTGTTATTTAATGTATCATTTCTAATGACATTTTTCATAGAAATGTTGGTGTAAAATTGCAAGAGATCACGTATGTACTGACTGCCCTGGAAAATTTAGATTTGGATTTGCTAGAGCAAGTAGCAATTCAGGAATTTGATGAGGTTAGTGCTTTTGCTATTCATGCTACCTCCTCTTCAGGAGTTTCTTTTATTTTATTCTACACTGAGATAAAGAAAAGAAGCTTAATTATATAAACTTAGGAAAGAATTTCCCAGACTGTTCAATAAAAAGATTTCCGGTTTGCACTGCTACTGCTTCCTACACATCAAACCAGTAACATTACCAAATATCAAAGGAATCTTAGAGGTACGTCACTACATGTATCGATTATCTAACATAACCAAACACCCCTTTAGCATACCCCTTTACTAATGCCAGCCGAGGGGCACTTTACTACCAGTCGAAACTTTTCAGAATAAAGGATTTTTAATGTCCTTTTGCTTGATTTTTATTAAAAACAAGATCTAGGCCGAAAGCGTACGAGATTTTTACAGTGAAATGCCCCTCGATTCCATAGGCCTGGCTCAGTTGCCAGTCGCACACAACGCACTCCCTGTTTCCTAAGAATTTATTCTTTGAGGTCAATCTTTGCTCAAACAATATGTCAATTGTTTAGAAGCAGTTTCCCCTTTCATTAAGCTATCAATAGGCAATCAACATGTTTATTCATCCTCGCAAGGAAAGGAAACGTAAACAAACAACACTTTATTCTGCAATGATCGTTGCAATGCTTGAACTTTGCATCACAAAGAACTTTATAAAACTTTCATTTCCTGTTTGTGAGGTGTCCCCGTCCATCCCCGCTTGTCCAGTCATGAATCATGATGTCCTTTCTCTTTGTCGTATTAATCCAATGAAAGTCACTTTCTTTGCTCGTTTCGCAAAGCAGGATGGGAGGAGATATAGAATCAAGACGGGGGCTCGCCAGAAACCCCCCCCCCAGACCTATAGCAGGGGTGCACTCCGTGACCAATAAAAGTGAACATATTCAAGTAGTTTCAGAAGTTTAGTTGACTTAAATCGGACAGAAATGAGCCTCTCCGTTCTGAAGTTTTGAGGGATTTTCTTCAGCGAGCCCCCTCAGGAAACTTTCAAAAACGACATCCGACGGAAAATCACGATCAAGTTTGCCAAAATGCTTCTGCCATTATAACAATGACTTGAAAGCATTTAAGCGCTTGGTATGCTCCAAGGAGGATGAAATAGCCGGCAATGACTAGGCCATTGTCATTTCATTTTATTTTCGTTTAATTCAGGGAGGGTTGCCCTTCAAAGAAAGGGAAGATTGTATCTGCCATGCGCGAAGAGTATTCAAGGGATCAATGATTATAAGTGTGACTTCAAGCGAGCAGAGCTGTTTGCTGCCAAAACTACTTGATGCGATGCGAAAATGTCATGTGTACTGAGGATTTCTTTATGCGAGCACAAACTTTATTTGAAAACAACTTGTGTAGATGACTGTTCTGTTTACTATTTCATCAGTGTTTTTAAACAGGCTATGAATGTAAGCCAACATAGATACAGATAGATTTTTTGTTGTTGATGTCGAGCTCAAGATCTCTCCACATCGTTTGTTGCTTTTGAAAGAACACTCTTTTGCCTTTCGATGATCTTTCGCAAGAATTTGTAACCTAAACGTGAATACCTGTTAATAGCAATTGCTCGTTTTACTCCAACTGGTGTGCGATATGGATGAGAAAGCTGCGATGAAATATCCATTCATTAGATGGTTTATTTGGCTCTTTTGTATTCTTTGAACATGAGCCTTGCTCAAGTAAATAACCATGGCTAAATTCATTGTTAGATTTAATCTTAAAAGGTCGATGACATGAACTATACTTTTCTAGTGCCTGGAAGGTTCATGAAAAAGGAAAATTGGTTATTATGTCAAAATTATAAACTTTTATTTGATAATGAACCTGACAGTACTATGCTGACCATTCATCATAAAAATACGAAAAGTCAGGGACAATGTTCAGACCCTCATTGGTGAGGAAGTTACCAGTCTTGCCCGTTCATTACAAAGAGGGAAATAACAAAGTGACTGTTTCTGGTATTTGTCCTGGAGGGGACCACCTTAACGAGAAAGTGGCAAACGTAGATGAGGTCCTTGAAAAGGATGCAAACAACACCAAATCGGATTTGTTAAACACGAGCAGTTGGACGCCACACTCCACACAAATGCACCAACCTTCATCTGAATCAAGCTGGAGACTCTATCCTGGTAAAAAATTTTCTCAAAGAAATTCATACGTGACTATTTAAGTTTTCTGATTTTTCTCTGGTGAGCAACACAAATGAAATATTTGCAGATACTGATGATGTTAGTACAACACCGCGTCTGTGTTGTGAAACAAGATGTAATGAACAGCCTCATGGCTTCAGAAAGGGTCCCTCCACTGCATGTCTGAACGTTAGTAGTCTGCAACTGCATTTTGACGAGATCCAGTGCATGACAAATGAGTTAGGAATCCATGTTTTGGCCCTAAATGAGACTAAACTAAATCCTTATGTTCCTAAAAATCCCGTTGCTATTGGGGGAGTTTTGGGAAACTGCTGCTCTATGGATAAAATTACGACGGTAATGATGCCTACATGATAATCTCTACTGGATTCGCTGCGAACGTCATGGGATTTTAGTGAGCAAGAAAAACTTGTTTTGAGACACTTGTACCTTCTTGGGTACGGGTACCACTAGCGTTTGAAAAACGGTATAGGCCGAAACAACCGGTTTTCGGGACTGACATCACCAGTGATTAGATTGTCCATCAAATTGAAGAAAACTAACGACGTAAGTTCGTAATCAAAAACGACCAGCTTTTGGGACGAAGATGGGGAAAACTTTTTCGTAAACTACTGGTTCTCGAACATAGGTGGGACCATCGTTCTCAGTATGACATGCCCACCCTTGCACAGAGTGCAGGAACAGCATTCGAGACAAGCATCATTTTGTATAAACCTTTGTCGTATATACACTTCAAACATTTTCTCTTTCATTTCATTTCATATCTTGTCGTTTCATGTCTATTTGCTAGGTTCAGGTCTACGAGTATCATTTTGTAAGAACTAAAAATTTGGGCCGTTACAGAAAGTTGCTTGAATTTATTAGGTCTGCCCCCCCCCCCTGAACATTTCAAAATAAGTTTTCTTGAGGCCTTTCCCAGAAGTGTTGTATAGGAAACAAGTGAGAATAAAAAACATGCTTGAATTCTTGATTTTTTTCACCTTCATGAAATTCTTATGAACGGTTTCGTATGAAAAATATGTATTAATGGATATGTGCTACTGCTGTGCCTCGTCTTTATATTCCCCTACCCTCTCGACCCTCGCCACATTCTCGACCCTTGCCACCCTTTCAACCCTCGCTACCCTTTTGACCCTTGCCGCCCTCTCGACCCTCGCCCCACCCTCTCGCTGTAGCAGACTCGGCGTTGACACCTTCACGCCATTTTCTCTAACCCAGACCTCGAATCAGACCGTTGGGGCCGTTGCGGCGCTAAAGTATTCGTCAGCATTCGTCATTTCATATTTTTTAATGCAGTGGAAAGTCAGGCAGATATGAATACTTCCTGGGGATTCTCGACGTGTTTAAAAGGTGATGATATGATTGAAATGGACAAACAAACCACTGGAATGATGAAATTTAAAGAGTTGGATGGTTGAATGAAATAATGCGCGGAAAGTAAGAGAAAAATGGCCTAGCGACAGGCCTGGACATCATTGATAACATTTTGAAACAGTTTTTTTGCTGAAATGCTTGATATTTTGGAGAAAACTTGAGATTAACTCGCGATGGTACTTTCCAAAACTCAGTGAAGAGATATCTGTAGCTGGTATGTCAATAATAGAATTTTGTACACAATTTTCATGTTTATTTCCTGTGACTCCGAGAATACTTAAAACTATGTCTTTCCGCCTTTTCGAGGCCTTCAGTGTTCGGAGAATAAGCAAGTACCTTTCAAGTAATGTAACAGAAAATAAGTGAAAATACATTGAAAGTATGATAAGGATTTCCTCGTAAAAGTGAACAGTCTCTTTAATTTTGGGATGCAAAAGTATTAGGACGATGGATTCAAATGGTGTCGCAAATGTTCTACCTCCCATTTGCCTCGTTACTAAACAAACGGTTTCTCTCCAGCGAAGGCCTCAAATAAAAAATTCTTGGCAGGAAAATATTCGTCATTCCTTTGTATTTCTACCTGAATCAAAAGCTTAGTTGAAATCATTATTTTCTGACTTTGCTAGGTGAGAATTTCGGAGTGGTCACCTTATATTGAAGAGAACAGATTGATGATATGCCTGGTCGAAATTGAGAGGAGACACAATTTTAACTGGACAAAATATTGGTTTAATGCCGTTATTTTACGCAGTTTGTGTTGAACTTTTTTCTTCTGAAAGAAGACTCGAAGGATAATCTATGAATTTGGATAATAAGCCATGAAACCTAAATGTGCTTCGAGCAGGTGAATATTTTCATCTGCCAAGATTAGTTAAAATTTCAAAATATCTTCACCTAAAATTGCTTTTTTTAATCTCGGAGAATTGAAGCAATTCAACATTTAGTCTTTGTACAATTAACGCATTGAAGACAAGGAACGAAAATCTTCTGAAGACTAGCCTGAGATCAGGCTCTAACGGAAAAAATAAGAGGAGGGAAAGAAAAAGAGAGCCTGAAGATACACCATTCAAATCTGCTTGCAAGATACCACTGATTTATTCATAATTGTTCTTTCCGGAATGAATAATTATGCAAACCTCGTTTGCAGTATGGACCAGCCTCTGACTCGCGCTGAGCTCAAAGGTGGCAGGTTCAAAATGGCTCAAAGCGCCTAAAAAACTTGACAGATGTGCAGCATCTTTTTCGTGCTGCTGTTGCTTGAATCATATGCTCCTAGACAAGTAACACTTTTGCTTGCTTTGTATCCAGAATCCTTATGAGCAAAAGCTGTCCCTGTTTCGCGCCATGTTGGTTTTTAAACTGCATTTTTAAGAGTTTATTTTTCATGCGTGAAATCCAACAAAATGACAAGCACTAGTCAAAGATCAAGAGTTGAAGATTACAAAAATCGAAAATTAATGGCAGTATCATGAAATGATTTGAAGGATTCCTATATTAGCTAGCTAAAAATTGTGGAAAGAATCGAAACATGAAATGAAGAGAACACATCGCACGTTGTACTTTGATGTATAGCATAAAAGTTAAAGAAATATTAGCTTTTAATCAAAAACGAAAACCAAATGAGTTTTCAAATTTCATTTCTTTGTGCTTGGCCAATGGAAACATCAAGGCACTGCTTGTTATATGTCCAATTTGGCCATATTATGAGAGAGTTCATCAGGTCTGCTTCAATTTCAGTGCATAATGATTGAAAACATCCTTCCAGCACTTGGTCTGTCATCACGTCATCACAATGGCAATATTCGCTTCTTCCATAAATACAAATTTTCGCATTTTGACGTCTTTCACCCATAATAGTGATGCAAACTCAGTCTACTATTTGTGACCATCATCATCCTTCCCTTACTTTACCTCTTTCCTTCGATCACAACGATGTCCTCTTCCCTTCGAATTCTAGAACTTCATGTGCTTCTTCCAGGATCAATCAGTCTTTAAATGATTGCATTTCATTTCATTTTCATTTCATTTTAAATTATTTATACAGGGTAAAAACATTCAGTTCATCCGGAAAAAAACTGCTTTACAATGTGCCCTGTTAAAACAGAAAAGAAAAAACAAAAAGAAAAGAAAAAAAAATTAATTACTCAATAAACTCCAAATTCTACTTAATACATTGTCAGATAAATTCCCTAAAAAAAGCTAATTTTAGTTATTCCTATCCAACCGAAAAAAGGAAATTAAATTGCAACAGAAAGGAAAATCGATTGACTATGTTCTTGATGGAAGGAAGTACGTAAAGTTTGTTTTATAATCCTTCCTTTAGTTTTAATTTGAAGTTTGATAGCGAGGGAGACAGTTTGATTTGGTGATCTAGACTATTCCAAACGGTAGCCCCTCGATATGCAAATGACTTTTGTCAATTGTTTGTTCTGAACAAAGGAAGTTTCAAGTCAGTTTCGGTGTTTCTTAGCGTCCTCATTGCCTGTTCACGCTGTCTTTGAAACATTTGGGCCATATAGTCTGGGCAAAGTTGGTTAACAGATTTGAAAACAGTAGTTGCCGTTTCAAACCTGATCAGCTCTTTAACTGTTAACCAGCCCAGACCTTTAATAAGGGGCAAGGAGTGTGCATCATAAGCACTATTTGTCACAATACGGGCAGCGCGATTTTGGAGAATTTGCAATCTTTTTAAGTCTGCCTCAGTGCAACATCCCCATACCGTGCAACAGTATTGTACATAGGGTTCGACTATACTTCCGTACATGGTTTTTACCGTACTGAGTGGGACGTACCTCCTTGCATATCTCAGCATCCCTATCCCTCGCGAAATCTTCGCAGCAATAATGTTGATATGTTCCTTCCAACCTAATGTTTTGTCAATTTGTATTCCAAGATACTTAGCTTCGTTTATCATCGGGACAACTTCGTCGTCAATAACAAACTTAGGGCTAATGACATCGCTGTTAGAAATGTTCTGGAGTTTTGGCCTGCTACCGATAAGCATAGCTTGAGTTTTTGTAACATTTAGAGACAACTTATTGCCTTCTAACCATAATTTGAGATTGGACAAATCATCATTGATTGCTGCATTGATTTCATCAACTGATTTAGAGGAATAAGAGATGCTGGTATCATCTGCATACATAGTAACCTTGGCATTATTAAGTGCAAGTGGAAGGTCATTAATATACATTAAAAAGAGGAGTGGTCCCAAGCAAGACCCTTGGGGAACTCCATATCGAATACTTTCAATGTTCGATATGTGCCCATTCACTTTACAACACTGTTGTCTCCCACTAAGATAGGATCTGAACCACTCAAGCTCAATACCCCTTATGCCATAAAGTGACAACTTTTCTAATAGGATACTATGGTCTACTGTGTCGAAAGCCTTTTTTAGGTCGATGAAAACGACCGCATTGACATTGCCTCTGTCGATGTCTGTGTACCAATCATTCGTGCTCTGGAGTAGACATGTGACGCAAGAGTGTAATGATCGGAACCCAGATTGGTGCAAGTAAAGCAACTTATTTTCATCCAGGTATTGGTAAAGTTGGCCATACAAAACTTTCTCAAATAAACGCGAAACCGTTGGTAGGACCGAAATTGGACGGTAGTTAGATCCAATATTTTCAGGGCCATCTTTGAAGATAAGTGCAATCCTAGCTGTTTTCCAACAATCAGGAAATACACCCCGCCTCAAAGAATTATTAAAAATGGTACTCAATGAGCTAGCCAGGACAGGCATGCCGACTTTCAAAAAATAGCTTGAAATACCGTCTAAACCAAATCCATTTGATTTTTTAAGGCGTTTCATTGCCCTGCATATCTGCACTTCATCAACGTTCTTGAACCTAAAGATTTTAGAATGCTGATTTATCTTAACATCCCCAGATAAAAGGGGATTTCTCCTTGTTGGAATTTTGCTGCTGAGATTTTCTCCTATATTACAAAAATACTGGTTCATAGCGTCGGCAATTTGTTGAGAGTCAGTAATATCTTTGTCACCATCCTCGAGAGAAGAAATATGAGTAGTTTTAGATCTCTTATTTATCATCTGGTTGATGGTTTTCCAAGTTTCTTTCATGTTACCCTCAAAGGCATTTATTTTATCAGAGAAAAAATCCCTTTTTAGCTTTTGGTTCATACTAGTAACTTTATTTCTGATTTGTTTATATGCAGCAAATAACAAATCAGATTGGTTTTTAACTGCAGCTTTCTTTATTCTGTCTCTTACTTGCGAGAGCTTACTTAGCTCTGAAGTGTACCAAGGAGTGTATCGTTCGGCAACCCTCCGTTTTCTTAAAGGAGCATGTTTTTCAATTATCATCGAAAGCACTTCACACCAGTTCCCTACCTGCCCACTGAGATCAGTACCATTTTGTAAAATCAACGACCAGTCAATTAATGCAAGGTCTTGCAAAAATGCACTTTCGCTGAATTTTTTCATCTGGCGAGTTGTTACTACTTTATGTTTAGTCTTGAGGGCTCCTCGGAACTTTCTAACACAGTAGACCAAGTAGTGATCGCTAAGACCGATTTCGAGAACTCCGGAAGATGTAATATTGTTGATGTGACTTGTTGCAATGTGGTCGATAAGGGTAGACTGTTGAGAAGTTTCCCTTGTAGGTTTGTTTATGAGTTGTTTAAGCTCATACGAACTGTAGATTTGTTGCATGTGCTTGCTTGGATTATTCAGACAGGACACATCTGACGTGCTTGAAAACTTAAGGAAGTCACAATTTGTATCACCAAGGAGTATAAGCTCTTTACCCTCGGTCTCAAGAAACTGCAAGATTCGATCAAGTTTATCAAAAGTTTCTACAGTGTCACTAGGGGGTCTGTACCATGAAATAACGAAAAATGGCCTGGCTTTTAAAGGCTCGACCTCAATGCACAATAATTCAAGCGATTTCTCGGGCAAATCTTTGCGTACATGGTACTTTATGCTATCTTTGATATAGAGAGCAATTCCACCCCCTTCTCGATTTCTGTCACATCTCTCAATTTTATAATTTTCAATTTTTAAGAGATCTTTACAGATCTTGCTGTCCAGCTTAGTTTCGTTGAGGGCAAGTATATGGATACCTTTCTCAAAAAGAAAGTTACTTAGCTCATCATGGTGTCTAAGCAAACTATTGATATTGAGGGATGCAACTACCATCCCCTTACGAAATCCTAGACTTTCTGTTGATGTGCTATCCCCATCACCCACATTGCAACAATTCAACTCGAGACTTTCATTGCATACATTGTTATTTCTGTCACTGTTAATAAATTAACTTTATTTTACTTAATAGGTTAGCTGAAGATTTTGTGTTCCCATAAAAGTTTAGGTGCAGGCCTAAACGACCAAGATGGTCTCTCTTGATATTGTCATTGTTGATTATGTCAACGGACATCTTCTTTATTGCATTCTTGACTGCATCCAGAATTTTATTTGCTTTAGCATTATCAACTCTCATCATCGGCAGTGACAAGGTGACCGTGCTATTAGGCAACTCATTCTCGATGTATTCTTTCAGATTAATGAGTTGGTTGACAATTGGACTTGAATCAAAATTAACAGCATCATTTGTACCGACATGTAAAATTACATGAGACGGCTTTTTTCTCAACAGGGGCTTCACATAATCATGCATGTCTTTAACAGTAGCACCAGGGAAATTCCTCACCTTGACATTAGATGGCATTTTGCGTTCCTCCACTCCATTTAGCATACTGTCCCCAACTATGAGAATAGTTCCAGGCCTCCAGAGACCCTGTTGCTGTGACTGCCCTTTCTGCGAAGGAGGCAAGTTATCTTTTTGCTGTGGTTGCTGAGACTTGTCAGAGGTGCTTTGACTATTTTGTACCTGTTGTTGTTGCTGCTGTTGGTTCTGTTGCTTTTGAGGTTGCACACGTTGACTGTACGGTTGTTTGTCATCCAGGTGGGCAGACTGGTTTACTGATTGGTTACTTGCTTTCCCCAGGTTTCCTTTGTTTTGGTTGTTTCCTTTCTTTCGATTTTGATTTTTTCCTTGTTCTTTTTCTTGCGGTTTTTTCAGCGAATGCATTGCTTCAGCCTTACTTTTTACAAGGTGTTCTTCATATTTTTCTCTTTTCGCTTTGACGTAGGCTTGCAATTGAGATTCAAAACTTGGTGTTATTTGAGTTTCTTGAGTCTCAGGGGGCTCAGGAGCTGGTTGGTGACTGCATGTCTCTGGTGAATCCTCCTGGGGACTCAACGTGCAAGTTTCTTGTGCATTCTCTGGGGGATGTTGTTGACTCCCAAGACTTCCAAGGTTTGTTTGAACTTTGACTTTGGATGATTTGCCCATAAAATCGATAACTGTTTCCAGTTCCTTTATCCTAGTATCCTTGTAGCCGTTATCATCTCTAAGGATTTCAATTGTATTTCTGAGCATGCGATTCAAGATCTTTTCTTCTCGCAGCATTTCGATGTGATTATTCAAGGTGTCCGCCATTTTGCCCATGACGTCCACAAAGCCACTAAATTCACTTGCTGGGTGTGCTCTGTAGGGAGGGGGGGATTGTGCGTCGATGGACCTGGCCTTGGCTGCCTGATCTTTCAAGCCATGACACTCATTGTTAGGAGTTTTCCTGTCAAAAGTTGAGAATTCCGGACAGCCGTTCGTCGAAATTTTCTCGGGTGTGCGGACACCATCTAAGAATTCAAGAAAGGAATCTTGCAAGGTAGGTTTATCAACAATTTCACCTTCTACGCTTTCCAGTTCGTCATCGCCTTCACTACTTTCATAATCTTCTGATTCAAGTTCGTTTTCCGTATCTTCCTCGCTCGTTGAAATTGACTGTTCGTACTCCCGTTCATTTTCTCCTTCCTTTGCTTCCCCTTGTACTTTATTTCCTTCACAAGATTTATTCGTTTCTTTGACACTTTTGTTGATCTTATATGAGGCAGGGCCATCGTCGTACTGCTTTAATTTCAATAACCCGTCCTTGTGCATCCTAGACAGGATTTCTACGGCATCGTGTTTGCTTAGGCCACTGTTCTTGTTCACAATAAACTTACATATTCGATCTAAAACAGTTCTTTTCTTGCTCTTCTTTTCGATGTGCTCAATCGCATCATAAATCTGACTTTCAATAGATGGAATCTGCATGGTTTTATCCATTTCAGATGAATTTTTCAGGTGAATCGTTGCTGGTTTTCGTTCAACGTCATGCAACAACCGTCATGCATCAATTGCCTCGCATGCTTTCTCCAACTGTTCGTGGCAAATTTCTTGAAAATATAACGTCAATAACTGCCTCTCATTACCGCCCTTTAGACTGTGATGAATTTAGGCCGCCATAAAAGGTCACGAGTAAACTTCGGACCGCGACTTGATGAACTATCATTTACTCAAGATTCTTACAACTATTCAGTCGAAACACATTCAGCTCAGAGAGAGTGACAACTCATGCAACGATCCTTTGGGGGGAATCATTTCTCACTCAAGAAATGAACAACTGAGAGTATCTGGTACATGAATGAAGCTCTTTCCATCTCTTCCACTAAGCAGCGCTGATAATATCGAAATCTTGGTCGCGATTCATCTCCACTTCTAACGTCAAAAATTTCCCGACAACAGGAAGACAATTTCAAAGCGAAGACAGCAGGAGGAAGGAGCAATCTTGCCTTTGCCTCCTGTTGGTGGTGGGCCAGCTAGAGGCTAATGGAAAGGAAGACTCATGGCTTGCATGAACCAAGGTCATGTAGACCCCACAGCAAGGAAAGATCTGTCCGCCATTGCTCAAATTCTCAAGATCACAAATCCCGCATAAATTAGATAACAATAGCGAAAACGCGTCTTAACCAATCACGACTGACCACCTAAATTTAGGTGTTCTTGCAAACAGTTTTGAATAGAGTGTCCCCAGGCTCACTTTTTCTTCTTTTCCTTCACTTTTTTTACTTTAAATTTCTTTGCGAGTGAGCCTGATCTCAGGCTATCTGAAGACGGACATTATGAGGAAACAGTAAAAACAAATCAAAACAGAAAATTTTTACAAACGTCACTTGCTCGCAGCATAGAGAAGCGTCGCCTTAAATGGTCGGGTTGCGAGATAAAATTGATTTAAAGAGAAGGAGATGCACTAGGACACAGCAAATTACGATAAAAATGTTCACATACTCTTTCTCAAAGCAGACTTTGAATGCAACGACCGTCCTCTTCTTCGTCTTAGGAAATTTTCGTCTCAAAAATAAGTCGGCCTGACCGGCCTAATCTTCGGCATGGCGTCTAATTTGGACGTACCCTAAACTCATGACACCGCCTTCGCAGTTACCTCGTCGAACTTGTCGCATCGCAAGGAATCCTGAGTGAGAGTTTTGATCTGTGAGTACCGGGGGAGCAATAAGAAGGTCTTGGGAGATGTTTTGAAATACTTTAAGTTGGAGAAATACTTTAATTTTGCTATGATATAAGAAACTTGCTACCAGCCCGATACTTTAGTTTTCTCTAAAAGCTTGCTCACAATCATTTAGGAAATTGTTTCAAAAATCCATGTATCTCACTTAAAATAGAAACAGTCGCTTTGTTTGTACGCTTCTTTATTGAACCCCCTAACTCGTCAAACTGTGCTTTTGACATCGGGACTTCTGACAAGTCTGGTTGACAGCGCAACCAATAAGAGAGTTCAGGATCCCAAGGCTGACCAATAGGGGCGAAGGTAAGCCAGTCGGACTAATACTGAAACAAAACCCCCGGCTCCTTTACCAGTTGCAAATTTTTGTTATTTTTCTTTGAAAGTTACATTTTGAGGGTTGGAGTTTCCCATAAATAAACCGTAGTTGTGTTTTACTTCAAATCCCGAAGCAACATGAAGAGAATGAATCTGGAGCTTGGAAAACAGAAAGGAAACAAAATACACTCACCTGCATCCATTTCAAGTATGTATTTTCAAAACATTCTTCGCAGCGAAGTTATGCAGTTTAAAACCAAAACAAAACAAGAGAGAATTTCGTAGATGGCGTCAGCAAATAATTTTCGCGCTCTTTCGAAAAAAAGCTAGACCCAAACTCCTTCTGACAGTAAGTTTTTGCAGCGCGGTCAAAACATGGTGAAAACGTAGGGTGACCATTTAGGGTGACGCCTCTCTATTTGGTTTCTTGGCTGATTTATCCAAAGTCGTAGATTGGCCTTTGAACGGTTTTTGAGATAAAACCGTTTGTTCAGTTACAAGGTGAATGGGCAATGGAACATTTGCGACGCCAGCATCAACCGTCCGATTACTTTTGCACCTTAAGTGTAAGTATATTTTTTTGCACAGGAGTTTCTAAAATTTTTGGTGATCTGAGAGTTTGATTTCTTAAAATTTCAGAAAAGATGTCTCCTTCTCTTGAAACATGACTACATTCAGTTAGGCCGGCCGCAAGTAGAGTTTTGCTGCATATTCATAATCAGGGGATAAAACATTCCTACAATTTGTTGAAGTTCTTGAAATATCAATAGAATTTTTTCTTGTCGAATGCCTGCCCTTTCCTCAATCAAATTTGTTTTTTGCCCCTATCCATGGTCAAATTTCATTGCTGGGTCCGGTCCTCTCTTCTGAGTCCACCGAAAAATTGTTTCTTTCAAATGAGTCCTAAGCTTGCTCTATGATAAACTGAAAAACCTCTTCCCCTCCCAAAATGAAACAATACCCAGTTCCTTATCATATCACTCTTGTTTAGCCTTGTTGTAACAGGTCTTGAAGAGTGGCTTATGAGTTCTTACTTCAGATAAATCACACAGAATTAGAATTGCAACGTGGTATGAAATGTGAGACCCTTGAGATCAGCTCAAAGCATTCCCGGAATAATGTGTCTATGTTTCTTGTTCTTTTGCAAGCACTTTTAACCTAGTTTGAAGTTTGCTGCTTTTATTCCAAACTCTTGATGCTATAAGCACAAGTCTATGTGCCAGGAACACAAACAAATGTTATGAAATTCACAAAATGTCAATTCCTCTTCACAGTAACATCAAGTACATATTGAAAACATTGTAAATCCAAGATTACTCAAAATACAACACTTCTGATGTTACGGTTTCTGCTTTCATTTGTATCTTCAGCCATGGCAAACTAGAGTTGCATTCAGTAAGACTTTGAAGATAATGAACTTTCTTCCTTCTTCATAGACCAAAGTTATCGGATTATTTGTTTCGCAGATGCACTTTTGTTTCTGTCATGAGCCAGGACTTTGATCTGTCGATGAAGAAAATATGCAGTAAATGAAAACGTCATGTGTCAGAACAATATACATGACGTAAAAATATGTTTCCTCACTTCCCTTGGCCTTTCATAACAATGAAATCGCATACATAAAGTCAGTTTTGTTCTGACTTTTTTAGAGTCATTGCAAACGATTTTCTACTCATCTGCAGCATTGGCAATTGTGTCGTGATGAAATGCGCTGACCAAAGCCAGTCCAAAGCATTTTGACTGCGATAACAAGAGCTGCTTGCAAAACAGTTTGATACAAGAGAGAGGGCAATACCAAACTTTCGATCAAATCATGACAGAACGATATCAATGTAGTTGCATTATTACGGTTTAATAAAAATCTAAGCAAAACATGGTCAAAAAGAACTTTATCTTACCTTCTTCTTATAGTGTCGTATCAAGATCGTTCCATGAAAATGTAAATCACCGACTTCGTGAAGAATATGCACGATGGCTAGACTGATGACTATGAGTCCATTGTATCCCTGCGGTAAACTGGACTTATGACGATGAGTCCCTCGTATCCCTGCGGTAAACCTTGCTCAAAGGGACTCATAATGAAACAGTGAAAAACCCGGCCCTATCTCCTGCATTCGATCATGATTCGATCGATCGAATCAGGATAGAACGACTGCTGTAGCTCTGTTCAACGGTCACTACTCGGAAAGAAATTGCGATAAAAACCACGTTAAGCAGGCGTTTAATCAAAGAAGCCTGGTATAAATCTGAAGAAGGAAGTTCACTTTACCTGGTAAGTCCAAAATGAGTCTTTCAGCGCTACTAATTCCATGTTTTAAGACCAAAACAAACCAGAGAAGGCTTCAGCCCCTGGCCTAGCAACTTTGTTCAAAATCTATTCAACTGTAGCATTCGAATCGAGAATTCGACATCATTGTTCTCTGCAAAATTTCGCAATCTGATTGGTACTGGAGGAATTGCGAAGCTGTGGCCTAAATAGGGCCAAGTTTTTCAGAGTAATACTATGAGTCTCTCTTGCCTGAAGCGCCATCATCAAGTCAAAGAGCACAGAGCAACAAGAGACTCCTCGTCATCAGTCTAGCGGTAAACCTTGCTCAAGAGGGACTAATAATGAAGCAATGAAAAACTTGGCCCTATTTGCTTCAATCATCAATGGAATTATGATGGAATCACGGCTTCGAATCTCCATCCCATGAGAGTGTTTTCAATTCTTCAATCGAATCGAAAATTCTATCACCTTTACACCTTAACAATAGTAATTCACAAATCTCGCAATTTGATTGGTACTGGAGGAATTGCGAAGTTTGGGCGTATAGGGCCAAGTTTTTCAGAATAATACTATAAGTCTCTATTGCTCGAAGCGTCATCATCAAGTAAAAGAGCACAGGGCAACAAGAGACTCATCGTCATCAGTCTACACGATGGCGGCTGGCCGACCGTTGTTTTTGCCTGGTTGTTGCTGTCGTTGCTATGCGCCCGAAGCTGTACCGTAATTTAGCATTGGTCAATTTTGACAGCGAGGCAATTCATTTACAGAGTCAACCTTTCGGCTGGAAAGCAATGAGTCCTAGTATGAGTGAAGGCGGGTGGTAGCGATTACTAGGACTCAACATAATAAGTCTATGCTGTCACCGACATGATTATAAGTGAAGCACCTACGGTGACGTATAAAGCCATAACCGGTCTTACACCTAGCTATCTTTCTAATCTGTTCACATAAAATAGTGACCGAAATATTGATATAACTTGCGCAATGCAGCAAATGATCTTTACATCCTCAGGATGACAACTAGCAATGGACAAAAAGCGATATCTTTTCGTGGCACTAAAAACTTGGAATCGGCTTTCGTTGGAAGCATATTCGCCTAATACCTTTGAATACAAAGTCAAACACCACTTGCAACCTCTGTTCGAATGTAATATTTCGTTCCATTCACCAGCTTTGATTTTAATTCTTTTTATTTTTATCATAAATACTTTAGTTTCACTTTTCAGATATTAGCACTTGAATTACATTATCTTAGATTTTTAGTTCTTGTACTTAAGTTATTTCAGTAAGGTATCATTAATTGTGTAAGTTTTTAATACTGCCCCCTGTAAAGCAGCCTTAGCCTGATGGGGCCACCGAGTATGGAAAAATTAAAATTGAATTGAAATGATCTATGAATTTCGTAGATAGTCCTTCGAATCTTCTTTTAAAAGTTAAACAAATTGCATCAAAGTACGTCATTCATTTCATTTCATTTTCAATTTTTAGGCATGGTAGCCCCTCAGTTAGAGAAAACTGATTTACTGGGGGCCATGCAATAAAATACACTAAAACTAAATTAAATATTTGACACAAAATAAAACTAATCGATAAGCTAATTACAATTGTTAAAAGAAGTGTCGAAAAAAACATTAAAAACGAAAAGGGAGGTTTCGTTGATTCTTCGAGAATAGAAGATCATTTTATGGCTGTCATGAAATCTTTTAAAGTTGACGACATATTTTTAGTCGTTTTAGATAAACTATTCCAAAGTTTCGCACCCTGGTAAGAGAAGCATCTCTGTCCTGTAGCCGTTCTTAGAAAAGGGACTCTTAGGTCATAATCCGAATTTCTGAGAGACCTTGTTGTAGAGACGTTGACTTTAGTAACCATGTCACTCATATAGGACGGTGCATCACCATTCAGGGATTTGTAAACAATCCTTGCAGATTCAAGATCAATTATTTCCCTTCCTGTGGACCCTCCAAGTGCACGAATGACTGGGAGTAGCGAAGCATCGAATGGGCTGTTAGTGATCAATTTTGCCGCTCGATTTTGCAGTTTTTGCAATTTTCGTATAATTGATACATCAAATTAAAGGGCCTCCTGGTACACTCCAAAATGAATGAAAGAATGAGGAAATAGCTCGAAAATCTGGGAAAAGAAAAGTATCAAATAACTCTCGGAAGGGGAAAATAAAAAGCAGAATATTCAAGTTTACACAGCGACAAGACCGTTCAGTGCAGCTTACTTTTTCACTGCAGTGTAGAGGATTCCCTGGACATCCGATAGTTACTAGGGATGTCGGAATTGGCGCCCCCGCCTCTGTCTCTTTTTGCTGATTGGTTAATGGTCTATTAGTGTCTTTTATGGGGTTTTTGTGTTGGGCATTTCTGTTCAACCATTTTCGGGAGACGCAAAAATTCACTATATCAAACTTGCATAGATATCCTTCTGGAAGCATCCATTTTGCTGGTTTGAATTGTTTGTTTTGTAACATGAACTAATTTCTTGACAATTTCCCCTAAATCATGTAGTGTTTGCTGTCATTCCAATTCTGCATTTAAGCTTAGGCCTAAACATAAAGCCTGACTCTGACCCAAAATTTTAGTCCTGAAGACTATTATCATCCATTTTTTAAAGAATCATTGCAGCATTATTGTTTTTCAAATAAAATTCAACGTATACTCGCTTCTGCTTGCATTGATCGTGTCCACTGGCGTTTTACTTCTTTGAATACTTTCGCCACAGCATTTCTTTATCTTATGGAGGAGCAAAAGTGATTTGCACGGAATTTCAAGAAATATGTAGAATATTACACAGGTTCAAAGAAAAATCTAAGCGAATCGCAACGTAATTTAACCCTAATCCATATGGGCTTTTCCGAGCTACCATTTATGGGGGGGGGGGCTCTTTCCACCCCCCTTTCTGAAAACTGCCTTAGCGTCTTCAGAATTCAATACAACTTTACACAGTTACAGATCAGGTAATTTCTAGCATGTAGCATAATTTGGGTGTGGCTGCGGCACCTTATGACGTCACGATGACGTCATGAAGTTGAAAATCAGTGTAAATCAGGCTTCCAAGTTAAATTTGAATTTAAAGAAGGTATTGCATGAACATTTTGCAGGTTTTGGTTCACTCTAGCCTCAAATTTGATATGAAATATAATTTCATTGAAATTGAAGATTTTGGAGTGATATTTTGGATATTTTGATTGGCAGTTGATCAACGGTGGAGTGCAGTCACGCATTTCATCACTCAAAGTTTTATTCGATCTGTTCTGTGGTTTTCCTGTACAGTTTCATTGGAAAGTCACTCTGACAGTAGTTAGTTGCCTGGAGAATTGCTTGCGACGTGAATTAGAACTATGAATGCCGAAAAAGCTGTCGCAATGCTGATCCTCTCAGTGTTATTCATGTTTACTCTCTGCCCGGGCTTTGCTAGGCCATCCAGCCATTGTCTTCACAATAGAGAAAGTCGTACTTCTGGATCCTGTTGTCAGTTAACAAAGAAAGTGCAATTTTGCACAAAAGATACATTCATTCAAAGGAGCATTTCAATGAAAAGAGCTAAAAGAAGAACGTCCTATTATGGAAATTCGATGACATCGTTTCATGTAATAATAGCTTTGCAGCACGACATTGAATAAATCCTGGCCCAAAGGGACCCTCGTCTAAATGTTCTGAATGCACGAAAACAATTCTCTCGAATCAAAAACACAGTGTTTGTGAATTCTGTCGCTCTGCTTCACATACAAAATGCGTAGGTTTCCCTTTGAAATCATCGAGTACAGCCATGCCTATGCTAAACACTTGCAATGACTGCCTTCACAGAGTGTTGCCCTTCCAAAATCACCCAAATTTGAACGATTCGAATTTTAGCCTTGATTCCCAGGAAGAATCGTTTGCTGACGAACACCTCGCAGTTATCAAAAGAAAGCAAAACTACTGAAGTTCATCCACATCAATACCCAGTCCCTTGCATCCACATTTGACGAATTTCAAATGACCCTCTCGAAATACTCCTTCGATGTGGTCGCCTTATCAGAGACCTGGCTGACTAAAGACAAGGCTCTTAATGATTATGTGCAAATTCCAGGGTATGAACTTGTAAGTGAAAATTGCAATAATATGAAGGGTGGGGGAGTCGGTTTCTACATAAAAGACTCGATGAAATTCAAGCGCCGGAAAGACATTGAAAAAAAGACTCACGAATTAGAGCACTTATGGATTGAGCTACCGGGAAAAAATAAAAACAGTAGGCTTTTGACAGGGGTTATCTATCGCTCCGAGAAGCTACTAACTTTAAATGACTGGCTTGAAAAATTCGAGGAAACAATTGCTTACGTCAAATCTACATGGGATGGGCCAGTCTTAATAGCAGGGGACATGAACATAAATTTGATGTCTTACGAGGACACAAAATGTCGTGAATACCTTAACATGATTGACCAGTTCAATCTTGTACAAATGGGTAAGACTCCAACAAGAATCACCCAAAGCACGTCCTCTTTAATCGACCACATACTAATAAGCCAACCAAGCTTGATAAAGTTCACAGACGTATTGCCCTGCCATGGTATTAGTGACCACGATGGACCGTACGCTCTGACAAATATAAGAGTTCCAAGATACGAGCCACGCTACAAGCTGATACGAGATGAAAAATCATTTGACAATCAGTCCTTTGTGCGCGATGTAAACCAGCTTCCATTCAGCCTCGTCTATTCCATTGAAGATCCCGATGAAAAATTGTCAATATTCAACCAACTGTTGCTTGAAGGGATCAATAAATATGCTCCCTCCAAGAAAATAAAAGTCACCAGAACCCCTGCACCTTGGATACATGATCCAGAGATAAGACACTTGCAAAAAATTCGAGATGAATGTCGTGTAGAAGCCCGCCAGACGCAAGCCGTGGGTGATTCTTCGAGAAATTCACCCCCATGGGAGAAATTTACAGAAAGTAAGCGTGCAATAAAGAAAGCAGTTAGAAAAGCCAAAGCTACTTTATATCGTAAGGCACTTTCAAAGCAAAACAAGAAAGAGGTGTGCAAAGTTATTCATAGCGTCTTACACCCACCAGCTAAGCGTTCAACATTGAGTCCATCTGTTCTGAATAAATATTTTGCAACTGTTACCAACAAAACAACTAAACAACTAAACAAGAAAGCTGTCCCTATTTATAATATTTATCTAAACCCCTATCTAAATATTTTGCAACTGTTGCCAATAAAACAACTAAACAACTAAACAAGAAAGCTGTCCCTATTGCAGAAACGAAGCAGTTCATCGATGGTCTCACAAACAACGACAAAAGGTCTTTTTTCCTCCATCAAACCACCTACAATGAAGTATTAAAACAGTTGAAACTGATACGGAGTGATCTATCAACGGGCCCAGAGTGGTAATGGTACTCCAGAGTACCCCTAATGGTACTTCAGAGTAATGGTACTTCAGACTTCCCCTAATGGTACTCCAGAGTACCCTTAAAGGTATCTTAAAGGTACTTCAAAGTACCCTTAAAGGTACTCCAGAGTTCCCCTAATGGTACAGCAGAGTACCCCTAAAGGTACTCCAGAGTACCCTTAATGGTACTCCTGATTACCCCTAATGGTACTTCAGAGTTCCCCTGATGGTACTTCAGAGTACCCCTAATGGTACTTCAGAGTTCCCCTAGTGGTACTCCAGAGTACCCTTAAAGGTACTCCAGAGTACCCTTAAAGGTACTCCAGAGTACTCTTAAAGGTACTCCAGAGTTCCCCTAAAGGTACTCCAGAGTACCCCTAAAGGTACTCCAGAGTACCCTTAATGGTACTCCAGAGTACCCCTAATGGTACTTCAGAGTTCCCCTGATGGTACTTCAGAGTACCCCTAATGGTACTTCAGAGTTCCCCTAATGGTACTCCAGAGTACCCTTAAAGGTACTCCAGAGTACCCTTAAGGGTACTCCAGAGTTCCCCTAAAAGTACTCCAGAGTACCCCTAAAGGTACTTCAGAAGACCCTAAGGGTACTTGAGAACGCACCTAAATTATTATCATTTCCTTGGGAAAGAATCAACGAGAGTCAGTAACAAAGAAGAAAACACAATCATTGTCTTGCTATCATGACCTTGACTGGCTTCACATGAAAATGTACAACAAAAATATTTCGCGTTGTTCAACGTTAGCTAATTGATATACGAATGCTGTAAAGAACGCTAAAACTTCAAGTTGCTATAAAATGTCTGGCTGCTTCTTTGCAAGATAAATTAAAGCTACAAAAGAGTTGCTAGTTACAGAATTACAGTAGGCTAGAAGCACTACACTTTTATATCATGTGTTCTTAACGTTGATAATTTCCATTTAGTAGTGGTGGCGCCAGAGAGGGCTAGAGGGGGGTTACAGCCCCCTGTTGGAAGCATCTAGCTCCCCTGTCGGAGGAAATTTTGCGTTTCTGTCGGAGGAAATTTGGCAAAATGAAACAATATGATGTACGAAAACTGCATTTTCTGGCCATTTCAGCCCCCCTGTCCGAAGTCCCAGCTCCTCCATCGGAAGATCTCTGGCGCCACCCCAGAGATCATGTATGACACTGAATCATTTATAATGATTAATAAGCAATAACCTGAGTGCACTTTTCTTCTTACGAGAAACAAACTTTCTTCCTTCAGTGTAGGTGTTTCTTATTATTTTGTCAAATCCGGCCTTACATGTTTCTTAAATGTTTCTTAAATTTTTCTTAAAATTATTGAAATTTCCAACAACTGTCCATGACAATGAATGACAGGAAACGAGATGTTTCTTTTCCTGCATCAAGGGAAAAAGATCCTTATTGTGTCCTTACTATTTTTCCCGGTTAATCAAATTTTGGTGAGTTTTCAAATGGGGAGTACTTTTTGGGATGCTGTTTGTATTTTGCTTAGAGTAAAACCAGCTCGTTTCAAGTTTACTTTTGAAGCTCAGCCTGCCTGTGTTTCTTAAATGTTTCTTATTCTTGATCTGATTTGAGCTCATTTGTTTTATAAATGTGTTTCTTATAAGAAAAAACCCTGTAATCTTGCAGCATTGTCCAAAATGTTTTACAGTAAAAAATCTTTTTGTGATATTCATCAGGACTCAGGTAATAAGCACTTGTTTCCAGATCATATAACCAGTCAAGTGACGTAATGAGCATCATCATCATCTTCATCATCATCATAGATTATGCTAGGCAACATTTAAAGGAAAAATAGCTACGTTACAACTAACTTGGGCTGAACTTCAACCCTATCAGGCCTAGGGTATTTGATGCTCTACAAAGCCTAGGGGGGCTGATTCGCCCCCATAATTTATTTCTGTTCTAGACAACCTAGAAATATCACGTGACCTTTCCATGACATCACATTCTTCAAATTTCAAAGTCAATAGGGTTCAGTACTAAATATGTTCAATCGTTGATTGTGAGGAAACAAAAAGCACTAACTATGTCAAAATAATATTTGCTCTGTAAAGAAAAATTAATAAAAAGTGATGAGGTCATCACACAGGAATACAAAGAAAGTGCGCATGCGTAGCGCAAAAATCCGCAAACCATACGTTCAAATTAAAAATTAGCTAATTTTTTGGTTGGAGCATCAAAAGTAGTATGCATTCCTATCTTTTCATAGTTTTATCACATTAGCTGTAGATTTTATTAGGAATTATTCAAAATTTTACACATGCATATCTCGAATACCGATCGCGTTTACCCCCTGGTAAAAATCTACAGGCGAAAAACCGCTAGAGGGGGGCTGATTCAGCCCCTCTAGGCTTGATAGGGTTAAACTACAAACTACAACTGACGACCGCCATGGAAAGAAGAGGCTTGAGAACAACTGGCTTGTTGTCAGGGCAAAACAAACTAACTGCTCTTTTTTGTGCAATACATAGTAGTGTGCACCGGCTCTCCTGTATTGTTTTCTTACTAACAAAATGTATCCATTTGCTGTAGCTGATATGCACAAACCTTCAAGGTTACGACCCACGACTTTAGCAAAATAATAAAGGTAAAACAGCATATTTTTTGACAAAGAAAGAAACATAGAAAGCTATCTTCGTTGGAACTTAAGCACTGAATTGATATTTTGCTTCCCTGCAAATTTCGTTGGCTGCCCCTACCCCTATTGCCCCTTCCCTGTATCTGTATAGTAATGTTCCATTGAGACGTCTGTAAAGTCGTCCAAAATTGATCTCAGGTAGTTTTGACTTTGTACTTGAGCCAGGAAATACCCTAATGGTGAGGCCTTGGGGGTCGGAGCAACTCCCCCCCCCCCTTCATAGATTTATGAAACAACCAAGCATCGGTTCCTACCTAAATTACGTAAAGGGAATCAATAATTTGCTGCCCATTTTCGATTTCCCGTGTAGGTGGCTGGAATCAGCCTGTCAGGGATGGCGCCAGACATTATCAGAGAGAAGGGCAAAGCGAAAATCTAGCTTTCAGATCAATTGACGAAATGAACCTGGGGCAAATCTGATGTCAATCTTGATTTTGATTTGAATTCTTTTTTAATAATATCAACAAAACAGTGCAAGTAAATCGTGATATATGATCAAGAGGACATTGTTCTTATTAGTTACCACTGATGACAACAATATTGGGTTGGAAAATTGGTTTTTAAAATTGCATGTTTAGGGGCCAGTAATTATCAACGCTGGGTAGGGGGCCAGAAGATATTCAGAGGGGCCACCCAAAATTTAGGGCAGTGAAAAGGGGGCCACTGAAAACCTTCAGTGTAAAATAAGGGCCGGGTGATTCCATGTCAATGAGGGCCAGCTTGTTAACCATGTACTCTTAGATTTTGCTAATTTTTCGTTTGTGATTTAAGTATGTTGATAGTAGCAACATATCCAAATTTCAGCTTTCTGGCATTTGTCGTTCTGGAAATATCGTAACTAATAGATTTAACATTTTGGGCCTAAATATTTATTGGCAGCCATTTTGAATTGACTCTTTTCATAAAATTAGCTATTTTTTGATCAACTCCTGAGAATTGTGTCATCCAAATGTGGTTTCCATACAAATGTGAGGTAGCAAACGCAAAGATAGCCTGGAAATATTGTTAAATTAAATAGATATGACCATAAATGCACAAATAGATTTTGATTGCACAATTTGCTTTTGTTCATATTTCACTAATTTTTGTTGATGTTGCTTGACTTTGAAGCATAGCTATTTTTCGTTTTTTATGCGCACGCACACTCGGTTTCAAGTCGAGACTTCAATTTTTTGCGAGTTTGATATATCGAGGAAGCGGCAGAGGCAAAATGTCATACTGGAAAGGCAGCAGTACCAGACTTACTACCCAAATCCCTCACGTTTGCAGTCGAAAGTCTGGCAATTAATCTAAACTTTGCCGAAACACTGCTCAATGCCTAAAGTGAACTAAAAGGTACCCTAACTCCCAAAATTGCCTCTTGTGATCACTTGTACTAGAGTTTCTTGATTCCCCAGAAGTGCCTTTTTCATTTGAAATACACCTCACAAAGTGCTTCCAAAATAAAGAGAGCTTTGCTCAGTCTGCTTGCACCATTTGTGATGTGAATGAACTAAGTGGGATCAACAGCAATAATAGAGACCTAGTGGTGGAAATATTATTGATTTTGCGACAGCAATTGCTTGCCCTTGAAATCTTAGGTGCATTTTTCTTTTAGGATAATAATGTCTTACTGTCGAAGACAGATCATGAAATATGCCCAGTTTCTCCTGTAGGTCAAACACTCATTCGTGGTGACCCTTGGTCGTTCCACAATATATCTTTTCCTTTCCACTGACAGCATTGACATTGAACATATAAAACCTTCCTACAGCCAGGTAAATGCACAAATAAAACAAACAAATCCAGTGAAAGAAGCTTGAAAACACCTTTCAGAATAAACAATTACTTATCAACTAAAAGAAAATATCATGCAATAATACTGTGTATATGTTCTGCAAATGTTGCGAAAATGTTCTTGATATGTTTTTTCTTCCCAGCCTCTCAGAAATGCAGGAACCAAGGAGCACTGGGGCACATGCCCCATCTAAGATTTTACAATTTTCATAATGTCCTTTTTAAGAAGTGCCCCTTCAGCTTAATGAAGAACTCCCTTGAAATTTAAAATGCTTCCTACAGCACTGAAACCTTGTATTTGCAACTGTTACATCTGCTGTATATTCCAGTGCTGCTTTACCTGTGTCTTTGGCATCTTTGTATTGATTATCAAAGCTAGTGAAATTGGATGGGCAGTGCAAGTGAAATCTCATCTGTATTTGTTGAATGCATTGAAGATGCATAGATCTGCTAGTCAAAAGCAATACACCATTTTGCAAACACTTGTCACACATTTCAGGTTGATCCCTTGTCAGGATGCAAAAAGTTGGAACATGCAAAACATTTGGAAATGACATGTTCAGGCCATTTTTATGGGGGCAAAAGGGTTAGTCACCCCCATGCCCCCTCTCCTGCATTTCTGACTTTCTTCATGTAAAGTGGAACTAAATACTAACTTGACACATTGTTCTGACAATGCAACAAATAACTAGCCCAAGGTCAGACTGCAATTGAGCTGGTTTCTGCTATATACCATAATAGCTCCATTAAGCTCCCTCTCTAGTAAGCCCCTCCCCTCTGAGTAAACATTTGAAATAAGCCCCCTCTCTATTTGAAATAAGCCCCCACGTATACAAAATTCTAGAATTTTACCAAATATTTTCCATTTGTATAGCTACACAACCTTGCATGTTAATTCAAATATGGGTTGGGATAAAAACTGTGTCAAAATTTTTGTATTTGAGCTGTGAAGTTGTATGTTGATTCTGCAAAATATTCATAAAATAACTGAAAAGCTACCAAAGATATCCTTGTCACTAGATTTTCTGATTAAGCCACCCTCTCGAAGGTCCAAAATTAAATAAACCCCCAAGGAGCTTGATAGAGCTTCATCTTATATATGGTGGAGAGGACCATTTTGACGTATGCTGGTGTACACAATGCTTCAAACCATGAAATCTTGTAGTTTATGTGCTATTCTTGGCATAGATACACAAAATTTACAAGGTGGACACATATGGCATGGCAGGTGGTTATACCTCAACTCCACTGTGAGCACACCATTGTTGCATCAAAAAAGAAGAGAGTAAATTTCCAACCTTTGATCCATACCAATTTATTACTCCTTGCATTCTCTGTCAGACAAAGCTCTGAAGTAAACATTTGTAAATCATATGACTTTAAGTACGAAACTCCCTTCGCTGTCGATATATCAGGACTGAAGAATTAGCTTCTTGTGACACATGACAAATGGTTCTTGCCCTGTCTGTGATTGTTCAAAGACAAAGCTTTTCCTTCCCCAAATCATTTTCAATGTAAACAAAACCTTCCCTCAAAAAGACGAATATTGACGTTGAACGCAAAAACAGTGGACATACCGACACTGCCACACTGTTGTTGAAGCTCTTCTAAGTGCATTAGCAAAGTTTCGTGATATGGCACGGTGCCGACTTGGAGAAATAAGCACCTGAAGATTGGCGATTTCAGCTGACAAGTGTTGAACCATTTTAGACTGCACTTCGATAAATAACGATCTGCCTGCCTTGTCAACCACTTACGAATATAGGCTTCTGGATATTCCATGCCAAGAAACAGTTCAATCAACACAAACAAACGCCAGACTTCCAGCTGGAATATTTCGATGGAAAAACGATATGGCAGGAATGGCTCCCTCTGCTACTTGGCTAACATGGTCCTAGAGTAGTGTCCAGAAAATCTGAAATAACTTTCCAACGCAAAAAACAGTGAAAAACCTACCTGATCGGCGATGTTTCTGACATCCTTGGGAAGAACTCCTGTAAAGATCTTGATGTGGCACGGTGTAATTTTTGAGAAATATACTCTTTTGTCAATCTGAAGTTCCATGTGAATTAGGCCATTTTTCCATGACCACAAAGAGTCTTCAAATAATGATTTTTAATGAGAAAATTTGGTCGATCGTGAGTTCTCCATCTTGTCTGACCTTCGCAATATCTGAATTCAGCAGTCAATTTGTGTGCGTGCGCACGTGCTCACGCTGGAATGCAAAAGCCGCTGTCAAATCCATTTAGGCCTGCTGCCTCGCGAAATTTGAAACCAAGCTGTGAGGCTGATGAATTTGCGCAGTCAGCGGTTTCTGAGACGAATTCTCACCAATTTTCATTTCATTGAATTTTCATTTCATTTCATTTTATTGAGGAGGGTAGCCCTTCAACCAGAGTTGTTTTACAAGGGGCTTTCCACTTAAAAACATTAATATACAATTACATACTAAAAAGAATAATTACAATATAAAAACCATAATATCAAAACCTAATACAATATTTACAAAATCTAACATAATAGAAAGGGAAAAGGAAACACTCCTAAATAGATTTTTTAAAACTATTCAGGGAAGATGCCTGTTTGGTATCGGCAGGAAGTTCGTTCCACACTTTTGCTCCACGATAGGAAAAACATTTTTGCCCATTACTTGACTTTTTCATGGGTAATCTTAAATCTGTCTCTGAATTGCGCAGGACATACGAAGAGCACTTTGAGTTTCGGGTGAAAAAGTCACACAAGTATTGGGGAGCCAGTTCATGCAGGGACTTGAAGACCATTATTTTAGATTCACTAGCGATGAGTTGTTCAATGGTCTTCCAGCCCAGCTGGTCGATAAGTGGTCTGCTTAGGGTATCAAAGCTGCTGTTGGTTATAATTCTTGCAGCTCGGTTTTGAATTTCCTGCAACTGATTAAGCTCAGTCGAACAGGCACAACCCCAAACAGAGCAACAATATCGAAGGTGTGGCTCGACTATAGCTGTGTAAAGAGTCTTCAATGTTTCCTTCGGTAGGAACGTCTTGGCATGTTTTAAAAAAGCCAATAGCTCTAGAAACTTTGGTAGGGACAGTCTTGATGTGTTCTTCCAGTTAAGAGAGTTGTCGATATGCACACCAAGGTATTTTGTTTTTGGATTATTTCGAGCTCATTGTCGCGAATTTTCAAATCCAAGTCTTCATTTCGACTTTTGAGGATATTATGCTTTTGCTTGGTGGAGACAAGCATGGAATTCGTTTTTGCAACGTTTAAGGAGAGCTTGTTGCTTTGAAGCCAAGTATCCAGTTGTTTGAGGTCGTTATTAATGGCCTCGTTCAACACATTTATGTCCGAAAACTGGTAGCACAGACTTGTGTCTTCAGCATCCATAGAAACAGCTGAATTTTGGACAGCTTGTGGCAGATCATTGATATAAATAAGGAAAAGAAGGGGACCCAGACATGAGCCTTTGGGAACGCCAACATCTATACCCTCAATTTTTGAGCTGACACTGTTGACCCGACAGAATTGTTTTCGATTGCACAGGTATGATCTGAACCATGCGAGTTCCCGCTGTTGGACTCCATAGTGCACCAATTTCTGGCAGAGGATCTCATGGTCAACAGTGTCAAAAGCTTTTTTAAGATCAATGAAAGCAAGGCCTACAAGCTTACCAAGATCCAGCCCATTGTGCCAGTCATCTTTATTTTTAAGTAAGTGAGTTACAGCATAGTCTATTGAAAAAGAGCCATGGTCTGGAAGGTCGGCAATCTTCAAAGGCTTCCTCTATTGTTTCGCGGAAGAACTAGGTGAAGCTGCGCAGACCACATGCGCGAAGCTTTTGGGTGCACACTTTCCGCAGCTGTACGCTAACAAATGGCGAAATCACATTCCAACTTCGTTTCTGGGCTTTATTTGGAATTACTTTTTGATGAACTCGATGTTAAAACATTGGACGAGGATCAAGATATACAAGAAGCATTTGATGAAGCAAGTCAGCAGGTAAACTTTGACTACTTCTTCAAGGAGTTCGATTGGAGTCATCACTGTTTAAATTAGGCCACCCTCCCCAGTTTGTTTATTGTCGTCGTATTCAATATCGATTTTCAATTAAATTCTGCTCACTATGTACAATAATATAGATGTTGAACTATTCCATATCGACGATAAAGCATGTCCCATATCTTGGGTAAAAATTAGAGAGTAGAGTGCAAAATGTGAAGTACATTAAACTGGTTTTTGGGGAGGTTTTGTTTGAGCAGAAGGAGAGACCCACTGTGGTGCATCTACTGTATGTGCTATCAATTTTGCAAGAGGAGCAAGAAGCACACATCGTTGTTATAGAAAATCATCTTTCTGCACTTCAACACAACATAACAAACCAATGCAGTTTTTGTATTCACATGGGGGGGGGCTTAGATGGGTACTCACAAAAACTCTCAACGATGATCTTTTGGCAAAATTTCCTAAAGTTTGGTGCCTACACAGCTTTAATGTCCTTTAATGAACTTTGATGGAACCTAGTAAGAATGCAATTTTTTTAAAAATAAGCACTGTTTTGTTGACTTGTAGGTGCAAGAAGGAGAATTTAAATGTGAAGTATGCCAAAAGATACGCAAGTCAAAAGGTGGTTTGACGAGACACCAAAGAAAGAGTCACCCATCAATGGTAGCTAATGGTGAAGCTCTTCAGCACAATATTTCCCGACCTGATATTCGGAAAATAGTTGAACAAGCCAAAGCAATTGTTGGCAGTGATGAGTGCTATCCAAAAGAATTAACCAGTGAGCTTCGTGAAGCACCATCAATAGTTACAGAGGACTTTGTGGCAAAAGCCCAAAAATTGTATAAAACATTGCAGAAAAGTCCAGATTTGGATAAGTACTCATCACTTTCATGGAAATGTTCCCATTAAATGCAGTTAAGTTCTTCCCTCACCTTACACAACCAGCAGCTGTCTTGTTGACTCTTAAATTTGGAGATTGTTTAGTTGCATACCAGAAAGGCCAATTGGACAAAACAACTGACTGCGGTGATCAAACAGCCCAATTCTCCCTCTCTGAAAGAGAGAGTCATGCCTTGCAATATTTGGTTGGCTATGTCTTGAATAATCTTAACAAGAAGATCAAGAACTCAGTTTATTGGAACACGAAAGAAAGCAAGGAAGCGTTATGCTTTTTGAAGAGCTGCAAAATCCTTGAAGATGAGACACAGCTATTTGTTACAGCGGTGAATCGTGGTGGTCTTTGGCTGGGCAATGATACGATTCAAAGCCTTTTTACCATTGTTGAGGAAGTATTTTGGCTTAAAACTAACAAACAGGTTGTCACAAAAATTGATAGTGCTGAATTGGTGCACTTACTAATGAATGATGCAAGAATACTTGGACACTTCAATATTTTGCTTGAAGAGTGCCAGGATGAAGTACCAAGACGGGTTGCATTGGATACATTGGAGCAAATGTTGGCACTTTATATCAAAGTTCGCTCATTTTCTTTTGCAAGGTCAGTGACACAAAAGCACAAGGTTGAAATGGTGCAAGGAAAGGCTAAGGCCCTTAGAAAAGAAATAAAGCGGAACTCCAAAGAGCAAGCAGCACACATTGACATCTAGATATAGTGATAATCTACAAATTCTGTTTGCCATTTGTCTGGAATGAAAGTTTTTCTTTGGAAGTTTTTAGATTCTAGTTGTGTACAACCATTCTACTAAACATACCTAAAACAGACGATTGCCCTAAAGATGGTTGCAGGAACTTTTTACCATGATGATGCTTTGCATCACGTTGAATTTCTGTGAATTTGGTTGACTGTTCTTCGTTACTGCAAAGGATCTTGGCCAAACTTCCTAGACCCCATCTTTAGTGCAATCATCCATACCAGCCTAGCGTACATGAGAAGAATTTTTAGAAACATTCAAGAATTCTTCACATTCCTGTAAGAATCCTCAAGCCCTGCAAAAAGCTGTGTAATCTTTAAAAAAGGAATTAAGAATCCTTATGTTCTAAAACTGTGTTAATGTGCAAAAGGTGTGCCCCTCAGCAAAATGTTTGCTATGTTTGCAGCATGCTTATGTTAAAAGAGTTTGATTTAAGTAAGAATTTTGCACCCACTTGCTTGCATTAGTATGCAGCATGCATCTTCTTGACTGAAGGCAAACTCAATCAAGCTTAACTGTAGTATGTTTGAGAATGATTTTAGTATGAACTATTGCAAAGGTTGATCAAGCCCTAATCATACATGAAAAATATCAACAAACTTGATTCAAGCTCCTTCAAGCCAAAATCATGCTTCTGTCAAGTCTACACAAGCTTGTTCCAAGCTGAACGTTTTCCTATGAGGTACTGTAACCTCTGTCATGGTCACTTTGATTTAGAAAGGAAAGATGAGTTATGGAACACAGGCCTTGTGTGCAACAATATCCAAGAACTCTAAAATACTTCTCAAGAATTCACTGCATCCTGATAAAATAATGCTGCAAGGGCTGTAATGCAGGAATGGGACTAGCAAGCTTCATGAAAGTGTGTCATTAGAAAACAAAATGCTTATAAAGCACTAATTTTTGCATTAAGCCTTCATAAAAATCTTTGACCAATATCTATCACTGCTGTTATCAGCCCATCTTATGAAAATGAAACGTCCATTCATCCTTACAGAAAAGCAATCAATTTACACATTTTTGACTTCGCAACTTCACATTCTTTCTAGGCCGCAACAGTAATTGTTTCTATGTTTTCAAAGCAAATTTCTTTCAAAAAGGGTCCCTTTATGATGGAAAAGGTGGGAACACTAGGACAAGTAAGAACCTGAAACTAAGAGACGTATTTAAGAACTCAAGCTTTGGTTCAACTTTTGACAGATTTTTAAGAGTTCTTTGTGCCAGTGAAAAGATAGATCTACATAACTAGAAATGATTCGAAAACTTTTTCAAGTATTAATTTTGTCCATGATTGCATTATTGCAGGAAAGTTAGTTGAAGCAACAGCCTGAACTTCTTCAGTCAATTTCTTAGTGATGGGTTCTTACTGTGCTGCCATTCTACCTACACAATCAAATGTTTTGAAGTCTGAACAGGAGCATCACAGCTTTCTTTTCTTTATGGGACTATTGGAGACTGCATACCATGCTCTCTTGGTTTTTCTTGCTCCGCGTGTATTCCCCATCACAGCAGTATTTGCCCTCTGAATGCGGAGTGTGTTATCATTGTACCCAAAATTGCGCAGACTGGGATTATCACTTCGCCGTCCTAAAGCTCTTTGCCTCCCAAAGTATTCTTCAACGACATCCTGGCAATATCGCTCTGTTAGAACATACTGAAACCCCTTGGACAGCAAAAACTTGCAACATTCTACTAATGAATAAACATAGATTTGAAGGCCTTCATATGTCTGCTTTGAGAGCAACATTCTTGATCTCTCGTCTCTGGAGAAATTTCCCTCCCGTTTCTCTGTGCTTTCTTTCCAGGTAGACAGGTATCCCAAGAAGTCTTGCTTCAGCCAAATGAACCTTTCATCATTGATTGATGTATATGGCTTGCAAAATGGCTTCCTTGATCTGGATCCTTCAGTGAGACTTCGAACATTACAACAATCAAAGAATCCATCCATGAATGAGCAAAATTTTGCTGTCTCCTGACACATGGGTCGTCCATATAATTGCAATACTTTGCTCATTGTCCCACTGAGAATTTGGACTGCCAAGTTAACCCTCATGCTGGAGTATGAAGTCAACTTGATGTGATCAAATGTTAGCTTTGGTAGAACATGAAGACCACATTCAAGGTCTTTGTTGTATACATCTATTATGTGGATCCAAATAAGATAATGGCCATTGTTCCACATGTTCCTTGTTGCATTGCTGCCTGAGTGGTAAAGGCAGTTGCGACTTGTCTTCATCAAGTGTGGAACATCGGCAAAAAAGAAAATGTACCTATCTGACGCAAATAGGTTTTTTACTTTGTAAGTAAAATCTGTATCAGTGTCAGCAGATATACCAAAGTGAATTCTGTAAAATCTTCTGTTAGGTGCAGCTCCATCTGAAGTTACAGCAAAAACCCAGAGATTACATTTCAACTCTAACACAGCAACTGCTTTCCAGAAAATAGGGACAAGTTGATTGGAAGTTATCCCTGTAGTTGCAAAACTTGCTAAAGGGAATTTCAGGTCACTTGCCAGTCCACGGATGTAAAACACCAGCACATGACTTGCAATTTCAGCTTGCTTTAGGCAAGAATAATTCACATCTGGATCACCCAGATCTGTATACCCAATCAACTCCCCACTGTTCTTGTCAAATACAAGACCTGCTTGGATTTTCATTTCATCAAAAGTCATACAGACATACCGTTGTACATCAAAGAGTTTTTGTGTTGCTTGCTTTAGTTCCTCGATCACCTCTGGGTTAAATCCTCGCTTTGGCTTTACAGCATTTTTATAATCCCTTAAAGTTCTTTGACTCGGCAATACTAGAATGCCACTGTTCCTCAGCTCATTGTAGGCAGCTGGTGACTTTGCATGGATTGCTAAGCAATATCTTATAATCATAGGGTGGTATCTTGCACCAGATGCTGAACCAGAGAAAGCCTTCTTCTGCTGCTCCCAAAATAGCTGCATGAAAGGAGACATGTTTTTGCCTTTCTGGGATATTATATTCAAGATATCATTACTAAAATCCTTTGTCACATCAATACTTGCAGATTTTATTTCACTTTGCATCTCTGCTATTTTCTCTTCTAGTTTTTGAATCTTGAAACGCTGATCCTTTAGGGTTAGCTTCAAACGCATTGGATGAGTTGCAGACAGAGGTGCATTTGGTTTTGCAGGCTCTCTTAATTTGGCATTTTTTCTTTTCCTTGATGCTTCAATTGTCTTTTCGCATGACTGACACTGAGAACACTTGTTGCCCTCATCTACAATATGGATGGTGGTGGTAAGATCTGCAAGTATTGAATGGGTTGAATTCTTCACTGGCATCACTTTCATCAGCACTCCCAGAAGTGGTTGGTTGGTTTTGCAGAATTGGATGTTTCCTACATCTGCCATCATCATTCTTAACACCTTCACATAATGTATAAGAATTGATTTCATTTGATAATTGTGATAGTGTAACATGTTGGATGCTTCTCTTGTATTCCTTGTAAATGACATGGGTGACTGGCAAGGGCCAACGAAACACCCGAATACTAAACTCCAAGCCATCTGAAATGTGTACTTCAGTGTGTGCATACAGCGTATTTTGATTCTTGGTCTTGAAGACAATATCATTTCCTTGGAAGTCCAAAGACCATTCTTTCAGTGAAATTTTGCGTGCTCTTGATGTCACTTGCTGCAGATTCTTATACACTGGCTTTCCAATTACTGGGACATCTGAATTTCTGGACATTCTAAGTAATGCTCTTCGTGCAGGCTTTGCTGGTTTGGTTTCAATACTTTTCTTCGGAATGTTCTTTGTTGGTATTGCTCCAACCTTGAGTCTCTTCCCCTTTCGATTTTCATCTAAAAGAGATTGAAGCAATCATTGTTTATGTCAACGAAGATGATTAGACACTTTTTTTCCAAACGTAAACAATTTTTCTTCAACTATGGGGGTGCTCTCTCTTCAAGTAGTTTATCTATTGAGCGTGCTCCTCCTATAAGAAATTCGCTACATGCAAATTCCTTCCTTTGTTTTGTATTGTACTTTGTTTTGTAGAATTGTATTCCATTAATTTTGTAATGCTTTTGTTGTTTAATTTAAAGTAATAT
This sequence comes from Aurelia sp. 4 Dawson et al 2005, assembly GCA_964019985.1. NCBI lineage: Eukaryota > Metazoa > Cnidaria > Scyphozoa > Semaeostomeae > Ulmaridae > Aurelia > Aurelia sp. 4 Dawson et al 2005. The sequence continues at coordinate 9,497,803 of OZ026508.1, read as the reverse complement.
TTCTGTAATTGTATTGAAGTGGAATTAAAAATTGGGCTATTACATTCTAAGTCTGTACAGGGGCATGGAAGACAAATTCCAGGGGTAAGATTACACATAATTTTTCCAGGGTATCTTGACTCACACCACCCGGAAAACTGCGATGTTGTACAGAGACCCCAGGAAATCCAGAGTCATTGTGAAGAACACCCGGGAAACCAGGGACCTCCAAAACATACCCTGGATTCCAGAGAGCTCATATAGCAATCACCTAACCTTCCAGGGCTAAAATTCATGCGATTCCCCCTGGATTTCTGTGGTGCAAACTGCAAACCATCAGCAAAAAGTGCCTTCCATATGCCTGTATGGATTTAAAATGAATTAGCCCATTAAAGGAACTGAACTGAACTGATGATGCTGTTTTGGAACTTCCTTGAAAGTTTACAAAAGTCGCAAGAAGCCCCTACAAACCCTGGAACAAACAATTAATTCAGTAATCACTGGTGATGGGATTATGCTGAAAATTCATTTAAGGAAGAGAAACTTTGGAAGTGAAATTGGAACAGCAAACTCTACTACCTTCAATGCATGGAATTTTTTCTTAGTATTGAGCATACTGGGATTTAGGCCAGACTATAAGAAGAAATCTCAGACCGTTGAAACCGGGAATTAAGTCATAATATATAAAAATGAAAAAATTCATAACTTACACTGAATCAAATCGCTCTTATCAAAGTGCAGCTCACAAATGCGAAATGAATTGTGTAGGATCTGTGTCCGAAAATCTTGATCCACTGCACGAACCTTTGTAATCGCATTCAAAATGTCAGACCTCCACTTCTTCTCTTCATCAGTCGTTGGAAGCTTCACACGGCAAATAGATATCCCTTGAAATTTCTTTCTCCTGTTTACTCCACATTCCGGTACACAACAATTTTTTCCAGGCATCTTTCCACTTCCTTTCGACAAAAGTATCCTACATAAGTACAATAGGCCTAAAGTTTCCTTCGAAGTGTGCACCCAAAACGCGTCACGTGATCACAAAAAAGAGAACAATAAGTTATTCCATTGTTCTTTCCCGCCTTCCAGACCACGGCTGTTTTTCAACAGACTATGGTTACAGTAGAATGGAGAGAGGCGTAAGTAGGCAGATTGGCCAGATGAAAACAAACCATTATCTTCCGTATGCTTGTACACCTGACATTCCAAATGACATTCTCCAATCCTTTGCCCACTGTTTTATCAACTCCAGATCATGATTCATATCGTTGGCAGCTGTAGTAGAGTCCTGCACTATCGTAAAGAGTGACGTATCATCAGCAAAAAGTTTGACATTGCACGTCAAGCCTGCAGTAAGATCATTTATATAAATAAGAAAAAGCAGGGGGCCCAGAGTAGAGCCCTGGGGTACACCTGCCTAAATATCTCCCCAATTTGAGCTCTGTCCGTTCAAAACGGTTGGCTGTTTCCGATCTTTAAGTAAGCTTTGAATGAGGGAAAGAAATTGACCAGAAACACCACATCGTTTTAGTTTATAAACGAGACCTTCATGCCATACCCTATCGAATGCTTTTGAAATATCAAGATACACAGAACGTACGTCGAGAGGGGGATTACAGTCGAACGCTTTAAAGATTGTGTGCGTTATGGAAATTAATTGGTTGACTGTTGAGTCACCGGTACGAAAACCCGATTGATTTGGGTTCAGTAGTTCAAGAGAAACAAGATGTGAGTATAAAGAATCGTACATGAGTTTTTCGAGTGTTTTTCCAAAAATTGGGAGCAGAGAGATGGGACGATAGTTTCCTTTGACATTTTTCTCATTTTTCTTGTGAACTGGTACTACATTTTCATATTTCCATATTTCTGGAAATAAACCATACCTCAAACAGTTTGTGAAAACTATCTTTAGTGGAGTAATTAATGCAGCATAGCTTAACTTTATCATTCTTACAGATATTTCATCCCAGCCATGTGCTTTATTAGGATTTAGTGATCTTATGATATCCAATATCTTTTCATCAGAAATAGAAAACTCACTTATCAAAGCAACAGGTATTGGCAAGTCGTGTGGGATTACACTACCTGTATCAAGTGTCGTGCACTGACGTATGAAGTAATCATTAAATATCTGTGCCTTTTCTGCAAAATCCGTTACAAACAATCCATTTGCTAGAAGGGGTGGTATTATTGAAATCTTCACTTTGTTCAGAACAGTGTTTATCAGAGTCCAATAGGTTTTGCTACTAGTTCTAGGATTAGCCAAAGTTTGCCCTGCCTTTAAAACGTAATTTCGTTTGGCATCCTCGATCAATTTTGAGCCTTCAGATACCATCTTTTGTATTCCCTCCAGCTTATCGTCTGGCTGACCCCTCCTGACAAAGTTTCTGTAAGCATGATTCTTTTTCCTCGGAAAGTTTTTCACGGTTTTTGTTATCCACGGTGCTTGGCGAGGCCTGATAGTTTTGACTTGGTTTGGAATGAAATTAGAATAAATGTTCAAAAGGACATCGTTGAGTAATTTTACTTGCTCATTGGGGCTTTTCAGATGATCTTGCCAATCAAACATGTCGATACTTTTCATAATGTTGACAAAATCTGCCTTATTGTAATGCCAAATCCTTCGGGTATAGGGTGGTTGTGCTACATGCGAAACAGATAGTTTGCCATGAACGATTTGATGATGACACTACTCATGTAATGAGGGATGAACTCCAGATTCAATGATGAGGTTCGGCTGATCAGTAAAAATCAAGTCGATACAGGACTTAGAATCACCCATCAAGTGCGTTGGTTCAGCAATCAGCTGATGAAGACCGATGTCAGACGTTATTGGCTCAAAAAGTTTTCCCTCGTTATTTTCAATATCATCTTCCCACCACTGAGTTGATCAACAGTTAAAATCGCCAGTGATGATAACGCAGAAAGGATTTTCAGCATGCATTTTGAATAGCATCAATTCAAACTTTATCGCAAAGTTATCAAATTCATCTTGGTCCTGACTTGGACTTCTATAAATTACGACAAAGAAGTACTTTTTTCTGTTGGATTGAATCTCACACACAACGCACTCGGGAAGAATCACTAGGTCAATGCGTTCTGTAGTAGGAAGGGAATCCTTGACGTATAGCCCAACGCCACCTCTTTTCACATTTTGTGGATGGTTGCTCTTAAAAAACGAGTAACCCTCCAGTGTCAGTCTATCTTTGTCAACGGTGCTGTCCAAGTGCGTTTCTACAATGCCTATTAGATCGTATTTATATACCGAGTTGTATGCCTCGATAAGCGAAACCCTTAAAAAGTCATATGCAGTGATACTATTTAAATTCCAAGTGCAGAAGTCAAGTGTTTCAGGGCCGGGGTTTGTTTCAACATTGCCACTGAGCAGAATTGTCCTCAAAGCCATCCACTGTGCATGCAGGGTATACAAGGTAACGCATCCAGTGTGAAAATACACATACCAAAAAGGACAGTGCTTGATAGCCAAACGCTTATATCGAACGAAACTGATGATACCGAGCGGGATCCGCTTGACAAGTTCAAAAGTCACATAAATTACTGTCCTCGCAAAGTGATGCATGCGGGCAAATAAAGGCAAAAAGTCTAACTGTGGTATCAATGAATGTAAGGCAAAAAAGTGAATTATCAGTGCCCATGGAAGAACAAAAATAGACGATTCCGCAAAAGATGGCGGATCTCATTTCACGCAATGCATGATAGGAATATGCCCCCTAGTAACGCATAGCTACCAAAATTTACGACTGCTGCATAAAATCTTGACCACAGCAACTTAGGCCGTCGCAACTTTATCGTGAAATTCACGGGTATTCTTTTGGACACCTGAAGTCTGCGAAGTCTTCTGAAAACGGTAGACTTCACAGATAGAAACCTCTGCTACCAAAGGATGCAAATTCTGAAAAAAGAAGAGTCGAGAGTCAGCAGACTTAGCGGAGAGAAATCTCAAAAGAAGGAGAACTCTGAAAGAAAGTTTAAAGGGTTCGAAGGTTGTGTTCTGTCGAGTGAACTGAAGCCATTGCAATACTTGCAATACCTTTGCTATGCAATCTCAAGAGAAAAGAATTTACAACATTTCATTCTTTTTTCGAATGCTTTTAGAACTTTTTATTCAGGGTCTCTTCAACACCTCTCCAATCAGTTATGTAAACAAGGTCAAAATCTTCTTGAAAATCTTGACGAAACAATGAAAACAGCCGGCCACTACATCTTGATATTGTTGGAAAGCAAACAGTTACTTTATATTGCAAGCGAAGGCTTATGAGAGTGTATGAAGTTGTGACGGCCTAAAATTTATCGTAGCTGCGGTCAAGATTTTATGCTGCAGTTGTAAGTTTTGGTAGCTATGCGTTACTAGGGGGCATATTCCTATCATGCATTGCGTGAAATGAGGTCCGCCATCTTTTGCGGAATCGTCTATTGAGATAGCAATGAAGCAACAACAAAGCATGTATAATTTAGAGGCCTGAAAAAGAATCGACAAAGGGCTAATAGTTTTGCCCTGAGGACGGAAACTTTTCGAGGATGCACGGAAACACCCTATTGTTGCCCGCCATCTATTGATCTCAACCGGCATCACCGTAAGGAAATCCTCTCGCTGGTCCCAAGAGGGAAGAAAGCAAGCTGTACCCACGATAACCACGTCCTAACGGAAATAAAAAGCGACAGAGTGGACAAAAATATGAACAAGTAAAACGAAACACAACAGAATTGAGGATAATACAGATTTTGACACAAGTACAAAGAGAGAACACAGTACAGTTGGAAGAAGATGAAACGGGAAGATAATGGATGAATCGCATGTCGTCGGCGTTGTTACATCATGTAGGAAGTTCACTCGGGATTACAATATGATAGCTGCTTTTGATCTAAAGTAACTGTAGAGTTTCGAACAGCTTTGTTTATTTAACTCAGTTTTTGAGGATACAGAACTTTGGTTATTCCCATGCGAAAAAGAACTTAGAGGATCGTAAATAAAAACAGGTAGTTTAATGGATGTTATTAATGCAGCTATCTGGGCTGTTGAGTGTTCCCAATTCCAATTAAATTGGCATATAACAACTTTGGTAATTTGGATGTTGTTAAAAACAACTTACTAGATGTGTGCTCGAGACAAATTTAGGGACTGGATCTAGCGGGGGCAAGACTACTGGTAAAAAAAAAATTTTGGGGTATAGAAATAAATTTACCAAATTACCATGCCCGTGTTCCTACAGGTAAAGGAAAAAAAGTGAGATTTTTCCTGTCGAGTGCAGAGCTACAATATCGTTCAATATAACAAAAAGTTATGATAAAAAATGTCACTCATCATCATCAACCACAGTTTCAGCACTTGAATCGTCACTTTCGTCTTCATTTTCGCCATTTAAACTGCTTTCTGACTGCGACTGTCCTATAAGATTTAGAAATTCATTTTCTGTTTCAAAATATATAAACTCGCCATCCAATTTCAAGCACAACCTGCAGTTTACATCTGCGAATGCAAAATTGTTGTCATTTCCTTTGAGCCTTTCGTTTGCACGTATGATTAGATCCAAGTTACTCTTCGTGAGATCCAGGTGAATTTTGACTTTTTTCGAGTTCTTTCAGGCTCGATACACCATGGTTCGGTGCCTCCATGCGGTAAATTTCACGATCATTTGCTGGTTTTTCTTGCCCCTTGATTGGCGAACTTTTCCAATGCGATAGGCTCTATCAATCACTTCATCTGGGATAGCAACACCAATTTCTTTAAAAACACCTTTCACTCTCTTCAGGCACTCATCAGCAGACTCAGATTCACTGCTCTTCCTTGGAAGTGGGATTCCATTTATGCGTAAACAAAGTCGCCGATTGTATTGCTCTTGGTTGTTGGCATTCCTGCTTAAGGCTTCCACGTGTTTTTCCAAAATAGCAACTTTTGATTCCAAAGTAGCAATTCTCTCACCTTGCTACACAATTATGGCCGACAAAGATTTAATGCTTTCCTTAGTTGCCATGTTAGATGTGATTGACTCGAATTGTGCATCAAGGTAACTTTTGAGAGCTTCGTTGACCATTTCTGGCTCCTTCCCTTTTGAATGGCCAGTCATGATGGGCCTAATAGCTCTTCAGATGTTTTCAACAATTTTCAACCTTTTAACGCTCAAATTTATTTTCAATCAGCTTCAGAACGTAGAGCTAGAAGACTAAAACTGAAATCTTCATCGTAAAGAGCAAAAGCATCACAACAAACATCAGGAAACTTCCATACTTCAGGAGGTCATAGAAACGTGACGGACGTCTCCGCTGCCATGACGGAAATAAAATCAACTTTAAGTCTTCTGGTACTGACAAAATCCCCGTCAAAATACTGAAAGATGCCATAAACTTAGTGTTAAGACCACTGACACTGATTTACAATGCATCTTTAGAAAGGGGTATTTTCCCCCAGATCTGGAAATTAGCCAGGGTAACACCTATTCATAAGGCGGGCACGAAAACAGATGTAAACAACTACCGGCCTATCTCAGTGTTATCAGTTGTATCGAGAATTTAGAAAGGATTGTACACGACCAACTAGTGGAGTTTATGAAGGGAAAAAACAGGGTCTGTTTGAACCAGTTTGCGTTCCAAAAACTGCACAGCACACTGCCATGTCTATTGAATGTTATAGACCCATTGTTCAAGAACTCTAATGAGGGGAAAATAAACTTGAGTACATTCCTTGATCTCAAGAAAGCATTCGATACCGTTGACCACAAAATCCTATTGTCGAAATTGCGAGAGTATGGTGCTGAGGGTACTTCCCACAGCTGGTTCACTTCTTATGTGACCAATAGGGAGCAGTTCTGTTATTTTGACGAATCCACTTCCAGCAAAAGCAGCATTGAGTGTGGTATTCCGCAGGGCTCGTGTTTGGGACCCTTACTATTCATACTATACATTAATGATTTTGAGAATTGTCTAAAAATCACGATCCCAAATGTGTATGCTGATGATACATGTATAAATATCGCATCAGAAAACCTGAATGAACTTCTAACAGATTTGGAAAACGAGCTGGAAAATGTATAGAATTGGATAAGGATTAATCAACTTAGTTTGAATGCCAGCAAAGGTCAATATATGGTTATAGGCCATAGGCGACAACTAAATAAAATAGGTAATGATTTGCCAGATCTTGTCCTCAATGATAAAATTATCAACAGGGTTGACAAGACAAAATACATAGGGATCAACATCGACGAAAGCTTTAGTTGGAAAGAGCAGTAGAAAGCTATCAAAAATAAGCTGAAAAGGGGCTTGAGCTCCTTAAGAAAGCTGAAAAACAACCTTCCGCAAAGGAAACTTGATCAAGTTTAGAAATCTCTCTCTGAAAGCCATCTTCGCTATGGCAACGTTGTTTGGAGTGCTCTTTCCAACACCAAACTATCCCAATTGCAACGATTACAGACAAGGGCAAAGAAGCTAATAGCGAATGCCAAGTATAAGGACGGATGGACTTGCAAATGGCTCTCTGTAAAGGCATTGATCTCCTTTGACCTAGGAATCATGACATATAAAATCTTGCATGACCTCTGTCCCGAAGATCTTCGCCATAAGTTCACTGAAAGATCCATGATTTTAGAGTATAGAACCAGAAACCGTGGAGATTTTGAAATTCCTAAAGTTAGGTTAGAATATGCAAAGCGCAGTTTCTACTTCTCTGGTATCCAAAACTGGAATGATATCCCCGACAACGTTCGAGAAAGAGATTCAATCGCTCGTATTAGAACAGGTCTTAGAGATCATCTTTGAACCTTTCATAGGATTTAAACAGGACCCTTGCTATACAGTAGTGTCCCGCATAGAAGAAACATGAATTTAAGAAACACCAAACCTTGATTTTTAAAATAATACTCCCTCTTATAAGAAACTGGTGCAGGTCTGAAAAGAGGCTTGTTTCCTATTCAAAAAAATTTGCATATATTAGAGATTTGAAAAGCATAGCAAATTCAGCTTTGCAGTTGAATCAGACCGTTCATATTCAAGTGAAAATAAGAATTTGACATGCAAATGAAGCAATAAGCACTCTCCTGGCATAATTTTATCTTTTCCTGGTAGTGAAAATTTATGAATACCCTCTTGTATCTAGTACCCTAATTTGAACTTTATATCTCATTTTATAAGAAACAAATCAGACCTCAAATTGAATACATTGTTTCTTATATGCGGGACACTACTGTAGCAGCAATAGATATTACATTTTTTTCTTTCTTTTTCTCATATAATCTTTGAAGAAATTTGTCAGTACATTATTAATTTGCTGAAAGGATCTCGTGTGTAGATATTGATAAAATGAAAAATTAAAATGAAAGTACAGATCTCCTCGCAGTTCTCGCGTGGCAAATGTGGTACTCGCGTTGCGTGTCCACTATGACTAGTGGCATACGTTTTTCACTCTTCTTTGCCCTTCAGCGAAAGTTGACTTTGCAGGGACCCTCCGATAAACAGTTCTTATTTCACTATACAATAAATAAAACCGACAAGATAAAAAACCATAAAGCTGATAACGTCTTTACAGTAATATTGCAATATCTACAATAAAAGGAAAGGTTCATTCCCAAATACCGGATGACCTAAAAAAAACTTCACGAGCTAGGTCATAATTAGCTGCTTGAAATCAAAAGCTATTGCCAAATGCTTTCTATCACAGTTTAGTTGAATGGCTTAGCTATCTTTTGAGACGCAGCATGGTCATTTGCAATGACTACCATCCGAAAAATCAGATTCAATGAAAATTACAATCCAGGATTCCACATTTTGAGTGAAATAATCGACATCATATTCCAGTTAACATTTTGTGAAAGCTCGTTATGGCGGTGGGTTAGAAGTTGTCTGGGGAAATGTTTTGTTTGCAAAATGATCGACCTCTGTTCTTCATTCGAATTTCATAACAGATGTATGATGCGTGTGGTACTAGAATGCAAATTAAACGATAATACTGTTAATGAAAGATTTAAGTCCCAATGTAGCATAGATGTTAAAAACACGACGTTTCGAGCGTATACTCGTTATCAAGTGACTCGAAATCAGTCGAGCCAAGCAAAGAGAAGACAAGATTCGACGGATAGGAAAGAATGCAAGATGCGACGTGACGTAGCATGAATAAGGAACAGGGAGGAATTGAGAATAGAGAGTGGGGAAGTGACCTATTGCAGATAAGTAAATTGCTTATTAAGTCCACTAGGATAAAGAGTTTTTAAGTTAAAAATTAAGCGTTTCTCCAAGGTTTTGCGTCTGATGGTATCTTGAGGTGCATATATCAAGCCAAGAATGGACATATCGTCAGTTGAATGATTAGTTGAATTAAAATGTTTGGATATGTTGCTGTCAGGATCGTTGTCATGGTTTACATCGAAATTGATCTTGTTTCTTACATTGCGTTTGTGTTCTCCAAAACGGTTGTTGATTTGTCGCAAAGTTTCGTTTTTGTAAAAGGATTGACATTTGGTCCAGATGATACAGTAGATTACACAGGATGAAGAACAGGTAAAATGAAATCTGATGTTGAAGGAACGGTTTTGGTTGCTGATGGTGGTCGATTGGTTGATGTGGGTACAGGTCTGACAGAGGCGATTTTGGCAGGGAGAAGTACCAGGCTGTTGTGTAGTAGTAAGGTTGGTTCTGACTAGGTGATCCTTCAAGTCCTTGTCTCTGCGAAAAGCCATTAGCAGAGTTGTATCAAAGATGTTCTTTGTATTTGTATCGTTAGCGAGAATTATGTATCGTATCGTATAGAATTGTATCGTTACTATAAATTATGTCCTTTACGTTGTTGTTAAAAGGATGATAAGTCAGTGTGAAAGGAATGCGGTTGTTGCTGGTTGCTTTGTTTGATGGAAGAAGTGCTTCATCTTGAGAAATCGCGTGGCTCGGCTCGGCTCGGCTCGGCTCGGCTCGACTCGGCTCGGCTCGGCTCGGCTCGGCTCGGCTCGGCTCGGCTCGGCTCGGCTCGGCTCGGCTCGGCTCGAGGTACTTCTCAAGATGACGCACTTCAAATTTCATGCTCCAAAGAAGCAAGCTTTTTTCAGACTTTGCAAAAAAGGACTGGAATGCGAGAGAATGGTCCGACCAAGAACTCAATGAATTCCCGCATTTTTGAAACCGTTTATTCTTCCAGTACGCATATCTTACACTGACCAAGCAACGTTTCAAAAGATAGTGAAGCCTTTCAGCTACATGCTGATACCTTGTTTGTCTTCATAAAATTTCCTTTCAAGAAAATATTTGCGATCTAGCTCGTAAAGTTCTTTTTTGCTTCACCCGGTAGAATGTGTGAAATTATTATAGGAGGATCCCTTGTTTCATTCAGCTGGAAGGCTAGTAAACAGTTAAGCTCCCCGTAAAGAAAAAATTTCTGCCCATTTGCTGATTTTCTTTGGTAGCCTCAAGTCGGTCTCTGTATTACAGAGGTTGCCGGAGGAGCATTGCCACTTTTTGGGGAAAAGATTACACATTGTGGTACCAACTCGTCAAGGGAATTGAAGACCATAATTTGAGATTGGAACCTCAGTTGGAAATCGCAGTCTCACAATAAAACGGAGGGCAAGCACGACGACAAAAAAAATCATATTTGTATTCTCAGTTTGACTCATTGAGACTCATTGATACCACTGATAGACTGATAGACTCAGTGGTTTTATGGATGCCACTTTCATCCTCCTAAGGAATAGCAGATGTTAAACCAAGTAGGAGTCATCTTTAAAATGCAGAAATATTTGAAAAGTTTTTTCTCGATTTTATGCCATTTTTGAATGTTTCTGAAGGAACCTCGTATGAAAAATGTTTCATGATTTCAGAGCAGAATGGCCGACCCCAGTGAGGTAGATTCTAAAATGATATTGAGGATGTGCGCCATTAAATGATATATTTGCCAATATGATTGCCTTTATCTCTGGTGAGCAGTGGCCATGCAGACACGGATTGCTTTTATTGGATCACCCCGTACCAGTTCCTTTTGTCTTTAATTATCAATGTTCAATATTGACATTGATATATGATAAGTCAAGGAGTTCTTTGTTAGAATATCGCTGTAAATGTCGGTATTTAGCCTTGTAACAATGAAGATTACTCTTTGCGATACTCTTCTTCTTGCGTTTTTGTGCTAGCGTGCTAGCCAATAAATCTTTGCTCTATCAACTTATCTTCGTTACAGATCTGTTACACTGGTGTAAAATTATATAGGCAGTGAAAACTTCAACATCTCAATGCTTTTCACACTTAGTTGCAGTAGAAATCATAGGATCTTTCTCATTTTGTGATATGGCTATGTCATAATTTGACGTCTCTCAATTTTTTACGCGATTCTTAACCTGTGTTTCCAAAGGGTATACGTCGCACAAATCTTTCATTGCGAAGCGAGGCCTCAGGGTTCCTCAGGGTTTTTCATTTTTCATTTCATTTTCATTTTATCATATTTTAACACAAAACTCTATCAGCTAAAAAAGAAAAGAGAAACTATACAAATGTCTATTTACATATATATAAAATCTTACAACTTTGCTGGTCTTCCTAGGGATCGTGCTTCGGGAAGGATGCTAATTTTGTAGGAATTCCTTCAGTTTCCTTTTGAATAGGGTGATAGTGGAACTTGTTCTGATTTCTAATGGGATTTCATTCCACGTCTTTGCACCAGAATAGAAAAAACTATTTTTGGAGAATTCTAGGTTCTGCCTTGGAGTGTCAATATCTAACTGATTTCTTGTTTGATAACTAGATATTTGAGATCTGGTAACAAGTCTCCCTCTTAAGTTGTCCGGGCAGAGGCCATTCATTATTTTATAGATCATCACGGCCCTGTCAAATTTTATCAAGTTTTGGACTGAAAGCCAATTGCATCTCCACCCATCCTTTAATCTAGAGCCTTCTATTAGCGTTCGTGCTCTAGTTTGCAGACGCTGAATATGATCAAGCTTTGTGTTTGACAAACTGCCCCATAGTTCATCACTGTATCTCAGATGACCCTCAAGCAGTGCCTTGTACACCTGATCCAATTTTGATTGCGGTAGTATGTTCTTTAATTTCCGCAGGGACGAGAGAGCATTTTTAATTTTACCTTTGAGGTTTTTATATTGCTCGTTCCATGTAAGGTTTTCGTCCACTGTAATTCCAAGGTATTTGACTTTTTTGACCCGTTTGATTGGTCCTCCATTTATGTTTACCTCTAGTGGACCTTGGATACGGTTAGTTTGTCTTTTGTGACCAACAACCTCAGGGTTCCTGTCTAGGCCTAGGGTACCTCAGGGTTCCTGTCTAGGCCCATTGCTCTTCATATTGTACCTTAATGACTTTGAAACTTGCCTAAAATTTTCAAAGGCTAATCTGTATGCCGATGACACAGTAGTTTCACTCACTTCGAATGAGACTGGAGACTTGATACAAAACTTCCAGTCTGAATGAGAAAACATTTCCGAGTGGATGAGAATAAATAAACTAAGTATACACCCCGAGAAAACCGAGTTCATGGTTATTGACCATCCTCCTAGGCAAAGCAAATTACCAGAGCTGCTACCATTTTATTTGGATCATACTAGAATCAAACAAGTTCATAAAACGAAATACCTAGGACTTACGGTCGACGATAAGTTGTGCTGGGATGAACGGTGCAAATCAGTCAAAGGGAAGGTAGTTGGTGGCTTAGCATCGATTAGAAAACTGAAAAATATCCTACCACAATCCCAGCTGCTCAATGTATATCAAGCACTTGTTGAAAGCCACTTAAGGTATGCTAACGTGATATGGGGAGCGCTCTCCGATACCAAGATAAGCACTTTGCAGAAATACCAAAACAGAGCACTCGATATAATAGAATCTTCAAAGATGAAAGGTGCTTGGAATAAGAACCTCAGGAACATAAGTCAATTGATAACGTTTGACCGAGCAGCTATGACCTATAAAATTGTCAATCAGCTCTGTCCTGAAGGCCTACAAAATAAGTTCATCGAAAGGTCGGTCATATCAAAATATAATACAAGGAATAGGAGGGATCTCCATGTGCAAAAACTGAAATTAGAGTACACCAAAAGAGGTTTTTTGTACACTGGCCCAATTGCTTGGAATAATATCCCACAGTCCATTGGAGATACCGATTCCATCGTACGATTTAAAAAAAAACTAAAATCTCACCTTTTGAGCTAACGGAATCAGCTCCGCACGAATCCATGGAAGATCAGGCAATATATTTTAATAATTGAGAGTAACCTTAGGAAATTTGTATTGTAATTAGTTTTTTTTTTGTATGCTGTAACTGAATGGATATCGTGGATAAAAAAGATTAAATGAAAAAATGAAAAAAGGCGAACAAACAGAAAAAATGCAAAACGAGGCTGGCCGCGAGGCTTCTCTACTCGATGCGGGCCGGAACGGAGCCGCCAATAGGTGTTTGTTTCGGAAGCCGCCGATCGCTGCGTGTGCACCACATTTGTTCCAGATCTACATTGAAGGAGCCACACACTTGGGAGGACGACGCAACTGCCAATCCAAGAAATTTCCACAGATTCATTGCAGCAGGCCTGGAAAACGCTTCGATCGCTGTTACCAAAAGGTGTAATATTTACCCGTGAGAAAGTAATTATTATTATTATTATTATTATTATTATTATTATTATTATTATTATTATTATTATTATTATTATTATTATTATTATTATTATTATTATTATTATTATTATTATTATTATTATTATTATTATTATTATTATTATTATTATTATTATTATTATTATTATTATTATTATTATTATTATTATTATTATTATTATTATTATTATTATTATTATTATTATTATTATTATTATTATTATTATTATTATTATTATTATTAACAATTTGTTTTATGTTGGCAAGAAAAAAAAATGAGTACATAGCTAATAAGCTAATTAACGCCAACAAGATAGTTTAAAACCTATTTTACAATTTTCCAAATAAATCTACAAAAACCCTAGATCTTTAATAAAAACTTTGCACAATCTGCAGATGCAAGTATTTCCTTTCCATGATTTTATTTTTCGTTTGAATTCAGCGAGTGTGTTGGAATCTTTAATTTCGCTTGGTAATGAGGACCACAAATGGCAACCTCTGTACTGAATATTCTCTATTCCGTATGTTGCTGTCTTTACTTTTGGCAACCGCAAATGATTTTCACTTCGCAAACTGTATTGAATATTTCTTTCTGTAAAAATGTTTTTCATAAATGTTGGATTTAGATTGTTTTTCGTTTTGAATATTTCAATCATTAGCAGTTGCAGATTGTGCTGATGAATGGTTCCATATTTTTTCTTCAATTTTTCTAGCTCAGATTCACTATCTTTGCATACCAACCGCAATGCTCTTTCGTGAATGCGATTTAACTTCGAATTTGTTGTTCTGTCATGAAACATCCATACAAGTGGACAATAATTAAACTGCGACCGGATGAAAGAATTCATTAAAATTTCTGATTTGATAGGATCAATGTAATTCGACAAACGAGCAAGCGCATGAAGCTTTTGGTTCGCCTTTTTAGAGAAATCTTCAACATGTTTTTTGAAGCTTAATTTCTTATCAAAAGTCACACCTAACAGTTTTTCGTAATCGCTTTCATTAATCATTGAATTTCCAATCGAGACTGTTGCTTCAGTACTTTTCTCGCCGAATATCATCAGGTGGCATTTGTCATCATTTAATTTTAAAAAGTTGTCAGAAAACCATTTTACTATCACAGAGCTATCTTCTTCTAATTGTTTGATAATAGTATAGAATGGTATTTAAAAGTTGTGCGGTATATAAAAGAAACGTCCTGATAGAGACTTTATTTGCCGCGAAGCTGAGTCCTTGCATGGCCTAAATAAAGAAATGGTTTCAAGTGCCCTCGATGAAATGGTTCGTGCTGATTTATTATATGTTAAAGAATCCTATTTTACGAATGAAACTGAAGTCGAGTGTGAAGCAGTTAGAGACAAACTGTCGAAGTTAAAAAGTTCAGCACTCAAGTCAAAACATAGCGTCAAACAAGCTTCAGACGAACTTGATGCACCAAGTGCACGTGCAGCCATGAACAAGGGCTCGTCCAGTCCTGATTTTGATAACTCAATGGCGCCCTTTTGGCTCGATACCAGTATTTTTCAGACAGCAATTCAGTTATCAAAATCAGTTGCCGACTTGAACGAGCTCTTGTCAAAGGAGCGGGATAAATGCCACCGCCTCATGCAGGAAAACCTTGACCTTCAATCAAAGCTTCGCCATGATGGAAATCTTAAAAATCGATCACGTGATACCTTGGAAAATGAATCGGACAATAGGATTGGTCCTTCTATTGTGTTCGAGAGTACAAAACAAACAACAAATGACAATAGAAGTCCAAACAGCAATAGAAATAGTCGCAAAGCGAAGAATAGAAGACAAAGGCGAAAGAGATCAAGCATGTTAAATTCTGCAAACAAGGACAAAGATCGCTCCACAAATCCAAGTGAACAGGTAAACAATTCTGAGAAATCTAAAGTGCAAGTTGAAATTAATACCACAGCGGAGGCCTTACCATCAACGACCATTGCACCAACAGCCAATTGCAATGCCAGTTCTGACAACACGCCAGCAGCCTCGCAAAGCTCTGAGGTCGCAACGATTAGTTCAGTCAAAAGAAAAGGTAATGAAAATGTAAACAACTACGCGGCAACTCCAGTAAATCCCGATTCTGTTGCATCAGATGCCTCTTCAAATGCGATCAACGAGCAGCTGTCTCCATCAGACAGTGACACCTGGAAAGTTATACGCTGCAACAAAACGCAAACTCCCTCACAAGAAAGAAATAAACGCACTGCAGTCATTATGGGCGACTCTTTGATAAAGAATATTAATGGCTGGGAATTAAAAGAGAAGTGTGGAAATCGTGGAATGAATATTTTTGTAAAGAATTTCAATGGTGCAACAACCAGAGACATGTATAGTTATGCTCAGCCTTCGATTGAAAGAAAGCCCAACCTAGTTCTCCTGCACAGCGGTACAAATGATCTTTCTCTGAAAATTGATGGAAAAGAAAAAACGGAGGTACAAATTGCTGAGGAAATTATCAATCTGGCCAAGTCAATTAGCGATAATGGTATTGAAGTCATCATTTCTGGGCTTATAACACGTGGCGACAGGTATGAATCGAAGAGAAAGAAGGTAAACTTTGTACTCCAGGATTTGTGCTCACAGAATGGCCTTGCATTTTTGGAGCACAGCAATATTCATGCCAACAAACATCTTAACAGAAGTCAGATCCATCTTAACCAACTTGGTGATAACATTCTTGGTAACAATTTACTTCGTGCATTAAGAATTTGACTAGATAATGTAGATAAAGAGGGTGATTGTTCAACCAGGGAGGATGCTGGCGTTCGCGATACTGTATCGACTGGGTGTCATCGGCGTCTAGGTTTTAAGAAGGGTATGGCAATTGCGTCCCTGAATATCAATGGTTTGCGCAGTCATCATGACGAAATTAAGTTGCTTTTAAATGACCAGGGGATCCATATTCTTGCCCTAAATGAAACTAAGCTTGATGCTTCTGTTCCAAAATTGCTTACGGAAATTTCCGGTTATCAACAAAAGCGCTTTGACAGGACCTGCAATGGTGGCGGTATTGCTCTTTACGTAAGAGACTCTATTAAAATGACACCGAGGGATGATGTGCCCTCTGATGGACTGGAACTTCTCTGTGTTGAAATTTCCCCACCAAAAAGCAAGCCCTTTCTTGTCGTTGCCTGGTATAGACCTCCAGGTGGCCTTGTTGACTCCTTTGATATGCTGGAAAAAGCTCTAGCTTACCTTGACAAGGAGGGCAAAGAAATTATTCTCCTTGGTGACACAAATTGTGATCTTGCCAAAAAGTCAACTGATCAGACATTGGATAACAACGCAAAGCACATTTCTAGTTTGTATGAGCTTTTCAGCTTCAAACAGCTTATTGAAGAGCCAACAAGAGTCACTCTTGACACGGCAACAGTCATTGATCATGTTGCTACAACATGTCCCAGAAACATCGTGAAATCAGGAGTGCATGAGGTTTCCCTGAGTGATCACTATATGGTTTACTGCATTCGGAAGTTTAATGGTGCAGTAGAAAAAGGTCACAAAACTATTAAGACTCGCAAAATGAAAAATTTCAATGAGGAAGCATTCCTTGCTGATGTTTCTGGGGTATGTTGGGAGCAAATGCTTGCTGAAACTAATGATATCAACTTGCTTGTCAACTATTGGTCTGAAATGTTTTCTTTGATCATTGAAAAACATGCCCCTTTGAGTGAAATGCGGGTCTCTGAAAAGTATTGCCCATGGATCAGTAAAGATCTTAGGGATTTGATGCGTACAAGAGACAAACTTAAAAAGTCAGCAGTCAAAGGTAAATCCCCAATCCTTATGGACTCTTATAGACAGATCCGTAATAAGGTCAATGCCCTTAATGTTCAGCTGAAGAAGCAGCATTATACCAATAGGATCGCTGCATGTAAAGGTAATATGAAAGAGTCTTGGAAAACAATTAATGAACTTCTCAACAAGAGATCAAAGTCAAGTAGCATTGATTGTCTCAAAGAATCTGGCACTGAAACTCGGAATAAAAAGGATGTTTCTAATGCAATGAACAATTTCTTTTGCACTATAGGTAGGGAACTAGCAGATAAAATACAACCTGCCATTAATCCCCTTCTATCAGGTGAATATGAGATTAATAATGATAAGGCCAAGTTTCACTTTGAGGCAGTTGAGCTAAAAGGTATCAGGGATGCATTTGCCAAGGTTAAAACAGCAAAGAGCTTTGGAATTGACGGTATTTCTAGCTACTTTATGAAGCTTGCTTTGCCATATATTGAAAACTCTCTGGCTTTCTTGTTTAACACATCCATTGAAACTAGCCAGTTCCCAGATTCATGGAAAGTAGCTAGAATTACCCCGATTTTCAAAGATGGAGATAGGACTGAAAAATCTAATTATCGCCCCATATCAGTCTTGCCTGTCATCTCAAAGCTCTTTGAAAAACTTGTTTTCAACCAGCTGTACCAGCATATGAAAGATAATGGTCTCTTTACATCTGATCAATCAGGTTTTCTGCGCCTACATTCCACACTAACTTGTTTGCTTAAAATGAGCGATGACTGGTACAACGGGCTTGATCTCGGTAAGCTCGTTGGATTAGTATTTATTGACCTGAAAAAGGCATTTGATACGGTCGACCACGATATTCTCTGTAAAAAGCTCGAACTTTATGGCGTCCAGCAGCGAGAGCTGTCTTGGTTTAAGTCTTACTTATCTAACCGCAAACAATTCTGTAGGGTTAACGGTGTTGATTCAGATATCGGGGAAATAGAAGTAGGAGTACCACAGGGTTCATGCCTTGGCCCTCTTCTCTTCCTCATCTATATCAATGATCTTCCTGAGGCTGTCCAAGGTTCCTCTGTGACTATGTACGCTGATGATACCAGTCTTTGTCATCAGTCTCGCGATTTGACTCAGCTTAATGAGGCTATAAATAGCGATCTCAGTAAATTGGAGACTTGGCTTCAAGGAAATAAGCTTTCGTTGAATGTGGCAAAAACTCATTCAATGCTCATATCCACCAAGCAGAGACACAACTCTCTCAAAAGTCGAAATGAAGCCTTGGTACTGAAGATACGCGACAATGAACTCGAAGTTGTTCAAAAGACAAAATACCTTGGAGTGCAAATCGATTGCTCTTTAGATTGGAAAGAGCAAATTAAGGCAGTTTCTACAAAGGTCTCCAGGGCGATCGGCTTTTTAAAACATGCTAAATCTTTTCTGCCTCTGGCAAGTTTGAAAACTCTTTACACAGGTATTGTTGAGCCCCACTTTCGATACTGTTGTTCTGTATGGGGTTGTGCTGGATCTACATACATCGACCAGCTGCAAAAGTTACAAAATCGTGCTGCTAGAATCATTACAAATAGCAGCTTTGATGCCTCAAGCAGACCACTTATTGCAAAGTTGGGCTGGCAGACCATTGAAGAGCTCATTAGCAATGAGTCTAAAACAATGGTCTTCAAGTCGCTCAATGACTTGGCTCCACAATACCTGTGTAACCTCTTCACAAAAAACTCAGCATGCTCCTCCCGCAACCTCCGGAACACTGAGTCTGATTTGAGATTGCCAAAGAAAAGGTCTGCTAATGGGCAAAAATGCTTTTCTTTCCGAGGTGCTAAAATATGGAATAGCCTTCCTGCTGAGTCAAAGACAGCATCCCCCTGAATAGTTTTAAGAAACTGATAAAGGGTTGATTTTTCATTTCTATTGTATATATTGTATAATTGTAAATAGGCTTTTAGGGTATGGTTTTTTTTTTCTTTTTTTTTTTCTTCTAGTCATATTTAAGTTTAACTGTATGCTGTAATTAAGTTTTTTACCGGAGGGCCCCTTGAAAAACGGCTTCTGCCGAAGGGCTACCCTCCTTAAAAAATTCAAATATGAAATATATATATATATATATATATGAAATATATATATGAAATAAGTATCAAGATCCGGATGGCATGCAAAGATTGTGGTATCATCAGCATAGTTACAGATCTTTGTGCGATCTGTTACAGAAAATCATCTATTTCTCGCAATTCATTTACCACACAGCCCCAGCTGTTCAGGTGGGAACATATTTTTAAGTTTTCGCAGAATACCGATTTTGGTGTCTTCTCATGAAGCTCAAAGTAACTGCTCTTATGGTCTTTGCCAACAAAAATTTCTACCTGGCCTCTCATCGAAACTTTCAAAATAAAAAACAAACATGTCAGTTGTTGCTGACATGGTGTCCGATTATGTGGGAAAATTTGCCTGCTCTTGATATTTACATTTTTATAGATTGAAAATTTAGGCCTAATTTCTCCATTGCCTGCCTCAGAAGTGAACGTGCCCTTTTAGGTCTATGCAAACAAGCCTGGCGTACTAACATGTTCAGACAATAATGAGCATTGATTTCCACACTATGCAAATGTGCTTGACAATCATAATCTAATCTAAAGAAAATTCAAAATCTTAAGACCTAGTATTTAGTATAGACAGTTATGCGAAAATTGTGCACAGAAATTCATTGGGTCAGGGAGCAAAGTTACGAAACAACTTGGGTTTCTTTGCGAGAAAACCATTTGAAGCGGCAATGGTGTCCACCAAGGGAGGGGTTATTTGGTATATTTGTTGTTTTCACCTATTTTTCAAGCACCAGGTCAGTGGTGGTGCCAGCTCTGAAAAATCTAAAAGAAGTGGATGGGGGGGGGAGGATTTGGTGTAATTTTTCCATCTAAAGGTATACCCAGCTAACTTTATGCCATTTTTCTTTGACAATCTTTGCCAATATTTGGGATTTTGGAGGATAACCATGACACCACCACTGCACCAGGTATCAAAAGTAGGCAATTCTGCCAGAGTTGATTGTCAAACATGTCAAAAGGAGATACAGTTTGTAAGAATGGGTTCATTCCCAACCAAGTTAAAACAATTAAACCTCGCCAAGCACCATGGATAACACAGGCTGTCAAAAAATTTCTGAGGAAGAAGAATCATGCTTATGCAAACTTCGTGAGAAATGGTCGACCAGACGACAAGCTTGAAGGTATTCAAAAGATGATATCTGACGGTGCAAAACTGATCGAGGATGCAAAAAAAAAATTATCTTCGTAAGACAGGGCAAATGTTAGCAAATCCAGGGACATCTGGAAAAACCTACTGGTCATTAATCAATACTGTTCTTAATAGGGCGAAAATTCCGATAATACCACCCCTTTTAGATAATGGGTTATTCATAACAGACTTTACTGAAAAAGCACAGATCTTCAATTATTATTTCATACTCCAATGTACGACGATTGATACTGGCAGTGAAATCCCACGAGATGCCCCAGGAGCTTTATCCATGATAAGTGATTTTGTCATTTCTGAGGAAAAGATACTGAATATTATAAGATCACTTAATCCCAATAAAGCTCATGGCTGGGATGAGATTTCTATAAGAATGATAAAACTAAGTGATGCATCCCTAGTTACTCCTCTTAAGATAATATTCACAAACTGTCTTAGACAAGGTGTATTTCCTGAAATATGGAAGTGTGCAAATGTGGTGCCTGTTCATAAGAAAAATGAAAAAAATGTGAAAAGTAACTACCGTCCTATTTCTCTGTTACCAATTTTTGGAAAGATACTTGAAAAGCTTATGTACGACTCCCTGTACTCTCATTTTGTTTCTTGTGATTTACTCAACCCAAATCAATCAGGCTTTCGTCCCGGTGACTCAACAGTCAACCAACTAATTTCCATAACGCATACAATATTCAAAGCATTTGACTGTGATCCTCCTCTTGATGTTCGTTCTGTGTATCTTGATATTTCCAAAGCATTCGATAGGGTATGGCATGATGGTCTTATTTATAAACTAAAACGATGTGGTGTTTCAGGACAACTTCTTACTCTTATCAAAAGTTTTCTTAAGGATCGAAAACAGCGAACTGTTCTGAACGGGCAGTGTTGTAATTGGGGAAATACTTTAGCAGGAGTGTCCCAGGGTTCAATTTTAGGACCACTATTTTTTCTTGTGTATATAAACGATCTCACTGCTGACTTGAAATGTAGCGTAAAGTTTTTTGCCGATGATACATCCTTATTTACAGTCGTCCAAGACCCGAATGCAGCCGCAAATGACATGAACCATGACTTGGAGCTAATAAGCCAGTGGGCCCACGATTGGAAGATGTCATTCAACCCCGATCCACAAAAGCAAGCTGTTGAATTACTTCTTTCAAAGAAAAGACATGGAATAGATCATCCAGTGATCCTTTTTAATGACATACCCGTAAATAAAGGTAGAAGAACACAAACATCTAGGTGTCATTTTGGATTCGAAGCTTTCCTTCTCAGCTCATATTAAAGCTGCTATCTCAAAAACGAGAAAAGGCATTGGTTTGCTAAAGTATCTCTCCAAATATCTACCCAGGCATACCCTGAATGAACTATATAAGCTTTATGTGCGACCCCACCTTGACTATGGAGATGTCATCTACCATATCCCATCTAAAGTATGCGAATTCAGTCAAAGCATCATTTTACCAAGTTTAATGGAAAAATTGGAGTCTGTCCAGTATTCTGCTGCTCTTGCGGTAACAGGAACTTGGAGGGGAACATCGCGGGATAAGCTGTATGCTGAGCTCGGCTGGGAGTCGCTGAGTTCCCGAAGATGGAGCAGGCGCCTTACCTTCTTCTATAAGATTATAAAAAACCTCACCCCTATGTATACAAGGGATCCAATCCCACCACTTCATCAGTCACAATACTCTCTTCGTAAGCCAGATGTGGTTGGGCGAATAGGAGCAAGAACAGCAAAATTCCAATCCAGTTTTTATCCTAACTGCATCTTTGAGTGGAACAAACTTGATCCTGAAATCAGGCTAGCGCCGTCTGTTGCAGTCTTCAAGGCAAAGCTACTATCAATGATTCGTCCTCCTGAAAAATCTGTCTTTGGGATTTATGACCCAATCGGCTTATCGTATCTCTCGCAAATAAGGGTCGGTCTTAGTAAACTAAATTTTCACAAATTTAAGCACAACTTTAGGGATACTGTAAACCCAATGTGTCCAACTAATGATGGCATTGAGGATACGGAACACTTTTTGTTGCTCTGTCCTTCCTTTGATGTCCAACGACGAGACCTTCTCGCTGAAGTTTCGCAATTAGTACGACCGTTTGTTCAAATCAACAGTCTTTCAAATACTGTTCTGATAAAGCTTTTATTGTATGGTGATAAAGACCTTTCGGATAACATTAACAAAAATATACTCGAATTGACCTTAAATTTTATTCACAAAACTGGTCGATTTGACTGATTAAGGGTGGTCACTGTGTGGTGAAACTAACCTGTTGTTGTTTATCATCCTAGCGTTGTTTTGCATTCTATGAATTTGACACGTTCTTTAGAAACCATTGAATTGATTGAGTTAGCTTAAACAAAGGACCTATTATGTTTTGAGTTTAGGCGCATTAGCGCACTGGACCGTCGCTCGATTTTAGTATATAGCGAGGATGTTTTGATTAAAGCCTTATTTAGGTTAAACTGCGTTCATCTTTTTCAAACTTCAACATTATGACACTCTGGTCGAAAATCACACGAATTTCTTCCCAAAATGATTAATTTTCTGCTGAGTTTACTTTGGAACATTAGTTTAAGGAGCATATCTTTAAAGGATAAGATTTCAGAACTTCAACCAGTGACCTGCCTTACGCCATTTTCAAAAATTTTCCTTCGTAAAAGTCACAAAGTCCTTTTTTTCCTTTACAGGATGTTTTACGTCTGCTTCGCAGTTGATGTCAGGCGTCACAGCTGGCCTCCAATATCCAAACCCTACAAACATTGGCTCAGTGCTTCGTTTTTCCAAATTTTTTTGTTTTTCGAATTTGTTAACTCGACATCCACTGCGAAGCAGGCTTCTGGAATTCTATGCAAGTTATCGGTAAATTGGTTGTATGTAGCTTTTTGTAATCGTATATTTAATTTTAGTTTAGTTCTATGTCTTTTATGGAATGGCGTCGGGGTAGTCAGGCTATTATGCTCCTCAGGGTATCGTCTTTGTAGTGTAATAAAGTGCGTTGTAAGTAGTGTCTTAGGTAATTCGTCTTTGTAAAAACTTTTAAATTGAGTATAAAAAAAAGAATGGGTTGTTGGGTTGTTAATAAGTGCAAATCTGTATGTTTTGGAGTATGCTTAATTCTGACGCTTTGTCTGGAGTCAGCAATCATTTGTTAGGAAAAATCCTGGAGAAATATTTTTTCCAGAAGGCACACCCCTATACAAACTTAAGTCACTCTGGGGCTTCAGATAGAAGGGAGCACAGGTTAAAATTTATTCAGCTGGAGGCCTGTCATGGCTGCCCCTGAACAGTTTGCAAACCACAAATGCTAATTTTCTAACAAAAATCTCAAATGAGGATCACTGTGGCAGTTTTTGGAAGTTGATGCTGACAAATCTCAGGCAGTGCACACCTTGCTTGGAGTTTTTCATGCTACTGTGAGATATTTCCTCATGTCTTCGATGCTAGATGAATGATGACACCAGCCTTGCACGCAGCCAATTGTAATTTCTACAGCAGTATTCAAATTTCTAAGCTTTGCAAATGAGTTCTTCTTCAATTCTTTGGCGATTTATCTTTATTTGCATGTCTTCTTCTTTGAATGGACTCCTTTGGCTTTGCCAATAACGAATTGTCAAGTAAAATATACCTACTTGTATAGTAAAATAAACTGTATTTGAAACATGGGGACTTTATAATTGAGGTTTTCAAAGGTGAACTCCAGATTTCTTCCAAAGAAGAAACAAGGAAAATCAATGGTTCAACTACCTACAACATATATTTATTATCAAAAGTGCTTACAGGTGGTTACCAGTGAATGCCTGTTATTGGCGTGAATTTCTCTTTATTTTTATTTCTTACGCTTAAGTTTTTGTGCTGCTAGAATCAATTGACTTTATTATTGTTGATTAAGTGTTGTTTTTCATAAAATTTGTACTGATGTATATAAACACATAGATCAGAATAATGCATCTGTTTTTATTTGAGCTGTACAGCCAAGAATAATTGAGAAATTTCACCACAGATTACCTCAGGCAAAGGGATAATTGATACAACAAACATGTCTATCTTTCCAAAGAAAATTAGATATTTTGTCCCTACAGTTTGTATGTTTTACCTACAAATTGAAACAGCAACGGGAATAGTAGGTACAAAATGAATATTGTGATGACTGATACTCATGAGAGATAAAGTAATGATGCACATCAAATTCATGATTTAAGATGTTTCAAAGACGCCTTTAATTTCACTTTTTATCAAGTACCGGGTGTCCCAAAAAATGTATACGGATTTCGGCGACCCTAACTATAAGAATATAGCGCGAATCAACCCAAAATTATTTTTCAAAACATACCTCGATAGCTAACTTGAGCATAGATACCTCATTTGTTGATATCGGTGCGTTGAGAATGAAGAGATAAGTCTTCAAAGGACAAATTTGCCTCCACCTCGAAACCAGAGCTTTGACGTTTTGGCCTAAGCTAATTCTTGACACGCAGTGAATAAAATCAACAAAATTTGAAGACGCCACAACAGATGCGTTTAAAAAGATGCAGCCCCCGTGAGACCCATCGTTAAGGGAGCTCCTAAATCAGCTTCATTCATCTCAATATCATATCAACAGTTTAATTTAAACATACTATTCATCGGTGAAAGTACTTCCTTGAGGATCATCGCACTTTTGACATCGTCGAATACTTCTTTGAAAGAAAGCATAGCTGACAAATCGTTTCTTTTGTCCAAAGCTCCCGTGGGGTTCTTCGCCACGCTCTGATCAGATCACATCTTCTCCTTAAATTGACCAATCAGGTGCCGTCGTTGTGTTTACTTCCGCGTTTTGCGGCAAATTTTAGGCCATTTTTGACCGTTTTGACCACCATCCCCAAAATGGCATTGCACACTCGGCTATGTCGATTTTCGTCAAAATTTCAACGGGACAAGATTCTCCATACCTAGGACCAAAAGTGTTTTCGGTATCACAATGCGATCGCTAAAATTAGCCGATTCGTGGGATGTTGAATCTCATTGCAGTCATTTTTGCGTAAAAAATCCTACAAAACTTAGCAAAAGGCTACCACAAACTGATAACTTAAAGTTTCATAAACCTACCTCAACTGTTTTGAAGAGAAATATCCACTTCTCTATTGCAATCCACTCCCAGTTTCACGACCAAATCGCTCCCATTTGCTATGCGTCTGTTTTGATAAACAGTTCCCCGATCCTTCTTTCAAATCCTGCAGTGGTTACAAGTCTGTAGGAGTGGAAACCGGCAATGTCAACCAAAATTTCGGAAATTTGAGAATGACTTCTTTCATAAGGGCACAAGAGATGATAGTGTCGTGTTACAGTAGAACGGGTCCCATATGAAAAAGAAATGAAGTGGAGCTGTGCTTGAACGGAAGAAATGTACATTTTGTTTCATCACGAAAAACTATTTAGCATTTTAAATACTATTTTTGAAAGCTTCTCAAAATCAATTTCACGATTTGTGCTGGCATTATAGAAGATATCTTTAGTACTGCAGTCCGTAATAGGAAATCATCCCGGGGCAGTAGAACAAGAAAGCATCATCAGAGAAAATATAGATATCTTTGTTACGTTCTGTAAGTTCAGAGAGGTACGCAAGTATTTTTGAGATACTAAAACTTTGACCCAGTATTGAATGCTTCTCAGAATTCTTGTTATTATTATTATCTGAGTACTGCCTGTAAGAAACTCTGTCATTTGACTCAAAAGGTTGAGTGATGTCCAAAAACTGGAGGTGCCTCGAAAACAGTTCACAGCTGGGCTCAACAGGTGAACCCTTAAGGATCTTTCGTTACTCATATGATAAGAAGAATTTTGCGAAACTTTGGATACGAGATCAAAGTTTTTGTATCTCAAAAAATGAATGTGTACTACCATGAGTTTAAAAATGTGACACTGACATCTATGTTTGCTATGATGCTATTTTGTTGTATGGCTGCCAAAGGGTGATTTGCTAATACGTAATCGAAGACTAAAGATATCTTCTATGATATCCACACAAAATTTGAAATTGATTTTGAGGGTCTTTGAAAAAAGTCTTTAAAAATTTAAATGGTTTTTCATGGTGAAAACAAAATTTCTTCCCCATATTGCTTTTCGTAAGAAGATTAAACACAGCTTCATTTCATTTCTATTTTACGTACTTTCTACACTGAAAGACGTCACTGTCTTCTCTTGTGCTCTTCTTATGCAAGATGTATGGGCTGTGAAAATATATGCAACATTTTGGTTGAAATTGTCAGCTTCCACTCCTTGAAACTTGCAAATATGGCAGGAGTTGGGAGAAGGATCGGGCCACTGTTTATCGAAAAAGGCGCACAGCAAATGGGAGCGATTTGGTCGTGAAACTGGGAGTGGATTGTAGTAGAAAAGTGGATATTTCTCTTCACAACAGTTGAGGTAGGTTTATGAAACTTTAAGTTATCAGTTTGTGGTAGCCTTTTGCTAAATTTTGTAGGATTTTTTACGCAAAAATGACTGCAATGAGATTCAAAATCCCACGAATCGGCTAATTTTAGCGATCGCATTGTGATACCGAAAACACTTTTGGTCCGAGGTATGGAGAATCTTGTGCCGTTGAAATTTTGACGAAAATCGATATAGCCGAGTGTGCAATGCTTTTTTTGGGATGGTGGTCAATACGGTCAAAAATGGCCTAAAATTTGCCGCAAAACGCGGAAGGAAACACAACGATGGCACCTGATTGGTCAATTTAAGGAGAAAATGTGACCTGATCAGAGCGTGGCGAAGAGCCCTACGGGAGCTTTGGACAAAAGAAAAGATTTGCGGGTGGGTCATCAACAAGGAGAGGAGAAATCTTTTTGCCCCCAGAAGATCTCCAGACCTTCCTGTCTTGACTCCCGAGAGATCTCATAACAAATTCTTTTCAAGGAATGATTCGACGGCTCCAAGAGAGTACTTAAGGGAGTACTTTCACCACTGAACAGTATGTGTAAAATAGATTGTCGATATTGAGAGATGAATGAAGCTGAGATCGCAGCTCCCTTGACGATATGTCTCACATAAGCTGTATCTTGTAAAACACATCTGTTATGCCGTCTTCAGAGTTTAATGATTTTATTGACTGTGCTTCAAGAATTTGCTTAGGCCAAAACGTCGAAGCTCTGGTTTGGAGTTGGAGGCAAATTTGTCCTTTGAAGACTAAGATCTTCACTCTCAACGCACCGATATCAATAAACGAGGTATCCATGTTCAAGTTAGCTATCGAGGTATGTTCTGAAAATCATTTTGGATTGATTCACGCTATATTCTAGTCGCTAGGGTCGACCAAATCTGTATACTTTTTTGGGACACCCGTTACATCATGAATTCTTTTTCAAAATCAAATTTAGCTTTGAATTAAACATTCTGTTAACCAGTGGATTTCATTTGCAATTTAATTCTTGATGCTGCACAATCTCTTACAAAAGTAGTGGAATCCAATCCCTACAAAATTCTAGATTTTTTTAGAATTATTGTCTCTCCCCCTCTACCCATATCAAATCTTTACAATCAATCAACATTGAAACTGGGGGTGGGGGGGGTCGAATATTTGTCATTTTCAATAGGCGACCCAATGCTTTTGTAAGAGATTGCAGTTTCATTGATCATTCTACTGTATGTGATGCGTGCACTTCAACTGGGCAAACACACAGTTGTACAGGAAGCCTTACTTGAGAGAAGGCAATAAAAAGGGTGTTCAAATTGGGCATTCAGCCTCAGAGGGCGCAGATGGGTCTAGAACAGAGAAGACCAGTATTCTGAAGATTGTGTACCACAATAACTGGTTATTTGTTAATGATCAATTCCTTTTTGTGCTTCTGTCACATCAACCAATAACTCATTCCCATTTTCAGTGAAGGTAGGGTGACATGATTAAGAATAATACAATCCATTTTT
The DNA here is from genome assembly GCA_964019985.1 of Aurelia sp. 4 Dawson et al 2005. Classification (NCBI taxonomy): domain Eukaryota; kingdom Metazoa; phylum Cnidaria; class Scyphozoa; order Semaeostomeae; family Ulmaridae; genus Aurelia; species Aurelia sp. 4 Dawson et al 2005. The sequence goes on along the minus strand of OZ026508.1, from coordinate 9,469,310 downwards.
AACCTTTTTTTGTTGGTCTTTCTAAATGAGTTGCTCACACATGAATGGAGGATTGCGCTAAAGATGGCGGCGAGGAATTTTTTACCGAGATGCTTTGCGCTCGAATTACAAATCTTTAACAATTCTATAGGAATTCGATTAAAGAACGCAGTGCATCTAGGTAAAAATTCCTCGCCGCCATCTTTAGCGCAATCCTCTATTACTGATGTAAAGTCTTTTGTAAACATGTACCCAAAGTCAAACAGTTTTGCTATCTGTCCACATTGAATGTTTAGATGCAGCTCACAACTGTTCCATCAAGAGATCCTGAGACTACTACTTTCCAAAGAGCACACAAAGTTTTCCATCCCAAATAATTAATGTGTGCATGACTTAGGTTCAAAAGTATTTTCTAAACACTTAAAATGGTTTGTAGTTCTGAAATTTCACCGAAAAGTGTGCACATTAAAACACCATGAATTGCTGTGATACACTTTTTCTGTGCAGTTCTGGAGGTGCTCCAGCAATAATATCTTTGTCTGGTAAAACTGTCAGTATAGACTTCTTTGCAAGGTTTTTTGCAATCAATTCTATGCATCGTGGTGACAAGATGGTCTTTGGTTTATGTTTCAAGAACAAGCATCGGTCAACCAGCACTGATCAGGACAGGTCCATCAGCTATAAAAGGCGAAGATTGTACTTCTTGCAATCAGGAAAAATATCAGGAAAAAGCATAGAAGTCCCAGTACAATTTCGATTAGGTTATTGACCACAAAAGGGACTTTGAAGTGATCCAAAAGAGTGAGAATTTTTTTCTCGCGGCTGCGTCATGTGTGTTTAGGCCAGTCTCCCGAGCAAGCATAAATTCAAGGTTGCAAACATGGCCTCGTTTTCGTTTTGTATTATTTCTGTTTGTTTTCATTGCGTGGATAATTGTTGGCAGCCAATTAGCGGCCTTCAAATTTTGCATCAGGATTTTTCTTCTGTCAAGGGATTTTCTTAACTATTAAGGTGCCTTGCAGTATTTGTCAAATAAGTTGAGAAAGAATATTTCATTGTCCTCATAGATTGAAGTTGAAAAGCGATCAATCTTGGAAGCACTTGAGGGCGAAGAAGGTGCATTAAAGACAGAATCTGCCAGTCAGAGTTCAATCCCATACCTGTCCTCGATTGCAGCAGAGTAAGTTTCCCATTCTTCTGATTTTTGCTTCGAAATGTATTTGATTTGCATTCATTGATATTGTGATACCCCATCATTTTAAGCTCTGGACTCTAGATGACCCAGTAAACGTCGTTACTAACGAACGCTGTGGTGGTTGTAGAGTCACTTTTACAGGAGCCAGGGTTAGCGGCATTTTTGCAGTCCTTGATGGTACAAGGATAGACTTACGACGATGAGGCCCTTGTACCCCTGCGATAAACCTTGCCCAACAGGGACTCATAATGAAAGAGTGAAAAGTCTGGCCCTATCTCCTGCATTCGATCGATCAAATCATGATCGAGCGACTGCCATAGCTCTGTTCAACGGTTACTCCTCGGAAAGATAATGCTTTAAAAACCACGTTAAACAGAAGCTCATTCACTGAAATTTTGTATAAATCTGAAAAAGGAAGTTCACTCTAACTGATGAATGCACAGTAAGGCTTTCAACGATACATTTTCCATGTTTTTAAGACCGAAACAAACCAGAGAAATCTTCCACTACCTGCCGCAGCAACTTAGTTCAAAAACTAGTCAACTGTTTCATTCGAAGTGAAAATTTGACAGCATTGTTCTTTGCCAAATCTAGTAATCTGAGTGGTACTTTAAGAATTGCAAAGTTTGGGCCTAAATAGGGCTAGGTTTTTGAGAGTACTGTTATGAGTCTCTCTTGACTGAAGCGCCATCATCAAGTCAAAGAGCAAGGGGAAACAAGAGACTCATCGTCATAAGTCTAGTACAAGCATATGTTTCAATAAATCTCGTTAAAGAATCAGCTGGATAGCAAAAAACCTTCTGTCAACATGGCTATTCCTTGCACGTCCTTTACAGTCCGCTATCTTCGTAATTCTAAGATTTTACCATTGCTTGTTTAGTGGTTAGCCCTTACAATGTCTTTAATAAAAGATTGATGTGATTTTCCATTTTCCTGTTTCACTAGCCAGGAAGACGGTATAAAGGCGCATCACTATGAGAGGCAAACAGAGCTCAGATAATGGTACTTCGCGCCAATCCAAAAATACAGATGGTATTGACCACGAAAATGAGGCGTGATATCTAGGCAGTAACACAACTTTACTGCCCTTATCAGTGTTGATCGTTTATCTCATTGCTGCGCACAGCGCATCATTAATATTCTTGCCCAATCTCTCCAGCTTGATGGATGTCATTGAGGGGGTGGGTGGACGAATGGGTCAATCCAAAAGGTGACTGCTATCGCGATAGCACTGCATTGTGCTGTGCTGTTGCCAAAGACAGTTCCGCATGCGCAGTATGACAGTATGATGATGACATCTTATCGTTCAATAAGGAAAACTGAATTATTTCCCTCGTCCATTTACTCAGTAAATTGGTAATATAACAAACAATTACTTACGCAACTGCTACGAGTTTTTAGTTCATGATTCCGAGGACAGAGCAGCAAATATGCGCCCCTGCGCTCTAAAAGTCTCAAAAGGAGGATGGAAGACAGCAGCTCGTCCCGTCGAAAATATCATCGAGGGTAAAATACTAAATGCTCTTGATCGTAAAATGCTTTTTTGCGTCAATCTATGGAGTGAAACACTTACCAACTGGTAACATCTTTTTCAGTTTTCTATCCTCTTCCTCTTGACGGCAAAATCATTAATATGTACAAAATTGCTCATGCCAAAATTAGGGGGACGGAATGGCTGATGAGAACTCATGAGCGAAAATTTTGAAAGTATTCACATCACAAAGGTCCCAAGGTGAAGGCCTTTTGGAGTTGATAAGGGATTTTATACTTTCAACCAATGTTATGGGGATACCTCCACCATATACTGGGTGAGTCAGAAAAAACGACCAGCATCTGAAAGGCTAATACTCCCTGAATATATGTGCAACAATATTTTGCAATATTTGATTAAATAGCTAACATGTTCAATTGTTTTTGGACATTTTCCTAGCTAAAGACATAGTCACAAGAGAGAACCATAGTCTGAAAGCTAAAACAATGACCCATTGTTTGTTTGTTGTGTTCACGCGCTGATGTTGAAACGCACTATCACGTGACCGTGAGAGTGCATCGATTCACAACATGCGAGAGGATCCTCGTACTTACGGCGAAGGTTTCCGTCTCGTCGTCTCTTTCGATGCATGTTTTGGTTTAGCTGAAACGGCTTTGTTGGAGCAAGATGAAACTATCAATTCTGAAATAGATGGTGGTGTGTTTGAGGTACATTTAAATTTAATTTAGTTTCGTTTTCTTTCATAATCGCACGATAGTTTATTGACTAAACTTGGGCGGTAGGCCTACTTTTGCTTGTCGCCAGGAAACTTGTTCTGCTTTTGGTTTAAAACCAGATTACACCGGGGAAAAAAATTGTTATTTCTTATTATTAAATAACGACGATAACTCTACGCATGTATATGTGTGTCTAACTCTCGCTTTAGGTTGAAGATGAACAAGAAAAGGACGCATTTTCCTGAGTGATGTTGAGAGAAGTGCATATCATAGTTGTGACGCTAAGAATACCAAATGCGAGAAGAACGAGAATGTTGGCGAAGATACTGCAAGAACTTGTAACAGAAAAGGACCAAAAGCAGCTGGGTCAGTCCTGCACCCATTGCAGTTCAAAGGAATGATTGCAAACAGTTCCAAAACTGACTGATGGCGGAGAAATTGTTATCAAATTATCCTGCTAAAAGAAGAGCCTTGAGATTACGAGAACATGGATGATGTGTTCTCTATGCACAAGAACATTGTACATATATCATCCAAGCATCAAATAGAAGCAGTGAAAACATTTTCCCTATTTTTTATAAATGTTTTTGTTGAGGACGGAGGATTCCAAAACTTGAGCAAATATTCCTGTTCAGTCATTGGAATGTAGCTGGCAATTCATGTTTTGGTCTATTTACATCAAGCCCAAGCAAATTCAACTTTGCTACCAAGCAAGATTTCTAATATGCTGTAACAATTCTAACAGAGGAGGCTTGTATTGCATTGCTAAGTTGATATGTCTTTGGAAAATTGCATAGGTGTATCCAAAGCTCAAATAACTTTAAAAAATTCAAGAGCCAGCAGTTTTTGTCATACCTGATTGTGGCAAAGTAACTGTAGGCAATGGTCATCTCAATTTTCTTTGATGTTTTGAAATGTTACTTGTTGAAAATCTGTTTGGCCCAATTTCAAGAACCGATAGAAAGATGAGCAGTGGAGATATGACAGCAAAACTTCTTCAAAATCGTGAAATTTTGACTTATTTCAAACAATTGAACGTAGCAGAGCAGGGCGTTGACAAGAAAATGTCACAAGATTTCTTGCAACAATTATTTACTCCACACTGTATATCAGGTTCAGAGCTTTTTCATACAGGATGCTTGACATGGGAAAGTAGTTGACAACAATCAAATGGAGGTGAACCCAGCTTTGGTGTATAAATAGATCCATTTTTCATAAGAAACTGTGTAGTCTCTTATAGAGAATTAAGAAACTCTACCAGAAAATGATCAGAAGTCTTATCAGAATTAAGAAACTTTTAAAAAGCATTGATTTTTGTCTTTATAATTTGACTCTTCTAATTTTCTAGGCTCGCAAAAATCAGTCAATCAAAACAAAGAATTTGAGGCCTGAAGAAGAAATATCAAGTGTTGCCTTATTCTGGGATCTTTTGCAGGCAGCTGGGGAGGGGGGGGGTCTCAACGTTATGGCTTTTCATGCATATATGCCTAGTTTCTGCTCTTTCCATCAGAGTTTCTTAAAATTAAAAATCTGACAGAAGTAAGAATTGGTCCCAACAGAGCAGAAACTGGGCAGGCATGTATGAAAAGTAATATTTTTAGGCCCCCTAGCTGCCTGCAACAGATCCAAAAAAGGCAACTCCTGATAGTTCTTCTTTAGGCCTCAAATCCTTGGTTTTTCAAAGAGCTTATGTAGCCAAATACTGCAATGAAAGTCAGACTGCCATCTGACATTATTCCATCCAGTTTCTGCTCTGTCAGCCCAAAGTTAATAGCTGTCTCCTTTACATGTGACTGTGTTGGATTTGCAACATTTTCTTCTTTCAATGGAATCATCTGTTGATCTTGGCTCTTTCCTCAGGCTGCAGCTAAAACACAACACAAACATTTTATACAAACAAAATATAAAAGTTCCCATCCCATTAGAAACTTACAAAAGATGAGAATTGTTTGTACTGAGCATCATATAGATACCAACCTACTTTTCTTTTAATATTAGATGGTGAAGGTGAATTTGTGTTTTTGCGCTGAGGGCTGGGATTGCAGATATTGCTCAAATGGTGGAGTTGTTCCTGGGATTTGGCCATGTCTGCCTGACTGTTCTGGCTGCAAAGTCAGAGGATTACACCACTGTGCCACCACTATGGTGCACAACACCTTCAAATTAAGATGGACCTGGTATTTATAGTGTTGTAAAATTTTTATGAATGGAGCCCTCCAAGGCTCTTAAATTTTTCTCAGTCATTTCATCATATTATTGGTGTTTCTATCCTGTGCCCTCCTGAACTGTGAACATTTGACAAAAACTTTTAAGAAATTGTGCCAGCTGTAATACATCACTTGACAAGGCCTCCCAACTGATAAAATAAAAGAGAAACCAGTCAAAATAGCTTGAAAATCTCTCTTTATTTCCTTCAATAAGAAAAATCTTGTGTAATAGTTTTGTCCAGTTTTCAGTTGCAAACAGAGAGCTGGGTTTCTTAATTCTAAAGAGTTTCTTCCAGAATTTAATAAGATGGTATAAAATTACTCACCTTTTTGGATAATGATTGACCTTCCAGCATGTCAGAGTTGATACTGCTTCCGGTATTAATTTCTTTTGATCTGAATCTAGAATAAATCCAGAAAATAGTAAGTTGCACTCGGCGATAAACATTAGACAGTTACGCACAAACATGAAGGTCAGGTGGTCAGCTTGTTGACAGTAGGCCATTGTGTAGGCATAAGCACGCAATAGGAGTGCTTCGAAGTCTTTATAGATAAAGTTAGTGCATTAACTCAAATCACAGGCATATTGATCATAATATGATTAGGTTGTCTTTAATTTACTGCTTCTCAAAGTAAAACAGTTATATATCAAATAGTTAGCTCATGGAATTCATAAACCAGAATCTTCTGATCGTATCCTGCAGCGTGAGTACCTTCCGCCATATCTTTTGCACCTTCGCAAGAATTTGATGCACCTTCAAGTAGACTGTGCACTAAAAAGATGTTGACAAAAAGATAAAACAATAGCGCATTGTTAGCTTCCAGACTATAGCTCTCTCTTGTGACTATGCTAAAGATCGGTCACTCCGTTCAGATTCTATAGGCAATTTTCTAAAATGAGTCCCTTTGAGAAGTCTTAAAAAGCATGCTGAGATTACAAGCAAAAGTCCTTAATGTGTTTACCTCACAGTGATGACTTTCAGCACGCTTTAGCGCGTTCTTTCGTTTCGGCTGGTTGAAAGGCTTCCCCCTAGTGTGAATAATTTATTTAGGGGGATTCCATTCTCCCGTGAGGACAAAGTACATGAGCACATCCAAGTGTAATTATTGCAAGGAAGGAGAACAAAGGGAGATTTTGCATGCTGTTTTCACTCGTTTTTGCAAGAGTTCGAAAGGGGCTTTCTGCAGAAACGCAGGGATTTACGCCAGTAAATGCAGCTTAACGACATGCGCCACATTTTTCCCTATCAGAATCGCCCCCCGGCGACCTCTTTGTCTTGCCAGATCAAGTGTTCCTGTTGCCCAGTCCCCTTGCATTTTGCACACCATCTTTTTCAGCACCGTGCTCAAGAAGTTTCTACTCCTCGATCGTTGCCTTTTCATTAAGTGAATATTGTGTAGAATGAAGCACAATGTCAAGGAAAAATACACCTTGTCATGTAGGAAATGATCCGGAGCGTGATCGTACATTGTCTTTAAACGATGGATAAAGAAAACGAAACAGGAATTAAGAGATGTGCATCGGCCTACGGCTTGTTATCATCTGGCAAGAAGGACTCGGTTGCAACCCGAATGTACGACTTTCTTCACCTTCACCGCCCTCAGCCACCTTTACTTGAATTGGACCGAAGAGATATTGCAGACGAATTTATTTACCAACTTGATGGTCAACTTCAAGCAGATGAGACTGTCAATGTTCCCCAAGTGGAACTGGAAATGTTACCAACAGAGCCAGCCCAACCTGCGTTTCCTGTTGCCTAATTACGCGCCATTATTCGGGAAGAATGCAAATTCTACAAGCAAACCAACCCTGTACCCGCGGGTTACGGTTAGAAAATCAACAGTCATGCCCTTTGTCACCAGCCTCAATCATTAATCCTTGCCCTGTAGATCCCGTGACAGCATCTACTCAGAATTTGCCTGCCTCAGCCAACACACTTCCACTTCATGCGGGTGCCAACGCCGCACAAATCCAGCCGACACAACAACAGCAAGGTAATTTTCTTATACCTTTTGCCTAAAGCTTCAACACTTTACCCCCACTGTCAGCAAAACTTCTAAAAGCCATCAAAGCCAAGGAGTTTGTCGATTTCAATGCCTTACTGCCATCGAGTTTATATGACCCATCTCAGCTGTCCTCATTCAACCTTCAAATCCTCCCATCTGAATTAGGCGAAAACACAGTTTCTTTTTCTCCAGCCAGGTGCCCAACCCAAAGAATCTCTGACTCTGCGTCATGGCTGGAAGCCTGGAACATGTTTATAAGAGCCTCAGTTCACTTTCACCCATATCTAGCTCAGCAGCTCCCGGCATATCAAGAATCCTTGTGCACCTTACAGTGGAATTATTCTTTTCATGCATGGTCTAAGTAGGACATAGCCTTTAGACTATCCATTGCCACCAATAAATCTCTATCATGGGCTCGTACCGATGAATATCTCTTCAGCGAATATATTCGCTGCAATACAGCAACGACAACGGTATCAATCCCGCAACCTCGCTGTTTCAAATGCTCCACACCAGTCCATTACGCCAGTTCTTGCCTCAATGAAACCTTCCGGCCAGCAACAAATTTTCGTGCCTCCAGTTTCGCCCACAGCACCTGCCGTTTCTTCAACAATGGTGACAACTGCAAAATCAAATCCAGTTCCTAGGCTCATGTGTGCAACAAATATGGAGGCCCCCACCCAGGCTCTTTGTGTAAACAAGCTAGCAAAAAACTTTAATGCTCTGCCAGTAGAAGTATCAACCCCAATTAACATTTTTGAGTTATCAAAGGAACTAATCAACTACCCAAATATGGGTTTTTCTAATGAACTTATTTCTTCTTTGAGACATGGTTTTCGTATTGGCTATTCAGATCCACAGTTTGTTCAGATTGCAAGAAAACCTCAAACCTGTACACTCAAACATTGATGCACTGACAGAGAACATTATAACAAAGCTACAATTACATCGAATGGCAGGTCCTTTCAAAGAAATGCCACTACCAAACCTTCGTTGTTCTCCGATCGGAGTTGTACCAAAGAAGAACTCTGATAAGGTACGAATGATCACTGACCTTTCCTCACCTAAAGGGTCAGCCGTTAATGACTTTATAACCGATGAAGAATTAGCTGTACAATTTAACCACTTTGACACTGCAGTCAACATCGTAGCTGGGCTAGTTAAACTGTGCCTGATGGCAAAACTTGACATCAAAAGGGCCTTTCGCATATGACCAGTGTCTCCAGCAGATTGGAACCTGCTAGGTTTCAAGTTTCTGGACCATTATTTTGTGGATCTCAGGTTTGCCCTTCGGATTGAGGTCCTCTGTAAACAGCTTGCACCTTGCTTCGGCGTGATATCACAACTCAAGAGTCTCAAATATCCATCTACATCAAAGCTTCGAAAGTTGGCCCATGCCGTAATGGCCAAGTAATCACGATTGCTCCTTCAGGCACAAGCATCTGCCCGGTGAGAGCACTACAAAAACACTTACCAAACTGCACCAGCCCAAATTATCCTGTTTTTACTTTTCAAAATGGTGGTTTTCTAACTAGACAGTTACTATCACTAACACTGCAGAAACTGCTGGCATCTATCACTGAAAACTCAACATTTACGTTCCACATTTTTCGGATTGGAGCTGCAACAAGCGCAGCTGCCGCGGGGATCCCTGACTGGCTGATAAAGATATTCGGCAGATGGTCCAGTTGACTGCTATCAAAGATACATTCGAACACCAAAAGATGTCATTTCTCCTTTTCCTCGTAAATTAGTTCGTACTAACGTAGTTGTTGGTCAGTAATGACATATGTAGGATAAGATCTGGTCTTCAGGTAGCTTTGGGGCGTATCATGGCGGTTTTTGGCCGCCCTCACAAAATGGTGGCAGTATTTTGTAGCTTATTTCAACATTCTTGGTCAAATTGTAGTGTTTGGTAATTATTGATTACAAAGTCCAACTTTGTATTCTACGAGGGGGCTCCAGGTCAGTAAGTAAGTAAGTAAGTAAGTAAGTAAGAAAGTCAGTCACGCTCGTTAATGCAATTGATTGGCGTTTCATCTCCTAATTGATAGTGAATTAAAGAAAGCGCGCGGAAAGCGCATACCAGACAAAAGTTTCCTGCGATCCTATAGCAAATTTGACGTCGGCTTATTTCATGTGGGACAGATTTGACACCATGAGATTGACACATGGCTATGTTTTTTTCATTGACTTGGTACGAACTTGACCTAATTAGTAACTTAATTAGGCTTAAAGCACGTTGAAAATTGAGCGATCTCTCTCATTAGTGTTTCTTTTGGAAACGTCTTCGTCAGTATTGTTTCTTGATGTCCTGGAGCAAAAGGAACAAAAATTTCCCCTCACCAACAGTGTGCTTTGTGCAAGCTTGCTTTTTTGCCTGCCCCCAAGGGACTCACCCTTCAACTGGCTACGCTTGGTGCTCCGCACAGGACTGTTTTAACGCAGAGGGGCAAAGGAGAAACTACTCAAAATCCCTGTGTTAAAATAGTCCTCTACGGAGGACTATTTGCAGTTGGTTTTGCAGGCAGTCAATCTGTAACAAGTCTATCTGTTTTGTGATTGACTTAGATATGTTTTTGGCAAAGTCTACGCTAGTATTGTTTATCGATGTCCTGCTCCATAATCTAGTCCCATAATCCTTTACGTTCAGAGCTTTGCCAAAGGTAGAAGGACCCCTTCTAGTTTCTAGATGTGCCCCTTTCCAAGACCGATGCAGACAGAGTGTCGTTCAATTTTTTATCATCTACTTTTGTGACTTAGTTATGTTTACTTCTCATCCTGTGTTGTTGTGAAGGAAATTGGATATCTTTAAGGATTCTCGTTATTTTGTTCTTGATTTCACATTCGTACAATCAAAGTCTGACGTACATTATTTAGACAAAAAATTTTGGTGCTGTATGTGAAACTGAGGTCAGAAATTTCACATGAAACGATCCAAAAAAAATTGTAAAATCTGAAAACGAGGCCGCTTAGTTAATTGTAAAGTGTATTGCGATCTTATCGCAAAATTTTACGTCAATTTATTTCATGTTGGCTGTTTGACAGATGCGACACCATAAGATTGATATATTTTTTTGGAATGATCGCATCAGTAGCCAGCCATTAATGGTGCTCAATATCAATAAGTCAACTTTAGAGGATGATGTAACTGGCCTGCACAGAGGTTAGCGTTCGCAGCATCACCAAAGGTAGAAGGCAAACATTGCCGATCATCACCGATGCAAACATTGCAGATGAAGTTGCAGAATCTCTGCAAACAATGGCACCATTCATTGGGGAAGATACGCGACCACACTGAAGTAAAATGTATGCAAAAAGATCAACATCTGTTTTTCAGGCGATTTTTTCTTACGAAACGCGTCTAATTTTTTATTGAAGGCAACTTTGGCAGTAACACTCATATCCCACTGATGTGCAGCTAAAACAGCATCAAAGATCATTTGGGGTTATGAACGAATTCATGTTCATAAGCTCTTGTGCTTGCTTAGCCCAAGACAGACTTTGTAATCATCTACAAGGATCTTATGTTTTATCCTCGTTATAGCAGCTGAGAATTCCCCAACCGAACTGAAGGGGAAGGAATGTTATCACCTCCTATTTATATACGTCTTGTAGAGACTTACCCATGACCTCAACCGAGTGAAGGAGAAGAGGTTGTTTCAAGTAAGTCGTGTAGGGATTACTTTCCAGCTCTCAACCGAATGAAGGAGAACAGGGGATATAGCTTGTTGTTCTACAGTAGTTTGCTTGACAAGATACGATCCCAATTGCTGCCAAAGATTTAGTTGTCTATATCTAGTCATATCTAGAAAAGGGGGCTACACAGATAATTATCGCATCTAGTTACCTCCGTTCTTTGATACGAGGCGTTAACAGCGCAGATGGCGTTAACCTCTTATTTCAATGGGAAGGAATTACCGATTAAAGCTGGTAAATTACTGAACTTAATTTGATATATTGAGGATAAAACAAGACAGTTTTCAACATCTTTGCTTTGATATTGAGGGATTAGGAATTTTTCAAACGCCGTGAGTTTTTATTGACTCACCCAGTATAACGATTTCTCATAAATTCAAGGTTGTTCTTGTTTGCAACACTGAGAGAATGTTGAAATTTCATTGATTTTTCGAAAATTTTCAATTGTATCAAAATTTCACAACGTTGTTAATTCACAGCAGCGACCAGAGTTTTTATAGATTATTATTATTTTTATTATTATTTCACATTTTTAAGGAGGGTAGCCATTCAAAAATGTTGATTTTCAAGGGGCCCTCCATTTAAAAAGCTTGCAAACAAAAATTCATCTAAAACTAAATTAACCTAATTAAAATTTGAAAAATACATACTACTAAAAGCCTATTCAAAACCCTATTAAAATCTGAAATAAATATCTACAATAAAAGAAAATCCAAACCACCGTCACCTATTTATGACAAAACAGGGACTGTTTAAAGCTGTACAGGGAGGATGCCTGCTTACACTCAGCTGTGAGGCCATTCCAAGACCTTGCACTTCTAAAGGAGAAACATATCTGTCCATTTTTGGAGTTTTTCTTAGGTAACCATAGGTCAGTTGCTGCATTCCTAAGATTCCTGGAGGACAGCTCGGATGATTTTATGAAAAGATTACACATGTACCATGGAGCCAGCTCATGAAGAGATTTGAAGACCATGATATTTGACTCACTAGCAATTAGCACATCTATGGTCTTCCAGCCAAGTCTCTTTATGAGTGGCCTGCCTGGGGCATCAAAACTGCTGCCAGTTACAATACGAGCAGCACGGTTTTGTAATTTTTGCAACTGGTTGATCTCAGTCAAGCCAGAACAGCCCCATACAGAACAGCAATAGCGAAACTGTGGCTCCACGATACCTGTATACATGGTCTTCAGAGTTTCTTCTGAGAGAAGAGGTTTAGCATGCTTCAAAAAGCCAACACCCCTGGAGACCTTAGAAGAAACAGTCTGAATGTGCTCCTTCCCATCCAGGTTGCAGTCAATCTGAACACCAAGATATTTGGATTCTTGAACAACTTCCAGCTCATAGTCCCGGATTTTTCGCTTCAAAGATTCTCCTTGATTTTCCAGAGTTTTGTTCTTTGGTTTTGTGGAAATTAGTATTTTTAAGTGAAAGCTTGTTTCCTTTAAGTAATTTTTCAACTTGTGCAATGGCTTCATTCAGCCGAGTGATGTCAGAGGATTGATGGCAAAGGCTCGTGTCATCAGCATACATGGACACACTTGATTTACGGACAGCTTGTGGGAGATCATTAATATAAATGAGGAACAGAAGGGGCCCAAGACATGAGCCTTGGGGTACACCAACATTTATTCCCTCAGCTGATGAGTCAACACCATTAACCCTTGTTTTCGACTGGAAAGGTAGGATTTGAACCATGCCAACTGCTGCTGCTGAATGCCATAATATCCTAGCTTTCTGCTTAGTTTGTCATGGTCAACTGTGTCAAATGCCTTTTTCAGGTCAATAATACTACTCCCACTAACTTCCCGAGATCCAATCCATTGTACCAGTCATCAGTGTTTTTAAGCAAACATGTTACTGGAGAATAAATGCGTAAAAAGCCAAACTGTTCCAGTAGCCATTATCATTCATGTGTTGGTACAATTGGTTGGCCACAAGTTTTTCAAAGAGCCGTGAGATGACTGGTAAAACAAAATAGCCGATAATTCGACTTTTCAGTTTTGTCCCTCTCCTTGAAAATTGGTGTAACTCTGGCCAATTTCCATGAGTCTGGAAACTGGCCAGTTACAAGTGATGCATTGAGCAAGCATGCCAAAGAGTTCTCAATAAAAGGTAAGGCCAGTTAAAAAAGAATAGTAGGAGATATTGTCATTTCCAAAGCTCTTTGAAATTTTAGCCTTGGCAAGTACATCCCTGATTTTCTATACTTCAATGGTCCTAAACCTAAACCCAACATTGTTATTGGTGCCACCGTAATCACCAGATAGAAGCCGGTTAGGAGTGTCATCAATTTTGCTGGCTAATTTCTCACCAATTGTACAAAAGAAACTATTCATTGTGTTTGAAGTTTCTTTTTGTTAACAATTGCATTGCCAGAATCCTTAATTCAATCTATGTTGCAAGACTTTGATCTTTTGTTCAAAAGCTCATTGATTGTTTTCCACGACACTTTCATGTTCCCTTTACATTCAGAAATTTTTGTAGAGAAATACTGCTTCTTAAGCTGGATGTTAAGAGAGTTGACCTTATTCTGAGCCTGCCCATATGCATCCATGAGGATTGGTGACTTAATTTTACAAGCTGTTTTTTTCAGTCTATCCCTAGTCATCATCAGGCACTTGAAGTCTTTGTCAGTTCAGGGGCAGTCAATTCAACGCGTTTCAGAAACGCGCATTTCCCCTAGAGGGGCATGTTTTTCTATGATTAAAGAGAATAAAGCAGACCAATCATTGACAAGAGTATTTATATCATCAGTCTGTTGGAACATATATGCTCCCAACATATGCCAGAGACATCAGACAGGAATTCATCCTCTTTGAAGTTTCTCATGCTCCGAGTTTTGATTTGTTTATGGTCTTTTTCAACTGCTCCGTTGAATTTTCGAATGCAGTAGACCATAAACTGATCACTGAGAGAAACCTTATGAACCCCTACCCTGGCAATGTCTCTGGCACACGTTGTGGCAATTTGGTCAATGATTGTTGCAGTTTCAAGGGTGACTCTGGTTGGTTTCTCAACAAGCTGCTTAAAACTGAACAGGTCATAGATATTTGCCATATGTTTAGCATTATATTGTTTATATGTTTAGCATTATATTGTTGAATTTTCGAATGCAGTTGACCATAAACTGATCACTGAGAGAAACCTTATGAACCCCTACCCTGACAATGTCTCTGGCACACGTTGTGGCAATGTGGTCAATGATTGTTGCAGTTTCAAGGGTGACTCTTGTTGGTTGCTCAACTAGCTGCTTAAAACTGAACAGGTCATAGATATTTGCTATATGTTTAGCTGATCATTTTTTTCCTTGTGAAATCACAATTTGTGTTACCAAGGAGGATCATTTCCTTCCCTTCCCTATCTAGGTAGGCAAGGACTTTTTCCAGCTTACTAAAGGAACCAACAGGGTCACTGGATGGTCGGTACCATGCGATAACAAGAAAAGGTTTACTTTTGGGGGGTTCAGTTTCAATGCAGATGAGTTCAAGCCCATCAGCTGGAATGTCATCTCGTGGTTTGAAATTGACTGAATCCCCGATATAAATGGAGATTCCTCCACCATGGCACGTTCTATCAAGACGTATTTGCTGGTAACCAAACTTTAGTCAATTCTTTAGGAATGGAACTGTCCAACTTAGTTTCATTTAATGCAAGAATATGAATTCGTAACCTCTTCATCATCGGCTGAACTTCGTCTAGGTAACTACGAAGGCCATTGATATTCAGGGATGCAATTGCCATACCCTCTTTAAATCCTAAGTGCTGATGACACGAGACCCCATCTATGGGTGTTTTGAGAATTTCATCAGAACTGTCTAAACAGTCAGCATTCTCCCTATTAAGGTTACTATTAAGTTGATTAAGCTTGGGGTGATTTGTTATGTTGTGAGCAAACAATCTGTTCCCACAGGTTGAGATGCATACCATCACTTAGCAAATGTTTAAAGCCATTGTTGCCGTGAGGAATGTAATCCCATCCCTTTTTTAGGCAATATTTTCTTATGAGATCATTACTTTCAACAATTTTGAGGTTTAAAGATGGGTTATACCTCTGATATAATGTTGATGATATGGCAATGTTTGCATCTGGGTTCCCTTTATGAAGATTCTTGCAATATCATTGATGACAGTTTTAGAAGGAATTCCTTTTGAGATGTCATTGCTGCCAATGTGGATAATGATCTCTTCACTTGATTCAACTTCATCTGTGCATGTTTTTGCATTCCTCTTGATCAACTGACTGCTTGTAATGCCACCCAGCCCCGCAGCAGCTTTTTTAGGATCAATGAATTCTTTACCCACCACATGTCCAGTGACTAACCCACTATACCAATCGTCAATGTTTTTAAGTAAACAGGTCAGTGTAGAATGGAGTTTTAGAAATCCAGATTGAATAGGATGAATAAGGTTATACCTAACCAGATATTGATGAGATTGTTTTCGAACAGCCTTGAAATGACGGGAAGAACTGAAATTGGTCGGTAATTAGACTTTTCAGCCCTATCCCCATCCTTGAAAATTGGTTTAATCCTAGCATTTTTCCAAGAATCAGAAAACTGACTTGTTTCAAGAGAGGTATTAAACATGAAAACTAAGGAGATTTCAATGTAAGGAGTAGCTAACTTAAAGAAGTAGCTAGATATGTTGTCACTTCCAAGGCTCTTAGATGTTTTTTATCTTACCCATTGCATCTCTAATGTCCTGAACAACAATTGGCCTCAAATTAAAGCGCCTATTATCAGGGTTAAGATTATATTCACCTGTGAGCATGGGTTTAGGGGCATCTTCAATCTTGCTTGCTAGATCCTTAACTACTGAGCAGAAATAAGAATTCATGGTATTGGAAATTTCCTGCATATCTACAATTTCTCTTCCAGAGTCCTTCAAAAGATCTATGTTTGTTGACTTCGATCCTTTGTTTATTATCTGTTTTATTGTTTTCCATGATTCCTTCATGTTGCCGGTAACTTGAACAAGTCTTTCCGAGAAGTATTGCCTCTTCAACTCAGAATTTTGTTTGTTAATTGTGTTTCTAATATGCCTATAGGAGCTCTTAAGAAGCTGGGATTTGCTTTTAAGAGCAGCTTTTTTCAGTTTATCCCTGCCTCGTATTAGCTTCTTTTGGCCTTCATTCACCCATGGGCAGTACCTCTCAGAAGCACGCAAAATCAAGGAGTAACGAAAGTGATTACGAAAATAAGCTTTCCAAAATGATTCCCTGGAGGATCTGCGATACCATTAGTTTTCAGTATCTTTCTTTTTATACATGATATTAATCAAGACCCGGTTCAGACGGCGTAGTTTTCATGCGCCGAATATTATAGGCATTTTATTGGACTCAAATTCGGTTAAAATCCCGTGTTGATTCAGACGGCGCATGTTTCATGCATCGAATATAATTGACCAAGCTTTAGTGTTGAGTGCTTTGCTGTGATTTCCTAAACCATTTTGAAATTCGTTTGTTCGCTTACAAAAGGTGTTTATGGAATGCAAGATTTATATCGTTTATCGATATTGGAAAACAAAACAAGATCGTTCTATGAAACGGGTGCTCGAAATGGCCTTCCGATGACTTCATGTTTTCCATCTTTCATTCCTTGCCCTTACGGTCTTTCCCTGTCGTTATGTTGGTTTTACTTTGCTCACAAGAACTGGTTTAGCAATTGCCTCCGTTTTCATTAGTAAGACCAATGGGGTAAATGAGAATTGATTTACAGTAGGCCGTGCTAATACATACAAGTAGATAAATCTAAAAAAATCAAATAACCTTTTTTACAAATCTCCTTTATAAACAAATTAAAAATGCTGCTAACCATAGCAGGCGAGAGAGAATTAACATTGAATGTTAACTTTGCTGTTGATACATTTTTTTATTATTTCATACGTTTTGGATGATTTGACTTCAGTGGAAAGATCGTTCCACAGTTTCGCACCCTTGTACGAGGAGCATTTCTGTCCAAAGCCGATTTGCGACAAGGAAAGGCCAAATCTGTTTTGGTACTGCAAAGTTCTCTCTTGCTTGAATTGGACAGCCTGACGAACATTTCCGTTAGGTTAGTGGGAGCTTGGTCGTTATCTGATTTGTATACCATTTTCAAGGTTTCTGATTCGATCAGTTCATTTATGATATATTAAAGATATACCAATCTTGACAAAACTTCTTCCTTCCAGTAGTTTCTAAGTATATTCAAGAGTCCTGGCACTTCCAAATCAAAAAAATTATTTACGGGCTCACTCAGAGAAAAGACGGACAAGTCAGAAACGATGAAAGAATCATTCTGCCCGTTTTTATGAACGTCGTGAACCTGGTATCAACAGAGACGTGCCACGACAAGCTATGCATAAAGAAAATGCAAATGTAAAGGAAATCCAGCAATACATTCTTCGTAAAATATATTTTCCTGGCTTCTCTCGTTGGAACCGTTCAATTCAAAATCGATTTAGAGATAATGTGTAATAGAACTTAAGTCATGTGACAACCACATTTCTTCCTGAACTATTTGTCTTGCACTGTCCCATCCATTGATGAAAGGAGAGTGTTAATGAAAATACAAGTATTTTTAAAAGAAACTTATTATTTGGGCCAGTACTGAATGTTTCTTGAGATTAACAGATTATGAGTAATGAGAGTTTCTAACGAGCTTCTTTTAAAGGTTCCGTGACAATCGTCAGTTTCGCTTCCTGTGATACAATATGATACAAGAAATAATATGATACAAGAAACAAGTGAAAATAAAGGTAAACATGTGGGAAAGATTTCCTTTCGTAAAAAATAGTGTCTCATGAATTTTTCCATTACTTGACTTCTCAGTTTTTTTCTTTACAAAAAAGATACGTGCAGTTTGGGATTTAAGTTTTGTTAAAACATGTTATAAAATAGAGCAACATAGTAACTACGAAATGAATAATGTGAGAGGAATATTAAAGCGACAAGAAATTTGTCATAATTTAGACTTCTGGGCCCGGTTGTTCAAAACTCCGATTAGGGCTAATCTGAGAATAAAATGCTTAATCTGCGATTAAAATTTAGACTCCGATTACAGAGCGTTGCTCGAAGCCCGATAAAGTCTAATCGGGGGTAAAACAGTGGATTAAATTTAATACAGCTCGGTAGGTGTATTAACTTTAAATCCTGGTATTAAATCAGAACAAAATGGCGGACTTACTATCCCAAAATCTTTACAGTTTGCAGAATAAGTTTTGACACGAATGGCGTGCCACAGGATTTGAAGCCTTCACAAAGTCTAGACATTGAGCGTCTACGTACACTGCTTTGTAAGAATCGCTTATAAGAAACTCAACTCTCAGATCGCCAAAAATAAGAAACTGCATAATAATTCGAGTTAAAACACTACTTATTTTGGTAAAGGAATCTTTAGCATACTTTTACTGCATTTTTCCTTGTTTCCTGTATCATATTTCAAAGAAGGCACGTAAAGAATATGTAAACATTGGACAGGCTTCAAAACTTTTTTTCTGAAGTTTTCACGATGCACAGGTGGTAAACATGAAGACTGTTGTGAAATTTCTAAGAAACTCCTAAGAAACTCTGAGCACTCAAATGCTTGCCCAAATTCTTCTTTTTCTATAGAGTAAAAACTAAACACCGGCCAGCCAGGCAAGGCTAGGGGGCATAGGGACAGTAGAAGCATAGTACTATTTCTATATAGTTATTTAGAAGGACTATTTCTATATAGTTATCTTTCGCCCAGTATTCAAATACTGGCCCAAATTCTTAGTTGTCCATGAAATGCTAAAGAACTACGAGTGCTCGGAGCTTCTTACCAGTGTTATCTAGGCTCCATAACAATCTTCATGTTCTTTACTGATACTCACATAAAGGTTTCAAAACAAAGTTTTTTAGTCTTTACAATGTCTAGAAATTACACATAATTCTTATAACAAGACACTGCTTATAAGAAACTATAGAAACTGAAGACTCAAATCGCTGAAAACAGTAAGAGACTCCAGTACGTACAGGAATAAAATTACTACGAAACTTGAGTTATGTCTAAACATTGCAATTGCTTCAAAAATGTTTTTTGAAGAGTTGACGAGGGAAGAATCATTCAGATAACAAACTCTTGCGAAAAGCGATGGTAATGGGCCTAAATTTGTGTGCTGAACGATTTTGGAACGTTGTGCATTTTCTTTGGTAGTTTTAGAGTGCAATGTATTTACTTTGAATGGATTTTTCGATCTAATCACTCCCTTGAAGTGGTGAGTATTTAAGTTTCATGATGAGTGAATCTAAAATTTTGTTCATAACAGCGCCAAAAAAAGGACATGTTTGTGTTGTTCCCTACCTGGTCTGCTGCAGGATTTGATTCAACCCGAGGAAGGAGGGAAGGAGTGTTCTTGAACATGTCGATTATGTCGATTTCCTTCTAGTGACCTCTCTTTTTGCAGCCGAAGTTAGATTTTTCCATTTATCCCTGACTTCTGAGGTCGTCCTTTTTTCCACTGCGACTGCATTCACTGCTGCTGTTATTTCAGCCCAAAATTTCATTTTTCTTGGCGTTTGTCACACTGTCTGTGAATTTGGACTTTACGACATGAACATTTTCGTCGACTTGCTCTGTCAGCATGGCGAGCTCCGACGATGTAACATTTGCTTTCCTCGCTTTTCGTTTCTTCGCAGCTTCACTGTTTGGTTTGCAAACATTTTCCAAATCATCAACACACGTTAACCGGGAATTAGGAAGGCTTAATTGGAGATTAGCTAATCGCAACTGTAATATACCTTTCGACAACGCTTCCTAATACGCCGATTAGCAAATCGGGGAATAAGTTGCTAAACCTAGATTTGACTCTAATCTTGTGTTAACTTAATCGGAGTTTTGAACACCCGGGCCCTGTGGTGATGATAGATGCAAATTATTACATGAATTGCCTTTAAATTCGTGCAACGCGCCTTTGGCATGCCTTTCAGTACAAAAATGCAAAACTTTCTAGTGAAGTCCTCTTAATTCATACAGTTCAGTAGCTTCAAGAAATAAGGATATATTTTTAGGAGATGTGGCAATGTGCCCTTCTCTGCCGCTGGCGACCCACATTTTCCTTGATCCCTCAGTCTTTGAACCTGGTACAGTCTGAGCTAGAAAAGGAGATCCATTTCAACAGTTGAAAGGATACAATTCTTAAAACTGATGAGGCACATTCTTACGAGCCTACCGTGCAGTTGCAACCGATTGGAGAAGAAATATTCTAATAGCATCAAGAGACTCAAGACCTTGTGGTGAAGCTCATTCTTCTCAAACGCTCTTTGCGGTGTTGGAGTACATTTTCTGTGAGCTATAAGCAGGCTTGGGTCGTAGCGAAAGATGAGTTAGAGACATATAGGGAGGAGAGAGAGATTAAAGTATTTCATTTTAAATGGAGGGACCCTTGAAAATCAACCTTTGTTGAAGGGTCACCCTCCCTAAATTATTGAAAATGAAATGAATAGGAAAATTGGATGATAAGAAGAAAAGTTACATCGTTGTGTCGGATATAACAACTTGAACCAGCTTTATTTTGAGTTGTGATTTGACACTTGCAGTGCAGACATCGCTAGCTTGGTGAATATTGTTTGGTTTCCACCCAAATTCTCGGCCGACAGTGCATCTTTGCAGAGGTTTCAATGGATTTCAATAAGCAGTATCTGCTTTAGACAGCCCTCGACACCCTCCTGAAAACAGTCCCATCAAGTGAAACTTTAGATACTTCTTTCTTAGATACTTCTTAGAAACTTAGAAACTTAGATACTTCTTTCTTAGATACTTCTTTCTTAGAAACTTTAGATACTTCTTCTTTCTACGTTAAGCTACCTCTCAAAATATTTGCACCTGACACTTTTGCTACAGTTTTGGTCTTTTTTATTGATGTCTTTCCAAAACACTTAGGAGAAGAGAGAATTTAATGCTCAAAAAGAAGTTTGCTCAAACCACTTTAGATTAATGAGTGAATGGCAAAAGTTCAGGAAGGAGTGCAGTTGTCACATGACCTATGTTCTGTTACCCATTATCTCTAAATCGATCTTTGATTTGAACGGTTCCAACAAGAGAAGCCAGGAAAAAATATATTTTACGAAGAATGTATTGGACTTCCTTTAGATTTGCATTTTTATTAATAGCTTGTCGCGGCAAGTCTATGTTGATTCTAGGTTCATGACGTTCATGGAAACGGGCAGAATAAGTCTTTCAGTCTTTTCTCTGAGTGAGCCCGTAAATGATGTTTTGCTTTGGAAATGCCAGGACTCTTGAATATACTTAGAAGCTACTGGAAGAAAGAGGGCCTGTCAAGATTGGTATATCTTTAATTCTCTAAATCTATTCGCGATTCTTGACTTGTTGGAAATAAATCATGTCAAACTTTTAGTTGGTACATTGAAACAAAGAAGCGATGCGAGACGATCAGAATGAGAAGCCCTCTTTGAAGACAGATCGAGACGATTACAAATATAGCAGCAATAACTTATTAAGTGCATCAAAATGAGTTCAAGAATTAATCTTTCTCTTCTGAAGGGCTTGTAGCTCTTGGAAACGCAACTCTAAATATCATACTAAATCCTTTCGTGTAGCTTAAGAAGAGATATGCTGAAAATATCTCACAAGTATCTTAGATGGGCGCTTGCAGGTTTTATCGTTTAGTTTAAGAACAGCAAAACGGCCTGACCTGGACTTAGAGGCTGAAATAAATGTTTTATAAGACAATACTTCAAAATTGTTGGTTGCTAGAAACATCAATCAATGGTATAAAATACGTCTGTTAACAGTCACTGATGAAAAGTCAGTAATAAAGGGTTTCTTTTGCTTTATAGGAAAATTGAGCTCGGTTTCTGTAAATCTGAGCTGTCTGACCTCCCTTTGTTCGTATCCGCTTAGGCAATAGCCAGCAAATTCATATCCGACTTCGGGCACAAATGAAGTGCTTTTACTTTGAACTTAAAGTGGATTTCCTCCACAGGGTGCAGTATTATGTGTCTAAATGTAGCGTCTGGTCGCAAGGGCCTAAGCATGAATCTGCAATTATCTAAACTGCCTCGGGTTGCTTTCTCGTCCCATAAAATATTTAGAAGAATCTGATCCAGAAACATATTGCTATTTCGATGTGTAAGATATCTAAAATCTTTGTTCAGGCTTAGGGATAGAGGCTTGTTGCGAAAATAGTCATCGCAGAACCTGAAGAGATTCTTAGCTGCTTAGAGTCGAAATCTCCAAATCTCCCCTATGTTCCCAGCATGCTATACTTTCTGTTAAAATCTATATAATCACATCCTTTTCAGGGTTACTTCGCTAGAAACAGTACTTCAAGATATCATGACACTTGTAGAAGAGGGTGATCAGAAGCTTCTCAGCACCAAGGAAATTTTTGATGAATTATCAACTTGCGGATCTTAATCTGACTATCTTACTATTGGAAAAGCGCAGGAAGACTGCCAAGTTTTAGAAAATAAAGTGCCATAGGATCGCTATTGTGTAGGTATGAGCTGTCCTAAAAGTTCATCTTCTTGCAGAATCACTACAGATTTATTTAGTCAGTAATTTTACAATGCTTTACTTGCACAATTTTTACTTGACAAAGTCACTTTTTGAGATGCTTCATTTTCAAATAATTTATCTGATCTAAACTTCTGTCATATGTGCTTCGTTAATCAGTAATATGCCAGTGTTTTATTCAGTCTCTTCATTTAAGCTGGCTGTCTTGGGAATGGTTTTTTTGCACAAAATTGCAAGTCTATGTCTCGAACCAACTTGAAGTTCTTGTATAAGGATGGTAGACCCTGCATTAGGTTCATTGTAAAATTTCTGAACTCTGTGAACGAGAGCAGATTTCGTAAGAATAGAGGGATCTGTTTTTTTCGCTGAAATGCTTTATCCAAGCAATCAGCGATTGCAGACAACGGATATTCTCCCATCAAAAAAATCAAAGCAGTGTATCCCTGCAAGTTCCAACCCTTTACTACCCTCCTGAAACAAGTTGCAAACTATGCAAGACTCAGGGACAGCGCAAAATTTATTTCATTACATTACCGGTGGAGAAAAAAAAATTTTTGCAAAAGCATCTGACCGCCCCGTATAAAATCATTGCAAAAAATACAACTGCCCTGTTACATTTTCCTTAAAAAATGTATCTGCCCCGTATTCATGAACAAAAGACGCTGTGTAGTACTATAGTACCACCGATGAATTAGCCACAGACCATACGAAAGGCAGTGCATCTCTTTAAGAGTCTCAGTCAACGACTGATGTCAATGACTAATGAATCCTTCTTGCAGGAAACGAACAATGAATTTGGCGTCATTTAGTGGGTGAGCCAGAAAAATTTCCCACTTTTGAAAATTGATAACACCAAGATTTAAACTATTAAACTTTTTTCTACACAAGATTACACAAGATTAAATCCGCTACACGGATTTAAATCATTCAAATTCTAGTTAAATGTCGAAAGATCAAAGTATTTTTGTGATTTTTCTCGCTGTTCTACCAGCACTAAAAGTATTGGTAAATGCAACTTTATAAAAATTTCATGGTTTCAAATGACGGGAAAAGGGCCTAAAACATTGATTAAGAATAGTAAGAATTCTATTCACACCGAACACTAGGCCATGGGCGTTTCTCCTCCCTCAAGAGTTATAAGACATCGATTTTCAAGCAAATGCGAAAGATTTTCAACCCTATGTCACTTAATGTACAGAAGATATCTTCACTCATGAGAAGATGCATTTCCTTCATTATTCTGTGCGAGAAGTCATTTATGAATCGATCGATGTTTTGGACCATTCTTCAGCAATTTGGCAACCAAGAAATTTTTGTAAAGTTGAATTTACCTATATTTTTAGTGCTGGTAGGACAGTTAGAAAAATTACAAAAATACTTTGATCGTTCGGCTTTTAACTAGAATATGAATGATTCAAATCCGTGAAGTAGTCTTGGTGTTGTGAATTTTCAATAGTGGGAACTTTTTCTGACTCACCCTGTATTCAGATCTTTCCATATATTTGTCAACTTACATGGTTCACAATTTTGTCCTCAAGGTGAGCCATTTTGTATTTAAGAGTTCTTCCTATCTTGGGCTCATAAAAAAGTTATTGCCCCGTTCATGCCCGTTCACATTGGCTTAATAAAAAGTGTTGAGGAGTTGCGTACAAGCTCAAAAAAGTAGTTGTCCCGTTACGTTTTGCACTTGCTATGTTAAAAATAAGCTTGCAGAGCCCCCTATTTCGACGTTAATAAGTTTTTTGGTGATCTTTTGGAATGGGGACCTTTTATGTCAATACGGTAGATTTCAAATTCTTTATGATTTAAGATGATAATAGCTAGATGACTTTCAGATTTTTTCTTTAGTCTGCTCTTGGTCCAACGACGGATAGTTTTAATAGCGCAGTTTTGATGCGATATCATCAAATGCTCACAGCAGTTGCTTCTGGGGCTTCGTATGGTGTAGCTTTCCTGCCTTGTTTCAATCTGTACAGTGCTGTACTGTACAGTTTCAATCTGTAAAATGATCGCTTGTCGCCACGCAGTAGCAGGAATTATGGGAGATGGAGAGGCAATTGCCAGCGCAAGATACCCCCCCCCCATTTGATTAGACTCCGGAGTTTTCCTTTAAAATTGGGAATCTCCTAGGTGGGATCGAAGCTTCAATGAAGAAGAAAATAACCGTCAAGAAGAAGTGTATACGGAAAGAGCAAACAAAATGGTAGTGCCTCGATGTATCACATAATGAAATTTACACCAAAACAAGACACAAGTAATGAAATTTCATTCCAGAATAAAAAGAAAGAAAGAATAAGTGGTAAATGGTATAGTGCAAATAATGAACATTGGATACTAAAGAATAAAGCAAAATGAATAGACACCAAAGAATATATGAGGAATTAATGAGTAATACTAAGGGTTGGATGCTAACTGCCAAAGAAGGAATACTAGAGAAGACTTGGCAAAGAATAAATGCAAAAGATAGGGTATAAAGAATTAACAGTATGGAACAAAGAATAGAAAATGAAGAATAGTAAATAAAGATTTGACAGGATAATAATCTTTCATTCTCTTTGTGATTGTTCCCATGGAGAAAGATACATATTGAAGAAATTGAGAAATTGCTTGGGTTGACGGGTTGCCGGGTTGACAGGATAGACTGCCTCATTATCATTATGGACTGTTATATTAGCTGAGGAAGTCAAGAAGTCAGCTGAATGGATAAAAAATAAAATTGAAGAAATTGAGAAATTGCTTGGGTTGACGGGTTGCCGGGTTGACAGGATAGACTGCCTTATTATCATTATGGACTGTTATATTAGCTAAGGAAATCAGCAGAATGGAAAAAATAGAAATTGAAGGAATTCAGGAATCGCTTTGGTTGACGGGTTGACAGGATAGACTGCTTTATTATCATTATGGATATTTGTATTAGCTAAGGAAATCAGCTGAATGGAAAAAATAGAAATTGAAGGAATTCAGGCATTGCTTTGGTTGACGGGATGACAGGATAGACTGCCTTATTGTCATTATCGATTGTTATATTAGCTAAGGAAATCAGCAGAATGGACAAAATTATAAATTGAAGGAATTCAGGAATCGCTTTGGTTGACGGGTCGACAGGATAGACTGCTTTATTATCATTATGGATTGTTATATTAGCTAAGGAGATCAGCTGAATGGAAAAAATAAAAAGTGAAGGAATTCAGGAATTGCTTTGGTTGACAGGTTGACAGGATAGACTGCCTTATTATCATTATGGATTGTTATATTAGCTAAGGAAATCAGCTGAATGGAAAAAATAAAAATTGAACGAAATCAGACATTGCTTTGGTTGACGGGTTGACAGGATGGACTGCCTTATTATCATTATGGACTGTAATATTAGCTAAGGAAATCAGCTGAATGGAAAAAATAAAAATTGAACGAAATCAGACATTGCTTTGGTTGACGGGTTGACAGGATGGACTGCCTTATTATCATTATGGATTGTTATATTAGCTATGGAAATCAGCAGAATGGAAAAAAATAGAAATTGAAGGAATTCAGACATTGCTTTGGTTGACGGGCTGACAGGATAGACTGCCTTATTGTCATTATCGATTGTTATATTAGCTAAGGAAATCAGCAGAATGGAAAAAAAACATTGAAGAAATTGAGAAATTGCTTTGGTTGACGGGTTGACAGGATAGACTGCCTTTATCATTATGGATTGTTGTATTAGCTAAGGAAATCAGCAGAATGGACAAAAATAAAAATTGAAGGCATTCAGACATTGCTTTGATTGACAGGTTGACAGGATAGACTGCCTTATTATCATTATGGATTGTTATATTAGCTAAGGAAATCAGCAGAATGGAAAAAAATAGAAATTGAAGGAATTCAGACATTGCTTTGGTTGACGGGTTGACAGGATAGACTGCCTTTATCATTATGGATTGTTGTATTAGCTAAGGAAATCAGCAGAATGGACAAAGATAAAAATTGAAGGCATTCAGACATTGCTTTGGTTGACGGGTTGACAGGATAGACTTCCTTATTATCATTATTGATTGTTGTATTCGCTAAGGAAATCAGCTGAATGGAAAAAAAACATTGAAGAAATTGAGAAATTGCTTGGGTTGACGGGTTGCCGGGTTGACAGGATAGACTGCCTTATTATCATTATGGACTGTTATATTAGCTAAGGAAATCAGCAGAATGGAAAAAAATAGAAATTGAAGGAATTCAGACATTGCATTGGTTGACAGGTTGACAGGATAGACTGCCTTATTATCATTATGGATTGTTGTATTAGCTAAGGAAATCAGCTGAATGGAAAAAAATAAAAATTGAAGCAATTCAGGCATTGCTTTGGTTGACGGGTTGACAGGATACACTGCCTTATTATCATTATGGATTGTTATATTAGCTAAGGAAATCAGCAGAATGGAAAAAAAATAAAAATTGAAGGAATTCAGACATTGATTTTGTTGACGGGTTGACAGGATAGACTGCTTTATTATCATTATGGACTATTACATTAGCTAAGGAAATCAGCTGAATGGAAAAAAAGCATTGAAGAAATTGAGAAATTGCTTGGTTTGACGGGTTGCCGGGTTGACAGGATAGACTGCCTTATTATCATTATGGACCATTATATTAGCTAAGGAAATCAGCTAAATGGACATAAAAAACATTGAAGAAATTGAGAAGTTGCTTGGGTTGCCGGGTTGACAGGATAGACTGCCTTATTATCAATATGGACTGCTATTTCTAAGGAAATCAGCTAAATGGACAAAGCAATTGAAGAAATTGAGCAATAGACGATTCCGCAAAAGATGGCGGACCTCACTTCACGCAATGCATGATAGGAATATGCCCCCTAGTAACGCATAGCTACCAAAACTTACAACTGCAGCATAAAATCTTGACCGCAGCTACGATAGATTTAGGACGTCGCGACTTCATCGTGAAATCTATACTCTCATAAGCCTTCTCTAGCAATGACTTACAGTTTGTCTTCCAACAATATCAAGATGTAGATGGCCAGAACACAGGTGACATTCGTCTGAGCATGCGTCGTTCGTAAGGGACGACGAGGGCAACCACCTTAACCCTGACGCGATAGGGAACACTTCCTCAGAGGCGAAGTGGGCCTAAGTCTATTTCACAGCTGTTGAGCATTCCACAGACGCAAATTGTCGGAAAACAGCTTTTTAAAAGCTAAAATCACCTCCACGAAGTATTCAGGTAGTTTGGAGATCTGCTTGCACAATGTTCGTGAAGTTTGCGGCGGTAATAAATGCACTGGATCTTGCGTAAATTGCACGGCACGAAGGCCCAGACCAAAGAAATGGAAGTAGAGGCTGGCTTGACGATAGCAAAGAAATGTGGAAAACGGAAGGACAAACATATTTTCGTAAACGATATACTGTACAGTATCGACAGTTCAACATTACTCAAAATGCTAGATAATAATTAAGAGGAAAAATAACTT
Organism: Aurelia sp. 4 Dawson et al 2005; assembly: GCA_964019985.1. Taxonomy (NCBI): domain Eukaryota; kingdom Metazoa; phylum Cnidaria; class Scyphozoa; order Semaeostomeae; family Ulmaridae; genus Aurelia; species Aurelia sp. 4 Dawson et al 2005. The sequence goes on along the minus strand of OZ026508.1, from coordinate 9,441,069 downwards.
CATTTACATCCATTTCTTTTGAAAGAAACTCTGCTATAACTTATAAGAAACTCTGCTGCAAGAAATTAAATGATGAATTAGATCAATTTCTTGAGAAACTGATACCACAGAAATGTCAGAGCTCATGGGCAAATCTCACTTTTGAGGTAGGGCTGGGTTGTAAGAGTGTTTTCCACACACCACCGTCATCTTCCTAGTCAAGTACTCTGGGGATGCAAGCTAAGTTTCTTATGAGCAAGTGAGCATAATGCCAGACATTGCCCCAGAAGAAAACAGGACCAAATGAACTTGCATTAGCATCTACTATTAAGGAAATTGGGGAAAAGTTTTGAAAATATTAAGAGACACTGGCACATGGGATTGTATGATTATCCCTTGTGAGTTTTACCCAAGGTGTGCTATTTACTGTACAGTGTCAAAATATTTTTGAGTGCAAACTGCAAAAGTTTCTTTGGCAATTGAATACAGTAAAGTTTCTTTAATTTAGAAAATCAAGCCTACCATGCTTAGATGCTGTTCTTGATAAAAACTGAGTGCAAATTTATACATAATAATGTATGCATGTTTTTACGGTCAATAGCCATCATTTTTTACTTAAGTTGAGCTCAATGTGCAATATGATTTAACATGCCAGTCACTTGTGTTTTATCATAAACATATCTTTTGCAAGAAATTCTTCATGACAAACTCAACCCTTTCATTGGTGCTTGAAAGTCTAAATCCAAGATGTTTATAGTTTGGTCCTACACATGAGAAAGTTGACTTGAGTAATGTCTAAACATTGGAGAGGCTTCAAAAACATTGTTTTTCAATGTCAAACAGGGCACAAATAGTGAACACGAAGATTGTGATGAAACCTTCATCATAAGAAACTCTGAGCACTTAAAAATCTGATAATCATAAGAAATTTTCAGTACTGGCCCAAGTTATTAGTTTCTTATAAGAAATATGTGCATACAAAGAACAATGATCAGGCAACTCAGAATGAAAGTCACTACAAAATAAAGTTCAAGGAACATGAAAAATACTTGATCTGATACCAATTAGTTTTTGGATTGCTTCAGAGTGGACCTATCAAACAACGCAATGTTACCAGGCACATCAACAATGTCTTGCAAGAGCAACCAGTTCTTCCTTCACCCTTCTTTCAGCACTGATTTTGCAACATCATGTTCTGTATGGAAAGCATCAATCCAACCACTGCATGCATCTACTCTACAGCCAATTTCATTGACAATAAATGGCAGTATGCAAGGTTCTTTGTCATTTTTATAAGGCATACATGTATTCTTGTATAAGAAACTCAACTCTTAGATCATCAAAAATTTAAGAATCTCAATTACTGGGAAAATGTATCTTAAAAAACTATTTATTTTGATCGATGAAATCCTTCTCATACCATTACTTTATTTCAGCTTATTTCCTGATTGTATCATATCACTTGGAAGGTACTTGAGCAATGTTTAAACATTGGAATGGCTTGAAAAACATCATTTAGAAATGTTCACAATGCACCGGTAATGAACACGTAGTTATTAGATTCGGAAGAAACTCCAAGTACTGAAAATCTGATGATCTTAAGAAACTTTCAATGCTGACCTGAATTCTTAGTTTCTTATAAAAAGTACATGTACACCCTAGAAGCAAACAAAACAGCTGCACACCCTGCAATGCAAAATAAGTAGAACATTACTGTGTGTGCAAGGAAGCATATTGTAAGAACCAGAAAATTTTGTCACAGCTTAAAGGCTTTTATTCAATCAGCATACATTGCACTTTGTCAGCCTACGTTGTTGCCATTTTCACATCTATTTTCAAACTACAGGGTCTTCCTTTTTAAGAAACTTGGATCCAATCAGCCCACAGCAACCAAGTTTCTTAATCTTAAATGAAACTTTCTGCTTTTTAATACTAAAAGTTTCTTCTATGATTTTGTCACAAATTTGTTTCTTAACATACAAAATATAAGTTTTAGCGAGGAAGACTTTTATTTGGTTCAAAGCAAAAAATTACAATGAACACTTCTTAGGAATGAACGATAAATGACAATTTTGCACTTGAATTCTGCTTCAAAAGATTTTTTGAATCTCTTAATGATAGTTTACAATAGTTTCTTAAATTCTCAGCCATCCTGCTGCCAGTTTCTTGTAAACCAGTTTCTGTGATAGAAACGTATTATAAACATGGCGCGATAGATGGTAAAAAACTGCCAGTGAAATCGTCACTTTACAGATCGATGTAATTTCCACAAAACACATAGAATTTTAAAAAACCGACTTGATTCGTGTGAAGTATAGTCTGTTTCACCCAAAATTCAAATTTGGTTAGGTTTCACGAGACCTTTTGCAAAATATAAGCGATTTTAACCAACTTGCAAACAACCACTTATCCCAAGATCGAATTGGCCCCTCCTAATCTTTTATGATGCAACCACAAATTTCCGATTTAAAGATGTGATCCACCTAGAATGAAAAAATTACCCAAAACTTGATAAACATTTTAAAATGTGCATCTAACCATCTCTCATAATTTCTTCACATTTTCATTTCTTAAAATGCGAGTTTCAGTCACTTGCGAGACTGACCTCTTTTCGCGGTGACTCCGTACATTTGGAGGAAAAGTCCTCATTTTTCATATCGCCGTAATTTCTCCAAAACACATAACATTTACAAAAACTGAATTAATTCATGTAAAGTACAGTCAGTTTCACCCGTAAAATAAAATATGGTTAGGTTTCACGAGACCATTTGGAAAGTATAGGTCCTTATTCAAAGGGAAACACCCACGTATTCCAAAATTGGAATGGCGTCTTATCGATTTTTTAATGATGCAACTACAAATCTCCGTTTTAAAGCTATGATCCACCTAGAATTTAATAAAAATAAACCTGATACTTGAAAGACATTTCTAAAATGTGCACCTAACCATTTTTCATAGATTCTTTACGTTCTCACTGCTCAAAGTACGAGTTTCTGTCATTTGCGAAGCTGACGTCTTTTATGGTGACGCCGTCCTACATTTGGACGAAAAATCCTTACTTTTCAGATCGCCGTAATTTCTACAAAACACATAACATTTACAAAAACTGAATTAATTCATGTTAAGTACGGTATGTTTTACCCAAAAAATGAAATTTGGTTAGGTTTCACGAGACCATTTTGAAAGTATAGGTCCTTATCCAAAGGGAAACACCCACTTATTCCAAAATTGGAATGGCGTCTTATCGATTTTTTATTGATGCAACTACAAATCTCTGTTTTAAAGCTACGATCCACCTAGAATTTAATAAAAATAAATCTGAAATTTTACAGACATTTCTAAAATAAGCACTTAACTTTTTGTCATAAATTCTTTACATTTTCACGCAGTGACAATTTGAAGAAAAAATAATTATTTTTCAGATCTCCGTAATCTCCGCAAAACACATACGATTTGCAAAAACTAAACTATTTCGAAGAAAGCATCGTTTGATGAACATAAAGTGTTAAAATCGTTAGGTTTCACGAGTTAATTTAGTAGTTCAGCGAAATAGTTGGTGGTGTAATTTGTCTGTTTTGTCACTCGAATTTGTTTAGGCAGAGAGTCTAGGCCAGCGTTTTTGCTTCGGAATTTTGTTCATTTGGTCGGCGATCGGATAAAAGTCATTTCAGAACTGAGTTACAAAAACTTTGACATACCTTTTGCCTACTGCCTGCACTCGTTGTCCTCGTTGCACACTTGCTTTTCACAGTTCTTCTGTCCTTGGCTCAGCTCACCTTTCATCCGCCCCTCCAGCTTGCCGCGAAAAACATTAGAAAAAATCACACGAGGGCCTGCGCAGCAATATGCGCACTAATAAGAAAATCGAATGTCACCTGTGTTGATGGCCAGCTGTTTTCGTTGTTTCGTCAAGATTTTCAAGAAGATTTTGACGTTGTTTACATAACTGATTGAAGTGGAGAATTGTTGAAGAGACCCTGGATAAAAAAGTTCTAACAACATTCGAAAAAAGAAGGAAATAATGTAAATTCTTTTCTCTTGAGAATTGCATAACATAAGTATTGCAATGGCTTCAGTTCACTCGACCGAACACAACGTTCGAACTCTTTGACTTTCTTTCAGAGTTCTCATTCTTTTGAGATTTTTCTCTGCCAAGTCTGCCGACTCTTAACTCTACTGTTTTCCGAATTGGCATCCTTTGGTAGCAGAGGTTTTTATCTGCGAAGTCTACCGTTTTCAGAAGACTTCGCAGACTTCAGGTGTCCAAAAGAATATGCGTGGATTTTACGATAAAGTTGAGATGCGGCGGCCTAAGTTTATCGTAGCTGTGGTCAAGATTTTATGCAGCAGTTGTAAATTTTGGTAGCTATGCGTTGCTAGGGGGCATATTCCTATCATGCATTGCGTGAAATGAGGTCCGCCATTTTTTGCGGAATCGTCTATTGCTTGGGTTGCCGGGTTGAGAGGATAGACTGCCTTATTATCATTATGGATTGTTGTATTAGCTATGGAAATCAGCAGAATGGACAAAAATAAAATTGAAGGAATTCAGACATTGCTTTTGTTGACGGGTTGACAGGATAGACTGCTTTATTATCATTATGGATATTTGTATTAGCCAAGGAAATCAGCAGAATGGAAAAAAATAAAAATTGAAGGAATTCAGACATTGCTTTGGTTGACGGGTTGACAGGATAGACTGCCTTATTATCATTATGGATTGTTGTATTAGCTAAGGAAATCAGCTGAATGGAAAAAATAAAGATTGAGGAAGTTGAGAAATTGCTTGGGTTGACGGGTTGCCGGGTTGACAGGATAGACTGCTTTATTATCATTATGGACTGTTATATTAGCTAAGGAAATCAGCTGAATGGACAGAAATAAAAATTGAAGAAATTGAGAAATTGCTTGGGTTGACGGGTTGCTGGGTTGACAGGATGGACTGCTTTATTATCATTATGGACAGTTACATTAGCTAAGGAAATCAGCTGAATGGACAGAAATAAAAATTGAAGAAATTGAGAAATTGCTTGGGTTGACGGGTTGCCAGGTTGACAGGATAGGCTGCCTTATGATCATTATGGACTGTTATATTAGGTAATGAAATAAGCTAAATGGACAAAAATAAAAATTGAAGAAAAAGAGAAGTTGCTTGGGTTGCAGGGTTGACAGGATAGAATGCCTTATTATCATTATGTACTGTTATTTTGTAAGGAAATCAGCTAAATTTACAAAGAAAAATTGAAGAAATTGAGCAAATGCTTGGGTTGCCGGGTTTAACAGGATAAACTGCCTTATTATCATTATGGACTGTTATATTAGCTAAGGAAATCAGCAGAATGGAAAAAAATAAAAATTTAAGAAATTCAGACATTGCTTTGGTTGACGGGTTGACGGTTGACAGGATAAACTGCCTTATTATCATTATGGACTGTAATATTAGCTAAGGAAATCAGCTGAATGAACAGAAATGAAAATTGAAGAAATTCAGGTATTGCTTG